>OZ010786.1:471142757-471597757 GCA_963932465.1 Maratus speciosus
CCCTTCCGGCAGAATATTTCTAAATTGAAGGAGGCTGCTTGCCACAACCAAATACATAAACAAAAAATTTGGTTCAATTCTATGCATAACTTCATACACTTATCGATGGTGCAATGGCGACGCATGGAAGACGGACACACGGACGGACAGACAGACATTTTGTATAAACATATTTTTGGGAATCTTTGAGTCCTAAAACGTGTAGATCCGTCGAAATCCGGAAATCGAAAAAAATTTCAATTACAATACTTTCTTCTATTAAACATAGAAAAAAGTAAAAATTCAATTAAAAAAATTAAATTTTAATTAAATATGTAGTTAAATTTTTTTTTCAAAAGTCGCTGTTTTTTTTTACATTGAAATGTAGTGAGTTCACCATTTGAACCATATTTTAAAAAAGAAACAAAATTGTTGAAAAAGTAAATTGTCCCCTTAAGACGAGCTGAAGCTAGTGATTCACATAATATTGTATTATTAAATTTTCTGGATTATTATTTACATTACAAATGAATGATATCATATTCATAATTAAAATGGGCGGAGTATAGAAGTTTAAAAAACATCGAAATATGGAACACGGATATAAACAAAAATCGTAGTAATAATAACAATAATAATAACGAAAATCATTCAGTAAATAGTCTTTGTAACAAAAGTTAACACAATCTGTTCTCATGCAACAGAAAAAAAAAACTTAAAATCGCATAGTATGAAAATATAATTTTCTTACCGGAAAAAGTATAACATATTTTTGTACAAATAAAAAGAAGATTTTGATATTAATACGGCACTTGGAAATAGGTATTTAAAATTCAAGTAAGCGAGCTGTCTTTAAGATGACTTGAAAAATTAAGTTAAATAAAATTGGATTATTGATTATTAAATGACAATGTTAAACATTTAAGTTCTTGTACACGTTGAGAGCATTTTTATTTATTCTTGTCACTTTAAAAACTTATACTTTAACCAATTTAGAATAACTTAGTTATAGTAATTGATTATATTATTTTATGTTCAACATAAAATGAAAATCTGTCTCTTGTTTTACAGATTTCAGCTTAGCGCAAATTACAAATTTCAGCTTAGCGCAAAAGTATTTCGTTACTTTACGGCCAGTGGAGAAAAATATTTTCAAGTGCATTTTAATGATGTTACACCCTTTCGAACATAATGAAATTGATAGGCATTTATGAAGTGAACTAAAATGTACATTCTGCAGAATATGCGGTGCAAAGAATATTTATTATTCATTTACAGGGCCACGCAAAAGAATTCCGTTACATAATGGTACAGAGAGAAACATTTTTTGCGGCGTATTTTAATTTATGTTAAACTATTTCACATGTAATGAAAGTGATATGCTTTGCTGAAATTAACTACAAGTTACTTCCTGTATAGTAGAAAGTGCATAGTATTCACAGGGACACATAAAAGATTTCGGACACTATACTGTATCCGAAATACTGTATATTAGCGATGATTGCTGGCAGTGCATTTTTAGTTGTGATACGAGTTTTTAAGTTTAACTAAATTTTTGCATATTACGTTGTGTATATAAGTGCTGTAGATCATATACAGAGTTACACAAAAGAATGCCTATGAATTACTGAGTATGAACGAAAGTGGTTTTTAAATTAGTTATACATTTTTACCCTGAACTATATTTATTATACTAACAAGCAAGAAAGGTCTCTTTACAGAGCATACTCTGAATACGTTGAAAAAAAAATGTTAGTGAAACTACTCATGTATGTAATAAAGGATGAGTTAAATTTAGTAGCGGAATTCCATTAAAAAGTCTATAAAATACTTTCCAATGTTTGGCGCAAAAATACGAAAGCGACACGCGATTTGGCGAACAGGATATTTCCTCGCCAAAAGCGAACGATTTTAATGCGTCTGAAACTTGCTTGTTAATTGTTTTTTAGACTGCATATAGTATTCAATGAATTTAAACTTAATGAAAGAGTTTATATATATATATATATATATATATATATTATATTTATTATATTATTATTGGATATATAATATATATATATATATATATATATCCAATGACCAAACCAAAAATTCGAAACCGAAACCACGGAACTGATCCAACGATAAATAAACTAAACCAAATGACAACGACAAAGTAACTAAAAACAACTAACTTCGAAAACAACATACTTTAAAAACGGCAAACTTTAAAATCATTCAAACTAAAACCAGAAGAAATTGAATCAATGGAGAAAGGCGGCATGCACTTGCGACATGCAACTGCGGGGTTAAAACCAGTTTTTATGTGCACAACGCTCTCCCAACAACCTGTCAAGACCAAATGGAAAAACTAACAAAACGAATTAGCTGCCTAGACCCATCGAAAACCAACAACTGAACTTGAAACCTCAAACCATCGTGCACGCAATCCCTGAACAGTCAAAGCCACAGTTACTCCTCTCTTCGCATCCACATTACCTCTAAATCTCTGCGATAAGTCTTACACTTTACGAAATTTCGCAGCAGACTCTTCAAAAATCTCTCAGGATAGCCATGGTGCAATGCCAGAATATACCATTTGTAAAGTTCTTCCATTTTTTTCCCAGTATTTGATGTCAGTCTATCTGTACGGTTTAACCCGTTAATAAATATATTTCTATATATTGAGATATGCACATTTGATCCAAAATTTAGCATTTCTATAGTTTCAAAGTTAAAGCTTTTTCGTTTATCATATATATCTGTTTTTATCTCACCATTTTTTTTATCTCGATATTAATGTCTAAATAATTGACTATGTTTTTACTTTTTGACTCCAATTTCAAATTTAAACCATTTGGATAGCAATCAAATTTTTCTTTTTTCACATCATTGCATCTGACTATTAAAACGTCATCAATGTAACGAAAGCACCTCATATCCTCATTTATATCAATTTGTTCCTCGTACATATATAAGTAGATATCGGCTAAAATCGAACTACAACTTCCCCCCATTGGAATACCTCTAACTTGTTTGTAAACAATTTTCCCGTCATATAAGTAGTTCTCACTCACTACAAAGTTAAACAAATTAGTAAACCATTCCTGTCCGATAGTTGAGGAATTATATTTATTGAAAAACTCCATAATTTTTATTTTAAGATTATCCAAATCTATACTATTATACAAATCTTCAAAATCATACGCTGTTAAACTTGAAATGTTTTTTCATTAGATTTAAATGTTTAATTAACTCAAAGCTGTTTTTAGCTCACAGGCTATCAAAGCCTGAGAGCTTATGTGCCCGCCGGTTCTGTGTGTGCGTACGTATGTACGTACGTACGCAACGCGATAACTCTTGATAGAAACATCCGATTTGCTTCAAAAATTTTTCCTAGGTTCATTGTGATAAGGCGCTTCCCTGATTAGTTTTGGGAGTTCATTGGTTAAGAATAAAGGGGGGTTAGTCCACCCCCCTTATTCAGATAAATGGGTTTTTCATGCAGAATGATTCGATTTGCTCCGAATTTGGCATACCGGTTTATTATGTTAACGAACTTCCCTGATTAGTTTTGGGGGTTCATTCGTTAAGGATAAAGGGTGAAAAGGGATGTTAGTCCACCCCTCTTAATCCAGATAAATGGGTTTTTCATGCAGAATTATTCGATTTGCTCCGAATTTGGTATACCGGTTTATTATGATAAGGAACTTCCCTGGTTATTTTTGGGTATTCATTGGTTAAGAATAAAGGGGGAAAAGGGGGCTAGTCCACCCCCTTAATTCAGATAATTGGGTTTTTTTGCAGGATTATTCGATTTGCTCCAAATCTGGTATACCGGTTTATTATGTTTGTTAAGGAACTTCCCTGATTAGATTTGGAGGTTCACTGGTTACGTATAAAGGGGGAAACGGGGGCTAATTCCCCTTCACTTATTTTTTTGAGGGGCATTATTCTTTAAAATAAGAGTATAATATATAATTAGTATGAATAGCCTGTTAGCTCAATGCCATCAGTTTAGCTGGGCACTTTTCTTTGTTATTTATTATACAAGCCGGCTTATCTTTCAATACTTCATCAAAAATCTCTTTTAATAACTTCAACAATTTTTTATTACAATTTTCCAAATATGAACCGAAACCACATGTAATAGCTCTAAAAACAACCGGATCTTTATGAAACTTTGGAACCATTACCAAATATGGAAAACTAGTACTATTTTGCTTTATTTTAATTTTTTTATAAATTGCTTTTACTCTATTACTAATAACTTGTTTACTTTATTTAACAATTTCATAGTTTATTTCATTACCATAAGCCTCCCTGAGTAATTTACCATATAACGTTTTACAAATAATTGCGTAATTTGTGTTAGCTTTATCTATATACGTTATTATAAATTTATTCTGCAATTCCGTTATAGATTCTTTCAAATCCTTATAATATTTTACCGAAACCCCCTCAGAGTTACTCTCAAAATTTCTACACAATTCTTTTAAAATACAATACTTCCATTCCTCGAAAACGCTAGCAGGCAAATTGTATTTGTATACTAATTTTTGAATAAAAATATCCAAATTCATATTCAAGCGTTTTTTTTTTTTTTTTTTTTTTTTTTTTGCCATATTTTTTGTTAATACTCTCTTAATCCTGTATCTCGTCCCGTATCTCATGATTTCACTCAATTTCTTATTATGTACAATATCCAAATTGCCCGTTAATATATGTCCGTAGGTTGGATTTATATATTCGTTGAATTTTACCTCTTGACAATAGCAAACACTATTATCGATACTTTTTTTCAAATCCTTTGCATAGTCGTTATAATTGTATATGAGTCTGCCCATCGGTTTAACATATTTAAAAGCCTTAAAAATCTCTATATTTTTATCCGGCAACAGTTTATTATACGTATTTAAAACTTTATTAATGTTAACCTCTTTTAGATGTGACCCCGTGTACTCCAAAACACAGTATATTTTATTATTTTCGGCATCTTTTTGATACATGCTCTTTACATAACTATCTAAATTTTGTTTTCTTATTCTAAATCTCACTACATCTAGAGCCATGTCAATTCAATGTTGTTGTTACCCGTTTTTTTATGCAAATTCCTCAAAAGTTCTGGTATCATTTTCTTTTTGACATTAAATATAATGTTTTTAATTACTGATTCGTTATCGTTTGAGTTGTAATTTTCGATAACTTTTTCGACATCCTTGCAACATTTTAATTTCTTTAATTCAGCGTTTGTCCTATGATTTTTATCCCTGTCATAATCAATTATATGTTTTGCCCTTTCATAGATTGAGACATCCAATAATTTTTCTCTAAAATTCCTTATTACATTACTTTGATCGAACTTTACATTCATTCCATATGGGTATACCGTACCATACTTTACCATCATATTTCTTTCACTGATTAATCTTTCATTTTTATTAGGAACAATTTTCAAAATAGAAATCTCAATATTATCAATTCCATGCCTATCAAAATGTGTAATCTCAATTTCTTGTTCCTCCTTACCACTTTTTTGTTTTCTTATGTCTGTCTTATGGTTGTTAATTCTTATATTCAAAGGAGTTGAAGTTTGTCCTATATACGATATATTACAAACTCTACATCTCAGTCTGTAGACACAATTATAAACCTTGCAGAATTTTAAATACTCTCCATTATCATTAACCTCTACTATACCCCCGGCGCATACACACACTTTACAACGTTTATCTGTACAAGTTTTTAAATTCAGTTCGCCCAGACCATCTTCTCCCTTTAGTTTTTTGTTGTAAAAACATTTGGTTTTATATTTGACTATGTTCTTCTCACCTCTGCCACCATTTTTTAAATTTTGATCCACGTTACTGTTATAGAAAATCCTAATTTTATATCTCAAACTTCCATAGTCGGTGTAATTGGCACTATCATTTTTCAAAGAACAATTCAACATACATTTTTTAATATATTTTTCACCTATCTTAAAATTTTTATTTGTTTTTTTATTTATATAAACACTAACCTTACTTCGTGTCTCCCCGTAGCAACAATAATCATCATTACACTCTTCGCCACTATAACCAACATTATAGCCTAAGTCATGGTCGCAGTCTAACGATCCACCCCCTACCATACAATTGGTAGCCGACCGGGCACTACGGTCTTTTTTATAAAACCATATCTTGCCGGTACCATTTTCATATTGTTTTTAAATTCGTGAAAAAAATTGTTTATAACCATGAAACTTCACACCCATTACCTACAAACAAACGCTTTATATAAAACAATACAATAGCAATAACCGTACAGCACCATTTCCACCAAAATGTCCACTCCAAATCCACAAATTGCAACACGGGAGACAACGAAAGCAGGCCGAAAATACAAGATAAAAATAAACATGTTAAACATCTATAAACATAACTTGTAGAACTTACAACACAAAAACAATTATTAAATTATACATGAACAATCATTACGAACCGAAGCTCCCAAAAATATAAATAAATATAATATATATATATATATACATGTTCCTTGTTGCTGTAGTTATTTAATTTTATCACAGGAAAAATATTCGTTTTGTAAGTTGCAAATATCTATTTTAAGTTATAGCCGGCTGACATTTGTTTTTTAATTATTTAATTTGTTTCTTTTATATTTTTCGAATTGCAAGTATTTATTTAAGAGTATTATTACACTTGCAGCAATATTAATTTAAAATGTTCGATAAAGTAATAAATAAATCATCCTTTTCTACTTTTTATTTCTCATTTGAATGAAATTTTTCCATTGCTTTATCCTCCAATCCAAGATTTTTTTATTATTATTATTTAAACGGTTATTCAAAAGTGAAGTCCACGATGAAGAACTCTGCCGTTATGCATTTCCGTATCGAAGGTGTCGTTGTTTCCATAGCAACAAAATCAAATCAACAGTGCTCAATCGGACTTATTTTTGAGCTTGAAATAAATTAAATCAATTTAAATTTTGTTTTAAATCGTAAAATATGATAGTTAAATTTAATTATGATACATATAAATGTATATGACGAAACTATAGTTAAAACAAACTAAAACTGACAAAGCTATAGTTATTTCAATTAAACTTATTTAAACAAATTCAACATAAAAAAGGGTTTCCTTAAAGGGACAAGAGACCTTAAAAATCATTTTTTTTATTTTTTGTAAATTTCACTTTAAATATTATTCAAGGGTACATTATAGGCATTATAGCGTACATTTATCACAAAGAAAAAATTAATATTTTAGATGTTGCGGAGAACTTTTCAAAATGCCCCATGCGCATTCCATATCAATGAAAATCACCAATATTTTTTTTACTAGTTTGGTTTATATATATTAATAAAACTAAGCATCGAATTTTATATATTTGAATTTAAAGGTAAGATAAAAAAATATTTTCTAAATTTATTGAAATTTTGAGCAGCAAAAATATTCAAAATTTCAAAAAATTTAGAAAATATGTTTTTGAACGTTGGAAATTTAGTTATTAATTATTTATGAATCACACTAGATTAATTTTAACACAATTATTCTAATTGATAAATAAATCATATTAGATGTAAATTTCCAACTGGGCGAAAAATGTCCAGACCAGGATTCGAACCTGTATGGGTTCTCTGGCTGAAGTCTCCAATTCTCTACCATCTGAGCTATCCCGGACGAATCTGGTAGAACATTGTTACCCAGCTAGCCCTACTTTTTATAGCATTTGGTCTGAAATCTGGTTCAGCTCAACAGAATAAATCGCAGGTAATGGAACTCCAGAAATCGCTGGATACGTAATTACACTAGATTAATTTTAACACAATTATTCTAATTGGTAAATAAATCATATTAGATTTATTATGTTATTTAATTCTGTTGAGCTGAACCAGATTTCAGGCCAGATGCTATAACCAATAAGGTTAGCTGGGTGAAAAATGTTCCACTAGATTCGCCCGGGATAGCTCAGATGGTAGAGCATTGGCGGCTTCAGCCAAGAGATCCCTGGTTCGAATCCTGGCCTGGACATTTTTCGCCCAGTTGGAAATTTACATCTAATATGATTTATTTACCAATTACAATAATTGTGTTAAAATTAATCTAGTGTGATTCATAAATAATTAATAACTAAATTTACAACGTTCAAAACATTCTTGCGATTAAAAGTATCCTTTAAAACAACTGTTTAGAAATCAGATATTGATATGAGAGGACAAACTATATAAAACAAGTCTGAAATTGTTTTTCAAACGTGGCAAATGAAGTGCGTTCGTACTATAACTAATTTTATAAATATTCAGATCTTGGTGCAGTAGCTGTTGCGCACTTATGCAAAAAGGCATGAATACAAAATTTATCACGATTAATACATATTAAATTCAGTAATACGGAAATAATATAACTCCATATCAGATAGGACGTAATCACCAAGGCAACCTGGAATCATTACCTATCATGGGATAGCATGGAATTCATTACGTCTCATAGGATTTAATAGAATGAGGAGAACTTTTATTAATAACTTTTTAAGTTTTGATTCGATTTTCATAATATTTGAAATGACTCGACAAAATTTTGCAACTATTATATATATTAAATTTCAAACCATTCGGTTGGGTAGTTTTTGTGCTGTTACATGCGGGCAGAGGGACAGATAGACAGACGGACGGACCAGGCGACCAACTATAGGTGCTACGTTTTTATATAGTTTCGAACGCATCTAAAAATAATAATAATAATAAAACTGGAGAAGCATTTTAAAACGAGTAGTAAAGTTTAATATTTTGAAAAATTTATTAAACAATCTATATATAATATATTACGCTATTGTACATGGCACAGAAATCGCGATTATTTGTTAATTGTTTAATGGCAACGCCCGAATGAAACGCATCTCATTGGTTATTGAACAGCATTTAATGCATCTCCAATATCTATAAGGGGGGTTACCATAGGGGGGACTCTATTCTATAGCCAAAGGCCGCCAAGTTTGCCGCCAGCTTGGCGATATATCGCCGAATTTTGCGACCAAAATGAGTCGCCAAAAGTGACGCCAACTTGGTGATATCTCTAATATTTCGTCAAATTCCCATCGACTTCCATTGTAAACCAATAAGGTTTACTTGCTTACAGAAAATCAACAAATTGAGATATTTTAACGCAACAAAAACTAATATAAGCTAAAGGGATTATCTAAATTATATTGAACGGAGTCCAAGTAAATTAAATTATGAATAAAAGTAACATGATACAATGTTTAGCATGCTTTCCCAAACATAAATTTTAAGGGAGACCAAATTGGTCGCCAAGGGCGGCTAGTAGTTTAAAATTAGATTTTTTTTAAACATTAATCATAATTAATTAATTTTTAACGATTATTTAATAATAATCAAGGATAAGTTTCCAAGAGAATATTTTTCTTCTTTTCTTGAGGGACTAAGTCTCTTCAAGTGTTATGTTTAAAAGGAAGTGAATCGGATCTGATAGAGAGGAAAATAGCTCTTCAGCATCTTTCCTCCTTTTTCTTGTCTAGATCAATCACTTGACCCCATGCATGCAGTGAAAGCATTTCGATTTCTGTTGTCGTACGGACAATTGTCGCCGGGATTTGATTTAGTATAATAGATCTTTCTTCTGCTAAAAGAAGGGCTCTTCTCTGATAATAATAATAAAAAAGACATGTCTCCTTACCGCACGCGGCGTTACATATTGCTCCGCGGCGGGGTATAAGGAAATAAAGCCAGGATATACTCATGGCAAGAGAAGACAACTCAAATATGACCGAGAAGTAGCGACTCCATTTAGTTGAGATTCATGCATATAAGTGTGAAAATTGTATGGCTAACAAGACGTGATAAATTGGGTTTTGCTATAATTTTCTTCAATTTTAGGTGCGTTCGTAATTATATAAATATATAACGTCTATAGTCGTCGTCTGGTCCCAGTCCGTCTGTCCGCATATAACAGCGGAAAAAGTATCCAAAAGAATGGTTTGAAACTCAATATATATACTAATTGTTGCAGAATTTTATCAAGTCATTTCAAATTTTATATATAAAATGAAAATGAAAATTTCGTTCCGACTGCTTATAACCTGAGCTCTACTGAATGGATTTTGATGGGACTTGCACTGTTAGTTAGATAATTTTTCAGGGAAGGTGTTAGTATATTGAATATTGTTATACATTGCTTATTTAAAGAATTATGGAGGACAGTTCTATAATCAGGTGAACCCAATTATGAAAGATTACTTTTTTTTAAAGTTCTAAAGGACGGATTTTAATGAGACTTCCTCTATTTGTTAGATAATTTTACAGGAAAGGTATATAAAGGTATAAATAATATATTGCATAATATTTTATGTTCCTTAGTTACAGAATTATGGGGAAAAGAAATCCTTATAATCAGGTGAACACGATTATGAAAGATTAGCCTTTTAAAAAGTTCTCTGAACACATTTTGATGTAACTGGCATTGTTAGTTAGATAATTTTTCAGGGATGGTTTGCATATTGTTGTATATGCAAACCATGCTTATTGCAAACCATGCATATGCTGCATATTGTTCTATCTTTCTTTACCAAATCCTTATGTAAATTCTCAACTAAAATAATTGGTCCGTAACAGCCCAAATTTTGTCAGACACATTAGAAAACATAATAGCATCATTTCCAGCTGCGGAAGGACATTCCATGTAACGATCCATATTGTTTTAAAACGTAACGTCAGATTCACCGATATATTTCGTTTGATTCAAGATTTGTTTGGAGAAATCAACCAGCGTAGCGGTCGAAGTCTGGTGGTATTGATATAAATATTGCATTGAGTGTATATAATTGAACTTGTCATTTATCTGTTCTTAATAAACTTTTAAACCGTGATAGAGAAATGCTCAGCTGTTCTGGGAATTCCAAGTCTGTTTCCAAGAAGAGTCCCAATTTAATTTGAGAGCAAAGTGAAGCAATTGTCCACCTCTGAGTTCCAGGCTTGTTAAAATTATTCTTTTTTTCTCTCCCTCAGATTAACGTCTTCATTTTTTAAAAACTAATATGTTAATTATTTCATCTAACTAAATTATAACAGCGAAAGTATTCTTTATGAAATACAGTAAATTCTGTCTAAGGCGGACTCTATGTAAGCCGGAAATCTGTCTACCGCGGAAAATTTGTAAAGTCCCGGCGAACCCATAGAAAATAACATTAATTATTGCTGCATAAGCCGGATTCTGCCTAACGCGGAAACGGAAAGAGTTTTAAGGTCCCTCCGAAAACAAAATTTTGCATAAGGCGGAAAATAGGATATTTTAAAAATGAAAGGCATTTCATTTATGAAACTTTAAAACTGATATATATACGTGAAATACTCAATGTCGAGCATAAAAATTAAATTCCGTAATACTTTTAAAAAGTTAATTCAAAGGAACAGAAACTGTTTAAATTTTAAGGAATTCTTGCTTATGCCATTTTTTCCTATATAAATATGCATTTAAAAGTTATTATTACTAGTTGAGTGCACATTTATGAAAATATGTATTGTGTACAATATAAGTGCTTTAAGGTTGTACTCAAATTAAAGTGATGGCTTTTCTGATATCTCATTCCCGAAGTTATTATTATTATTATTATTTTGTGTAAACTTCAAATTTGTAGGTATTACAGCGGTACTAAGAAATTAAATAGCATTTCTCATTTATTTATAAAGACAAAGGATCTTCAGAATTTCAATTTTCGACAGATTTTCGAACCAGGACAATCAATGAAAGATAGTGATGAAAGATCGCGAGCAATTCATTATAACTCAAGATCCAATCTTTTTATCGAAAACATAAAACGCTATTCGACTGACGTATGCTTCATTCCAATAAATCACGATCTTTTGCATAAGCCGGAATATTGTCTACCACGGAGAATTTTCTCGGTCACGACCGATTCCGCCTTAGACAGAGTTTACTGTATGTATAAAATAACAATGCATGAAAAATACTTCCTTTCAAGTAGACACATACACATTATGTGCAACAAAAACATTTCGTTCCCTCCTATCAAATTCTGGAATAACTGTTCTTAACTTTTCCTATTTAATACAAGTGACGTTAAATCCTTTAACCCATTCGCATCATCAGCGCACATATGCATGCATTTCGGGAATTTCTTTTTTATTCAGAAATTCAAACCAGAAGTTCTTGGTAAGTATTTTTTGCTGTACTGACAGACGTTTCGAAAAGGCATAAAAAGCAGTGGTTCCCAACCTTTTATTGGCCGCGCCCCACCCAAACATTTGTAAAATCTAATGCCTCCCTTCCTCTTTACACACACATTCTATAACATATTTCTCTTTTTATTTAAAAAGTGAACTCCATTCACCTGAATGAAGCCTAACATTGCCTGTTCATTTCACATAATTTAACTTATCAAACAGATTAATTTTCTGTCACGGATGTATTTTGAACTTAAGGGGGCCGGGTAAGCTCTATCTCCCCCACATTAAAATACACCAACTTTATGTAACTTTTTCTCAAAAATGGTGAAAGATAGAGGTCTAGAATTTTTAAGTAGTTTGAGTAACATGCTTTACGTATTTTAATGGACCATTTTCTTTCTAAGTGAATCTGAAAATTAATTATTTATTTATTGAAAGGCATTTTTAAATTAGCATTTTTGGTAAGATTTCACTGCATAAACTAAATAGTTCTCTACAAATCATTAAATCCCTGTGTTAAAGTATACAATATAACATAATAAAAGTATTAAAAAATATTGAGTTCGCAAGTTTAATAGATATTGAAAAAAAGGAACACAAACATGAAAAATCCAAGTTTTGAGAAAAAGTCAATTAAAGATTTAAATCTTATACTATAATGCGAGCAAAAATTGTGTGCGTATGTGTCTGTGTGTGTGTATGTAAATTTTATCTTAAAAACGGCTCGAACGATTTTGACGAAATTTTGTATTTTACCATTTTCGGGCACGATAAGACCATTGGGCTAGGTCACGTGTTCGAGAAAATTTGACTAGTGGGTCATTTTGGGTCATAATGGGTCCAGGTCAAGCTAATTATATCTAAAAAACGGCTCAATCGATTTTGACTAAATTTTATACCCAACCATTTTTCGGCACGAGAAAACTATTGGGCTAGGTCACATGTTCGAGAAATTTCGATTAGTGGGTCATTTTTGGGTCACTATGGGTCAAGCCAATTTTATCTAAAAAACGGCTCTAACGATTTTGACCAAGTTTTGTATTTTGTCGTTTTCGATTACGAGAAGACCAATGGGATAAGTCACATATTAGAGAAAATTCGATTAGTGGGTCATTTTTGGGTCACTGTGGGTCAAGTAAAGTTTATCTAGAAAACGGTTCTAACGATTTTGACGAAATTTTGCATTCTATCGTTTTCGGGCACGATAATACCATTGCGCTTGATCACATATTCAAGAAAATTCGATTAGTGGATCATTTTGGGTCACAATGGGTCAGGGTCAAGCTAATTGAATCTGAAAAAAGGTCCAAAACATTTTGATAAAATTCTGTAACATACCATTTCCGGGCATGAGATGACCATCGGGCTAAGTCATAAGTTCGAGAAAAATCGATTAGTGGGTCATTTTTGGGTCAATGTGGGCCAATCTATTTGTATCTAAAAAACCACTCAAACGATTTTGTCAAATTTTTGTATTATACACTTTCTGGGTATGAGAAGATCCTTGGGCTAAGTCACATGTTCGAGAAAATTCAATTAGTGGGTCTTTTTTGGGTCACTGTGGGTCAAGCTAAGTGTATCTAAAATAACGGCTCAAAACATTATGGCAAAATTTTGTATTATATCGTTTCTGAGCATGTGAATACCAATGAGCTAAGTCACATGTTCGAGAAAATTCGATTAGTGTGGGTCATTTTTGGATCACTGTGGGTCAAGCTAATTGTATCTTAAAAAAAGGCTCAAACGATTTTGACAAAATTTTGTATTATACTGTTTCCGGGCACGAGAAGATCATTGGGTTGGGTCGCATGTTCGAGAATTCTATTACTTGGTCACTTCTGGGTCAGTGTGGGTTAAGTTAATTGTATCTAGAAAACAGCTTTAATGATTTGGATTAAATTTTGTTTTCTATCGTTTTCGGGTTTGAGAAGATCTGTCGATTGGTCTAAGTCGCATGCCCAAGAAAATTCGATTAACCAGTCATTTTGGGTCACTATGGGTCAAGGTTTAGCTAATTTTATCTAAAAAATGGCTCAAACAATTTTGACAAAATTTCTTATTACACCGTTTCCTAACACGAGATGACCATTGGGAAAGGTCACATGTTCTATAAATTTAGATTAGTAGGTCCTTTTTCGGTTACAGTGGGTCTAACTAATTTTATCTATAAAATGACTTTAGCGATTTTGACTAAATTTTGTATTGCATCGTTTTCGGGTGCGAGAAGAGCATTGGTTAGGTCGTATGTTCGAAAAATTTCGGTTAGTGTGCCCCTATGGCTTAGGATCATGCTAATTTTATCTAAACAGCAAGAATTATACAGTGAGAATGAAATATCGAATTGAGCACAAGTCTAATTTTGACCGAGCTTAGCTCGGTCATGCCCGCTAGTGGCCATTAAGCTGTGAAGTACTCTTAGAAAGAATGAATAATTCCAACACTTCTTTTTTTAATATATAAACATGCGTGAAACATGGTTAGAAAGATAGAAGTTTAAACTATTCAATGATATAAAAAAGTAAAAATCGATTTTTTCCCCAAATTTTGCCTACCTGGTCCCTTTAATTCTATAAATGCAATGCAGCTATACATCTTCACTTCTATGCCAAATAAGTTGGAAATTGTACGTCAAACGTGGAAAATGAGGTGCGTTCGTACTATAACTAATTTTATAAATATTTTTTGCCCCGCATATTGTACACTGTAAAAAAAAATCTGTGAAGTTACTAAAGTTTTTCTAGGAAACTGGGATTCCTAGAACTTTTCATGTAACGTCAACAACAAAATTTCATGTAACAGACACACTTTTGCGCCGAAAATCAAAAAATCTGTAAGGTTACTAAGAATTTTTTTGGAAACTGGGATTCCGAGAACTTTTCATGTAACTGCAGCCAGGGTTACAAATAAAAGTTTAGTAAGATTACTGAAATTTTAGCAGACTCATTTGTAAAGTTACAGATTTTTGTAGCTTTACAAAAACTAGTTTTGTAGATTTGCAGCTTTTTTCGTACAGTTACAGGTGAAAGTTTAGTAAGCATGTACTTTTACATCTGTAGAACTACAGATTTTTTTTTACAGTGTACTGAATGTATATTTTAGTGCACTTTATAAGTGCATATCAATTTCATTGTGTTCGAAAGGCTGTAACATCATTAAAATACACTTGAAATATTTTTTCTCATTGGCTGTAATGTAACGAAAAACGTTTGACTGTCCCTGTCATTAAACTATACATCCGATTTTCATAAAGTTTGAGATGGATTTGACAAAATTTTGCAACAAATATAGTATATTTAAAATTACAGACCATTCGGTTGGGTAGTTTTTGCTCTGTTATATGCGGACGTACAGACAGGCGGACCGAACGACAACAATAGGTGCTACGTATTTATATAATTAAAAAGAGTTGCACCTAAAAAGAGTTTAGTTGTCTAGTTCCGACTTACTTCAATGTTTAGCAAAAGTATCGTCTGCATTTTTATCTTCACAAAATGCTTAAAGAGATTCTCACATTTAGCATTAAAATCGATAACATTGACACATTTTACAAATTATTTCAGTAACATTTTAAGAGTTGTTTAACATTTTTAGAGAAAATTTTAAGACAATGAATTTTCTTTATATGGATATCAAAATACACAAGAAACATTTCAAGACTTTGGCATTTATCAGTTTTAAGTAGCCATTATTCCCCGTCAAAATACATTTCTCTTTTTTCTTTACCCGATTATCACTGCCATGTATTGTTAAATTTTAAAATTTGAATTGTATATGTTATATATTTATTTACACTTTTGGAGGTCTGCATTGCAGCCATAGATATTTGCATTGTACCCCTTTTCTTTCATAAAGTTTTTTAAGAATTATAAATTGTACAAAGTTGGTAGTACTACATTCAGATATTTATTTTTATTATACAGGGTGCAATATGTTATCTATCGCCGACCTTTAATTTCTCAACCGTTGGTCGTAGACATGTAGTTCCACTTACAAAAATGTTTCAAATGAGGTAAATATTCATGTTGTGACATTGTTTAAAGTAAAAAATTTATTTTATAAAAATTACGAAAACTAACTTTTTATACGGTCCCCCAGTCCCTATAGTTATACTTAGTAAAAGTTTACACATATCATAACAGATATGACACAAAAAGTTTGACATCTGTCCTACAAAAATTGACACAGTTATTAAATTTCAAAGTTTGAGATTTTTGCACATTTTGTCTTTCATTGAGGGATCAGTTAAAAGATGAATTAAAATAATTCGAGATCAAAATCATTGTGCAATGTCCTTTTTACGGCGAAACCACCTTTAGTCGGTAACGCCAAATCGGGGAATCACGAAATAGGGTTATTTCATCTAAAAATGTGAGCTAACTTTTATGGATCGAACAACATTCAAACGTACCGACTATACCGGCTAAAGGTGGTTTCGCCGTAAAAAGGATATTGTACCCTGATTTTGATCTCGAATTACTTGAATTCATCTTTTAACTGATCCCTCAATGAAAGACAAAACAATGTGCAAAATTCTCAAACTTTGAAATGTAATAACTGTGTCAATTTTTGTAGTACAGATGTCAAACTTTTTGTGTTATATCTGTTATGATGATATATGTAAATTTTTACTAAATATAACTATAGGGACTGGGGGACCGTATAAAAAGTTAGTTTTCGTAATTTTTATCAAATTGATTTTTTACTTTAAATAATGCCACAATATGAATATTTACCTAATTTGAAACGTTTTTGTAACTGGAACTATATGTCTACGAGCAACGTTTGAGAAATTAAAGGTCGGCGATAGATAACATATTGCACTCTGTATATGTTCAAGAAAGTGATATTCAATCAAAGTGGGCCAACATCAGCATCTGTGATTTCGAGGAAAATGCTTTACAAAATTGGTACAATTTTGTCAAAATCAGGCCAGTTCTGCCTTTGGCAGAGGGAGCTAAACTTCTTCAGCAAACGTATGGTGAGGTGATTAAGTTGGCAGTTCTAATGTGGACCACTCTTTCACTGGCAGTTTGTTATCCAAGTTACGTTGTACCGTCTATTAAACTGGTTCTGTCACTTGAATAGTTTCTAAGTTATTAAAATTCATTACACAGCCAATAGATGGTATGACGTACGGTGCTTTGACACTCCAAACTCAATTTTTCCAAAAATAGGAGATAATTCACTGTGGTTCTCAAAACCTCATGTAATCTTAAGTCATTTCACGTAAAAAGTTTTTTTATACTTCATTCAGCAAAGAGAATAGAAATGCAGTCCATTTAATAGATAATGAGAAACGTTGAGAAACTGAAAAATACAATATAAACCAGAAAAATTATAAAAAGTTTTAAATATAATAAAGGTGTGAAAATATTTTTAATCTTATTTATATAATTATTATGGTTTGAGTTCATTTTAAACTTTTGATTGGAAACTTTTAAAAATTCAACTAAAGACAACTTTTTTAAAATTTTGCATGTGTTACTTCAGTATGCATTAATCTAAAACATTACTTTTCCAAAAAATCATACAGAGAATGGGTGAGGTACAAATTTGAAATTGCCCTCCCCGCCGGTGGGCCCACGTCGGGAACCACTGGCATAAAGTAATAATTTCTTTTTCAGAATTTCTTTCCTGAAATGCATGATTATATTCGATAATGATGCAAATGAGTTAAATCACATATTCTAAGTAAAACAAACAACTTCTTTAAAAAAGTATTGTGATCAAGACAACAAAATGTAAATCTAAGTTGATGTTTTTTTTTGAAGGGGGGAGGGGGAGGGCAGGCACGAAGTTTATCATTAGACATCATAAATGTAATGTAGTAGTATATATAGCAAAGGAAATTTAATCCATCTATTACAGAAGTCCTTAAGGAATCAAAAATAAATCTTAGTAGCACAGCAGTGTGGTCAGATACTCTGAAAAGTTTAATTATATTAGGCAAGAGGCAGGTTTGAAGCCGGATTTTTTTGTTGTTGTTGTTGTTACTATAATAATAAGATTATTTCCTTTGCTTTAATATTTTGAAAAAGATACACTGTAAAAAATGTTTCATTAATTGCCTGTCAAATTTTCGTATTTTTACGGATTATGTTTTTGTTTTTTTTCTTCTATGAAAATAATTTTGTGAATGAGTCGAAAAATATTCAAATATGGATTTGAGATTATCCTTGTCAGATTATGCTGAATTTTCATTTTTTTTCCCGTAAGCTGTAGGATTTAATTTTATCATTACAATGTAAAAGAAAGAAATCCGGAAATTGTACTGGCTATCAAGTTTTTTTTTTTTTTTTCTGTTAAATAAAATACATAGTGCACTGTTATAGGTTCAAATGAGTTTCGAGTCTATCGTTCTCTGGAATAAAGGGTGGCTCTTAAAAGTATAGAGAGCTACTAGAGATGTCTGTCTACATTTTTCGCTCCTTGTAGAAGTGGTCCATTAAAATTTTAGAAAGGATTTTTTTTCTTTCCATAACTCATAAAGCAAGATAAAATCGTAACCTGAAACAATTTTATCACTACAATAATTTGACTTGAAGACGAATAGCAACTGCGATGTAAAAAATAAATGTATTGTCCTTCATAATCTCATCTTAAACTATACTTTTTATTCTCATCTTTCAATTCATATATCTATATACATTTTAAGTGCATTAATTTAATGTGACATACTATTTTCTAAATACTACTTACTTTAATGCTGAGTATCCTGCTTAATACAAGTGGTCGTTTAAATCCCTTAAATCTTATATTGTATTAAAAAAAGAAATCAGATAAGAAAGTACTTCAAAAAACTATTGTGATCATGACAACTAAAAGTCAGGCTAAGGATATGGCCACAGTGTGATTCAGTAGACACGTTGAGTTAAGGAGTTTTAATATAAATGGATGTCAGTGGAAATAGATAAGACCTCACTTTCAACAATACCATCCACTTGAATTTATTTAAAAAGTGCAGGGAAGTTTTGAAAGTTGGGTGACAAGTTAAGCTGAACCTGGACTATGTGACCTGTGATTTATAGAAAGCTATTCGTTTTCTGTTGTGATGTATATTTTTTCCTCCGCTGCTCTTTGAAGCAAGCGGTGGGGAGACAAGGAAGTTATAGATTTTGAAGATTTTGTTGGAAGTAGTTCTAACATGTGACATTTAAAAAATAATTTTAAAAAAATGGCTAACTTCTAATTGCATCAGTGTTATTTTTTTTTTCTTTGGTAAAATCTTCTAAGGGAAAATTTGAATTTAGTTTTCCTGAAATACATTTCATTTCACTCATAATAATTTTAATGGCTATTGATTATTATCGGGTATTGATTATCGGATATTGATTATTATTACCCGGTATTAAAAACTATTGTGATCATGACAACTAAAAGTCAGGCTAAGTATATGGTAACGATGTGATTCAGTAGACAGGTTGAGTTAAGGAGTTTTAATATAAATGGATGTCAGTGGAAATCGATAAGACCTTTCAACAATACCATCACTTGAATTTATTTAAAAAGTGCAGGGTAGTTTTGACAGATGGGTGGCAAGTTAAGCTGAACCTGGACTATGTGACCTGTGATTCATAGAAAGCTATTCGTTTTCTGTTGCGATATATATTTTTTTCCTCCGCTACTCTTTGAAGCAAGCGGTGGGGGGGGGGGGGGGGGGGGGCAAGGAAGTTATACATTTTGAAGATTTTGTTGAAAGTAGTTCTAACAGGACATTAAAAAGAAAGATGGCTAACTTCTAATTACATCAGTGTCATTTGTTTTTCTTTCGTAAAATCTTCTAAGGAAAAATTTGAATTTAGATTTTCTGAAATACATTTCATTCAAGTCTTAAAACTTGGAGACTTCAAATTGTGCGTACTTATAGCAGAAAACTTGCGATCACACGAAAAATCATAACATTTTCAAAAAGTCTTATATTATTTACCCCACCGGGCTCTAACTTGTGTATTTTAAGCAGTTTTCCTAACCTGACCCCTTTTCGCTCGGGGGGCACTTTTCTAACTTTTGCCGACACCCCTCACGTGATATATCATTGCACAGGCCTTTAACCACTCTTTCATATTATGCTCCATAGCCTACCATATTTTAGTTCCACTTTTTACAGCCGGGGGTGCCTACCTATCTCGGCTGCTATGGGTCCGATCCCCCCGATTAATATATCTACGGATAGGTTATAAAACGGAGTTTCGTTCGGATAGAGGTTTGTTTAGAATAGAGTGCACCCCTGGTTGCGAAATGTGGAACTAACAGATTTTGCAAAAGGATGAAGTGTTTTGAAAGGTATATTAAGCGAAACCCTCCATGCGATCTGTGATCACACTTACCCACTTGTTTTTGTAAGTTGAATTTCACATGTTTCATATTCGTGAAAGTTGAAATTATCGGAGAATGGCTCACATTAGAGGTCTGCACGGGCCCGAGCTTGGTCCGCGGGCCAGTGACATGAGGACTAATTTTTAAACGGGCCAGGCCGGCAGAATTAGGACAATTTTTTCAACGGGCTGGGGCGACAGACAAAATGGAACGGGCCTGCAGGTCCGGGCCGGGCCGATAAAAACTATTGATCGGGCATATCGGCCCGATATAAGAATTTAAGCGAAGCAGATAAAATACGAGCCATTTTCAGTGAATATGACTTTTTCGAGAAGCATAAATGTACGTCACGAGCCGATGCGAGTTTAACAACATCAATACAGGAATGTAACATGTTCATCGTAGAGATCGGCATCGCACAGTTGCATGATGTCTGATCCTGGGTTTAATTTTTTCAGCAGACTCGTGCCGGGACGGAACTGGTCTTAATCGTTCTCAGGATGCGTAGGGCAGGCATTATGATTTGTAAAAGTATTAATAGCGATAATAAACTTCTTTTAACAGTATCTTTAGAAATATATCTTAAGGTGGTTCTCATATTCACTGCTCAGCAATGCGAAACTTTCAGACACATTTTCTGACTCATTTTTAACTATAAAGGCATAAAATTGACAGGTCTGACTATTAAAGGCATTTGGAATTGAATAGCGTTTTCCATTTTTGATAAATTACTTACAGAGATAACAGAGATTCTTGTCATGTGATCTTACGTTTTTCTCTTTTCCTGTGCTATTGCTTCCGGAAATTCGATTCAAACCGCTAACTTTGATAGTATTTTCTGAAAGATATATCGCTTTTATCTAAGAAAAAAAAACGACATTTACATAGTTTCTGAATAAGAATTCCTGCCAATCTTACGCGTTTCCGAAAAGAAATGAATTCATAAATGTGTCGAAGCTCCTTTGGATTTGGGAAAAGCCTTAAATATCAGAGAAATATTTTCACAAATCTACTTTTTATTATACAGCTTCAAAAGTTATCATGTTTACGCAATTTTTAAAATGTAGTCAACCCCTATTTTAAAAATTACATTCATATTCTAAATTAAGACATTATTCTTTGCCTGATGACACCTTTGTTGTGATTTTATCGTAAATGGTCTGCGAATAAAAGCAGATGTATCGATTTTTTTATACTGACTATCCATATCCATAGATGACATTCTACCCTTTTTTAAAAGTCAAATAAAGGAATTTTGAACAGGAAATTTTACCAATTAAATTAAGTGCTGAACAGCAGAGCAACGTTGAGGGGTTACCTAGCTGTGATCAGCTTAACACCCAGTCTGTAGATTTAATGTCTTACATATTAATGAGCCATTGGAGGAAAGATAAAGTGTAGTTTGTTAAAAACTACATAATAATTAAAGAAAAAATATTAATTATAAAAGCTAAAATTAAGAACTTATATATAAGAGATAAAAATTTTAAGTTAAGTGTTTAATCAAAGTTAAAGATGGTAAAAGGTTCCTTTGACCAAATAAGTAAAGGTATAGCTGTAGTTGCATGAACTACTATAAAATTAAATTAAACAAGCACCATGTAGAAACAACACTCATTTTACTAAATAAATTTCCTGATGTTTATTCAATAAAAAAAATAAATATATAAGAAACAGAAGACTAGTAGCTATATTTAGTATCTTATAAAATTTTCAAAATTTAGTTTTCATCATCAGAAAGTTGACGCCCAGTAACGACGTATTGCATCAAAAATTGTTTTCTTAAATTTTAAGTATTTTTTAAAAAGCAATAATTTTTTTTTAAATTTACTTAAATAAAATTTCAAAAATTCTTATTTTTTTTTAAATATTTAAATTTTAAAGGGGTAATTTTTTAATACGCAATACGCCGTTATCGGATGTAGAATTTCTGATGATAGAAGTCAACTTTAAAAAATATATATTAGATAATGAGCAATCCCGCTTTTAAATTCCTTCTGAGGTTAAAATGCTTTTAACCTTATATCGCTGATGACATTTAAAAGTCTTCATATGCTATCTTCCAACCCGAGTTGTGTTCAGCAAATAATAGTGACAATCGCATATCATAGTTTTACACTAAAATATTTTCAGCTGACTAGTCTAGTGTGAAAATTCAAAAACTCAAGTATTCGAAAATATAATGTCTCAAGCTAAAAAGTATTTTAACGTTTTTTTTCTTAAATCCAAAGGGGGATATTTTCTGACACATGTTTGAATTAATTTTTGTTCGGAAATTGCGCATGAAACTGGCATGTGTTGTTATTCCAAAACTATGTAATTGAAAGACGTTTTCCATTTTTCGGTAAACGCAAAAGATCTTTCAGAAAATACTGCCAATGTGGGCGTTTTGAACTGAATTACGTCATGCGACACCACGAGACTTGTTGGGCCGTGACCACAGTCGCAACTCGATAAATAATTTATTTATCAGAAATTTTCTCGTTATTGAGCAGGACATTTGAGAACCGCCAGGGATTCTTAAACTATGGTACGCGTGCCAGTACTGGTACGCAAAAATCTGATATTGATAGTGAAATGGAATTAACTAGATGTTTAGTTGATCTTTCATCCCACGTGAAAAAATGAAAAAGTTCACTTCTATTACTACATTGTATGTGTGTATAATACTTATTTCAACGAGCTTCTATCTCGTATTAATAAGCAGTTTATTTTCAGAAGCTAAACGAATTCCTTATGCAGGTTATTAATTTATTAAATTTTCTTAAGTGTATTTTACTGTATATGTATCAATTTACGCCAACAAGTCATTCAGTATTGTAGCTTTTCTTTGTACTAAAACAAGTATTTTGATAATGTACTTATTATTAAAATGTAATGGTGGGGATACCTTTTCGGAAATATGAACTTTTATTTAGTGGTATGTCGATCTAAAAGTTTGGGAACCCCTGGCCTAGAAACATATATTGCATGGTTTTAACCCATTTATGCCTATAGATTCCCATTTTTGGGACGCTTCGAATCAAAGCGATATAGGTAAGCGTCTTATCTTAAATGGGAGGGGTAACCGCAAGATTAAAGGCGAGGTCACATCAATCAAGGTCGCACGCCACGTAGCGGACGGAGTGAACAACAGAAAGATGCCTAACTGTTTTCTTCTTTATAGATAATCTATTAATTGCACTTCTA
This sequence comes from Maratus speciosus, assembly GCA_963932465.1. Lineage (NCBI taxonomy): Eukaryota > Metazoa > Arthropoda > Arachnida > Araneae > Salticidae > Maratus > Maratus speciosus. Next base: position 471,166,429 of record OZ010786.1, read on the forward strand.
TGAAATAACTGCGCAAGCGCCAACATCGTGTTTTCATTTGTTTGTAGCATTTATATTCTGACAGTAATATAATGTTCTGTTAATTTTTATTCGTGTTTATTGACTTATTTATTATAGTTAATTATTTAATTAAAAACAGTTTTTTTTAGAACTAATATTATTTGTTAAAATGGCAAAATGTTGGCAATCGAATAACTCTAGTTTTCGAAATTGTAAGAAAATTATTTTTCTTATAGAATTCATGTCTTTTTCCAAAGAGCAAAACCAGTTAGTTACGTATTTTAACTTTAATTTATTACAAAAATAAATATATTATTTGATATATATTATAAAATGTTGTTGATTTAAATACGCTCGATTTTAATTATTTTCTTTTAATGAAATGAAAAATGACGCATAAAAATTAGTAAGTAGTTAATGTGTAAAGATTGCATTTTGTAGTCTTATTTTTTACTCAATTCTTGATGAGCTAAAGTTATAAAAATTGATATACGCGGTTCTATTCCAGATGAAAATAGAAGGTTTATGAAGGTTTATAATATGTATAGAATTTAATAATAAATAAAATATTCAATTTTAAGTTTTTTTCTTCGTTTATCAAGCGCAGACGATACATCGAAAACTTATTCCAATATTCTTTTGATCGTATTGTATTCATGTTATTTAAATTACAAATAGTTCCTTTATTTAATTTAAAATTCATTTTATTTTATATTCATAATCACTTTAATTTAAAATGCATGCATTAAATGTTGTACTATTAAACGAGCAAGTATTGTTAATTTAGTATTTGTTTAAATATTTTGCGAGTGCAGACAATAACTGCAAAAATTTTTCCTAAAATCGCCAGATTAGATTTTTTTTTTTTCCTTGAAGCAGACAAAGCCATTTAGAGAATTCCTGTTAAAAATTCTATTACGAATTTCAGATTGTTACTTACTCACAGAAGATGAATCTTGTTTGCCAGATATATTGCAAAATATTTTTGTTACAGCTTGTTTTGATAAAAATATGTGTATTTTAAAAAAAGTCGCAATGTCATTTTAGTTTAAGGGCTAAAGGCAGTAATGCTTTCGTAGCATTAGTGCTTTTCTCCCGAAATTGAAATGATATTGCAAATTTTTTTTTAATGTGCATAATTTTATCAAAACAAACTGTAATAAAAATATTTTGCAATAAAACTGGGAAACAAGATTCATCTTCCATAAGTGAGTAAAGAATCAGAAAATATGCGCAAGAGATGCGCAGATAATAGATATTCTGTCATATATGACGTCATACTGAAAACCCGCGTATTTGCATTATTCACTCCGTCCACTAGATGGCGCAGCTGTGTCAATATACTCCAGATTCCAGTATTGATATTGTGCGCTTACTTATATCGCTTTGCTTCGAATTTTAATAAATTCGTATAATTTTCTTTTTCTTTATAACATGAAAATTGCAGGAAATAATTATCTATAAATGTCTTTATCTATTACCGAGAGATGACAGCATAAGATGGATATTTATTTGGTTAAATGAAGGCTTTTTTTCGGAGTTTATAGATTTTTCATTTTTTGAGATGGCGAAATGTAAAAAGTAAGTTTATGTGTGTGTTTTTCTACCAAGGATCCGAATAAATAAGTCATAATATTAGCTTGTACACTTTTTTGAAATACATATTTTTTCAAATTGTGAAATTATATGTTCAAGCCTTTTTTTATGCATTTTTGTACCGTACAAAATATAGGGCGCTAGGCACGACTGGGTACATATTTTTATTAGCCATTTAAAGCAGGGCTTAATTTCTTTTTTTTTTTTTAACATTTGGAAAAATGGTTATTGTTCTCGTCAGGGTATGAAATGAAAAGCATATCTGAACGTTTTCATTGGTTTAATCCGCAATTTATTCGTTATCTGATTGGTATATACAGTAATCTGTATTTCCCTTTGGTTTCAACAACGATGGACAACAGAGTGTTGCCACTACGACAAAAAAGTAATAAAAACTACAAAAAAAAAAAAAATTAATAAATCAGAAAGAAATTGAGACACAGCTTTCAAACAAATTGCATTTAAAAGTACATTTTTTTTCTCTATCCGACGGTATAAAAAGTAATATTGTCGGATGTTTAGAAGTTTAAGAATGAAATTTTATTTAAAATTGGTCGTGAGATTTTTTGGAAATCTGATGATAGAAAAGCCTTTTCCCGAGCAGCCAATGAAATGCTTGGATAATACGCAAGTTTCAGGAAAACTTGCAATTTTTACATCTAATAACACTATTAATGTTTAATTCATGGCGTACGTAATGTATGACCAGCTCCGTAGAAGTTTAAAAATTTATGGTGTTATTACACGAGGACTCTAATGGTGTTAGGTGTTAGTACACGAGGGGTCAAAGCAAAGCGATATAAGTAAGCGTCCTATCTTAAATGGGAGAGGTAACCGCAAGATTAAAGGCGAGGTCACGTCAATCAAGGTCATACGCCACGCAGCGGATGGAGTGAAATACAAGAGGATTATTAACTTCTTTCCCCTTTATGGTTGATCTATAAGTTCGATATCTATGAAATAACTATGCGCACGCGCAGCCGTGATTTTATTCGTTTGTCGTCTGCAGTACTTGGAAGTATAGATATAATTCGATTTATTTATTCGTCATTATTTAATTTATTAATTCAAGTTAGTTATTTAAACAAAATCAGTTCTTTTAAGAACTTATATTATTTGGGAAAATGCCACGTTGGCGTTTAATTATTGCAGTTTTCAAAACTGCAAATATAACTCTCTATCTGAGAGAACTCATTTTTTTCGCTTCCCAAAAGAGAAAAACAGGTTAGTTTTGTGTTTTATTATAATTTATAAAAAAGTTAAAATATTATTTAATATATATTATTAAATGTCAGTGATTTTAATACGTTCTATTTGAATTATGTTTTTGTAATGCAATGAACAAGGACATATAAAAATTAGTTAATGTATGTTAAGATAGAATTTTACAGCAGCGTTTTTAATTTGATTCCTGATAAGATAAAGTTATAAAAATTACATAAACATGTGCATTTCCAATGAGAATTAAACGTTTTATTACGCTTAGAGTTTAAGTATAAATTATTTAATTAATTTTAAGGCATATTTTTTATTTACCGGGCGCAGGCGATAAATTGCCAAATATTCTCTTGATCGAATTGTATTTATAATATTTAAAATAGAAACATTTCATTCATTCCATTTAAAACTCATTTAATTTTACATTAGGATCCACTTTGATTTAAAATGCAAGCAATAATTCTTGTACTATTAAACCAGCAATAATTGATTATTTATAGTTTTAAATATTTTGAGAATTTTAGACAACAGCTTTAAAAAAATTTCCTAAAATCGACAAATTACTTTTTTTTTTTTTTTTAATCTAGAAATATATCGGTCATTGTGTCATATCGGGGAAAAATAGTTTTCATGGGATACCTGCACTTCGCACAGGTGAATAACATTGCAGAAAGGATACAAAGTATAGAAGAAACTTCAAAAATTGGAATAAAATATAAAATATTTACAATTAGTCCGTGGTATGCTCAATTAAACATTTATTATCTTACACCGGTTCTTCGCAAGCGTAAAATGGATAACTTTCCGTAATTGGGCCGATAGCCATGATTGGCGTCAAATGAGAAAACAGTATACAATTGTAACTGTATAAAAGTTAAATAATGGTTAGAAAATAAAAGTAACTTTTATCGAAATAACCCACTTGCGGAACATTCTCCAAATTTGAAAAAGGCTTATGAAACACACAACAATTACCAATAACTGAAAACTATAGACTAATAATAAGCTCGACGTAGCAGTTGTTGGTCGGTAGCCAATAATTTCAAATTTCCCTTTTAATTTTGTCCGGTTTCAATTTTTTTTTTTTTTTTTTTTTTTTTTTTTTTAAATCTGGCTTCCGCAAAAGAGTTGGAATAAGTAGTAGAAAAAAGGGCTGCGAACGGGGATGGGCCAATTGACCGTATTAAAATCACTGACATTTAATAATAAATATTAAAAAATATTTTAACTTTTTTATAAAAATTATAGGGCTGAAAATCACGTTTAAGATGCTTAAAGGTTTTAAATAATTCTCTTTTGCAATTTCCCAACCAGCTGGTATATTTTAGAAATCGTAGTTTGTTACATAACTTACTCAATTGTTGTACTTGTATATACAGTTGTAACAACCATAAAGAATGTTTAAGGATTTATCAACTACGTTTAGATAACGTAAAATTAATTTGCTAATTTATAATCAAGTTGTAAAAATACTAAAATGTTGTATTGTTACTAGAAACACATCCATGTACATAATTTTTATTTTTCTAGCATATCTGGGAGGGAAAAATCGATTAAAATTTTTTATCTTTTCATATGTATGAACAGGGTTAGATTAAATAAACAGTGTAAAAAAGTACTTTTATGTTAGCCGGCAGCAGTTCATAAACCGTCAAATATTTTCCCCATCACCAGCGTTTATGTTGCATTCATTTCATTCAAAATATAAAATCATCATTTTAAAAATATACTCGTCATTTGAAAAACATAACTTTATTTAAAATACATACATACTGGTATATTACATCAATTTAAACACATGCTTTTCGCTCATTATATTTAAAATACGTTTTCTTTTCTAATAAATAATAACATAAACCCAAGGTGGGCAAGTTTCTTCCAATGTGGAAAAAAACCCGAATAGCTTGCATAAAATTCAGGCCTATTTGAAGATATTTACAATTTAAGAGTTATAGGCGGAAAAGCAGACAAAGCCATTTTAGAGAATACCTGTTAAAATTTTAATCGTGAATTTCAAATATTTACTCACTCATGGAAGATTAACCTTGTTTGCCAGATTTATTGCAAAATATTTTTGTTACAATTGTTTTGATAAAAGTATATGTATTTAAAAAATAGTTGCAATGTCAGTTTAGTTTCGGGGCAAAAGGCAATACTGTTTACGTAGCATTAGTGCTTTTTCTCCCGAAATTAAAATGACATTGCGATTTTTTTTTTTTTAAATACACATATTTTCATCAAAACAAACTGTAACAAAAATATTTTGCAATAAATCTGGTAAACAAGGTTCATCTTCCATGAGTGAGTAAATATTGGAAATTCATGATTAAAATTTTAACAGTTATTCTCTAAAATAGCTTTGTTTGCTTTTCCGGCTATAACTCTGAAATTGTAAATATCTTCAAATAGACCTGCGCACGAGATGCGCAGATGGTAGATTTTCTGTCATATATGACGTCATACAAAAAACCCGCGTATTTGCGTCATTCACTCCATCCACAAGATGGCGCAGCTGTGTCAATTTACGGCAGATTCGAGCATTAACTTTGTACGCTTACTTATAGCGCTTTGGGTCAAAGACGCTTCAGATTCCGGGCGTTTCCGTTATTCCTATGGCTCCAGGGGAGTCGCTTGGAGAGCGAGCGTCTTTTTTCTGTCTGAGCATCTTTGACGCCCGAAACGAGGCGAGTCGCCAGTAACAGCCAATCAAATGCTTGGAAATCTGATAATAGAAAAGCCTTTTCCGGAACAGCCAATGAAATGCTTGGAAAAGACGGACCGTCAGGCGGCTGTTGTCGCTAGACGCCTGGGATTCCAAGCGTCTTTGAGTCCTCGTGTTAAAAACACCAATCCAAGCGACTCCCCTGGAGCCATAGAAATACATGGAGACGCCCGGAATCTGAAGCGTCTTTGACCCCTCGTGTAATAACACCATTACAGTACCGAAAATTGTAAAGCTGAAATTTCTTTTAAAATTTGTTCACGATTGTTCCAGGAATGTTATCGTTTAATTCATGGCAAACGTAATGTAGGATCAACTCCTTGCGATTTTTTTATGTCTCAAAAATTTTAGTCTTTGAAAAAATCATTTTCCAAATGGTCGTTGTAATTTGTTAAATTGCCATTTTTTTTTTTTTTTTTTTAGAAAAATAAAAATTTTAAATGTATCTATCAGCATATACACTGTCAGCGATTCCACTTTTTAATTATCACTTCTTCTGAGTCAATCTTTGCCTAATTTTAATGTTAATTAATTGCAGAATTCTGCGATTCGATATGGTAAGCATTGTGATTAGGAAATAGTGTTAACAAAAAAAAAGGGGGGGATAGTTCGCAGTTATGCATTTTGTAAGAAAACTACATGAATGAAACTTACAGAAATTAATATTTATATGCTGAAGAATGGAACAATGTTTTACATTTTCCTATGAAAGGAGCATATCTTAAACTATAATCGATTCCTTCCGCATAACAATCTTTTGTGGTGAGTTACTGAAAATCAGATTAAATTAAAAATGTGACACCGTTATCGGAAAGAATCCATGCTTTTGTAGAAAAAGGGGAAACACTGCTCGATTGCTTTCTATCAGAATAACAACACATAGCGATTATATCTACTTATTAAATTAAAGTATCTACTTACAAATGAAAGTTACTTCGTAAACGTGAAGAGCAGAATCATAATATGGGTACTATTCATGATACAAAATAAATAGAAAAATGACTAACGTGTTTTTTATGCTCTTATGCAATAGAAGACAAAAAACCTCAAACAAACAAAACCTCAATCTGATGCTCGTTGGATAAAACAGAAAATATTCTTTTCAGGTTAGATACCTAAATAAATAAAGAAAAAAACATAGCCAATAAAAAATTATCCTACTGTCACAAAAGAAAATCGAACTGAAAGCAAAGTCATTGTTCAGTTTCTTGAATAGCCCCGTATCAACACGTCGCCGATATAAATTTGGAATAGAAAAGCACGATTTCTGTTTCCCCTTCCTTCAGATCAAAATAGCATTAAAATGATTTGAAATGGAATATAAGTAATTTTAAAGGAGGAAAAGTTTTTTTGTTTTTCTATACATGAATAAATAAAATTTTAAATGTAATATAGATTGAGCTCGAGTCAGTCCATGCCCAAAAACTGATTTAAAAAAATTGAATCCGTTTTATCTCCATCTCCTACGTGTGCGACACGTTACGTCACATATAAGTGTTTTGATAAAGAAGAACGCAAAAGCTTGGACATGGGAAGGACAGAAAAGTGTAATTTATGTTTCGGTTTTTCGGAAGCGCTATTGCACTGAGCTCCGGAGCCCTGTATTTATGAGCTCCGGTGAATTCCGACCAATATTTAAATATTTACTGAAAACAGAGAAGTACCGGAGCCGGGCTCCGGTGAGCTCCTGCGCAAATTAAGCCCTGTTAAGGGACAGTTATTTTATGCAAAGTCCTTTTCAAGATTATTATGAAACAAATTGTTTTTAAGCCTCAAATACGATTATTCTTAGTTTATTATTACTAATACTTATAATGTTACTACTCTCTGTAAAGAAATAAATGTATATTTTTTAGTAGTTCATAAAAATACTAATTATAGTATATAATATAAAATTTAAAAGCTTATTTTTTATAAATTTAGACAAAACATATAATTATTCATATTATACTATTACAAATATTATGCATATTTCCATATTTAGTACATTTACACTTTATCAAATAAATACAAAAAAAAATAACAATTAACGTAATTTTTTAAAAAAATTTTCCGGTTCCTTTTGCAACATTTTAAAGTGATTTTACCAACAAATTTGAGAAAACAAAAATTCAGGCATTAATGGGTTAAAGATGTTGTTTTATCTGCTTTTGGATTCGCAATATCCATTCTAGAGCCATATTTTACATAACATTTAAAAAAGTCATATTAAAATAAGTTGTGAGTTTAGCACAGATACTAAACTTCCGTTTTTTTTTTATTGTTGTTTTTTAAAGTCAGAACCAGACAATTTATGTAATAAAATGTGTGTTATGTCTACGATGTGCGTATTTGATTTCATTTATCGAGTAAAATTTGTAGCTCAAAATTATGTTTATTGGATTTATAACAAAATGGAGGGTTATCAGCTAGGGTTTAGAAATCGCTTGAATTAACCTCCTTTCATCATGGAGGTTCGTCACGTTTGCAGTTATATAATAATGTCTCCTCTTAAGAGAATCGGAAATTTAGTAAATGGAACTAAAGCTATTACAGATAACGGGATGGCTCTGCTTTTGATAGGTAAGCTATTAACCTGATGTCATGCAACAAGCCTCGATGTCTTACAAGTCAAATATCTGCTTTCAGATTAGACCAAAGTGTCACTTCGTAGGGATAGAAGTAAATTAGAAGGGCATTTTAGACAATTCTTTATCGTTGTGCTAGTCATTATTTTGATTGTATTTGTATCCAGGTGTGTGAGAAACTTTTCAGTATTTTATTTCCTGAGCACTGTAATCGTAAATTTATTCGTTAGAGTTTTCCTGTTTAAGTTTCTTATGGACTAGTATGGATCAATGATATTCAGTTCAATGAGAACAAGAACGAAAATTCATGCATCAGGCATAGATTATTAAACACTTTCCAACGCTAACAGAATATTGTTAAGGTATCTACTTACTTTCGGAGCTTTTCTTTCTTCCTTTTTTTTTTTTTTTTTTTTTTTTTTTTTTATGTACAATATTGAATAAATACGCTTCTTTTTTTGGTTCAGTTGTAATACAGAAAGATGAAAAAACACAAAATCTTAGCAGTATCTTCATAACATTTTAAAAAATTAAGGTTTTTTGCCTTTTTATAGCGTACACTCAATTCAACTAAACATATTTCAAATTTCTTTGTACTACGTACTAGTGTTACACTTACTTGTGTACTGAACTGGGAGTTTCACAATATCTTCAAAATTAGCTGCAGTATTTCAAAATATGTCGAACAATACGCGTCATTTATTAAAAATTCCCCTTTTTTTTTATTCAAGTACCTATACAATAACTACATTATCACATAGATCTTAGATTCTAGTTCAGTACATAATGAGTAATATGGACAATTCTCACAAATTTTCACTGAAATATGTTTGAATTATTTTATGTAATGAAGTTTATGATACACGGGAATAACAAAAAAAATAATTTTCCAGAAATCGCATTTAAAGATTTTTCACATATGAAAGTAAAGGGCTGTGCATATATAACGTTATCAACTTTTTGGTATTCTTGGACCCCCTCCCCCCCTTACGATATCATATGTTATCCTCCCTCGAACACCCCTCCCCCAGTAATGATATCGTTATCATAATAATAAATAACAAACAATAAAAATGTATAAAAATTCTTTAAATTTTTGGAATTTTTTTCTTTTGTTTGGAGTGATATACAAATATGTTACATTTATAATTAAGGGTAAGAATATTTTTTCCAACTGGATTAAATCATATTTAAGGCTGGAGTAGCACAGTTGAAGTTTATTCCAACAGAGCGAAAAATGTCCTGACCAGGGATCGAACCTGGATACTTGGCGTGCCGTGCCAATGCCTTACCTGTTAGGCTATCTGGACCGATACCTGGTTGACATAATTCACTTCAAATATAAATATGTTACATTTATTTTTCTTATACTTTATTGATTCAAATGAAGAGAAGTCAATAAAATATCAGTTTATATATGAAACAACTTAATCTCAAATAACACTTAAAAGAAACAGACTGTTTAAAAGTACAGTCGAACCCGGTTAAGACGCTCACGGTTAATACGCGATCCCGCTTAATACGCGGATTTTGTCCGATCCCTTGAACATCGCCCATAAGGATAATGTAAAAAGATCACGTTTAATACGCGAACGGTTATGACGCGATCCCGCTTAATACGCGATAAATTTTCTCTTCTTCGAGGGAAAAAAATCACGCTTAAGACGCGAATTCATTGATCAAGATGCGAATTCCTTCTTTCTTCTCGAGTGTTACCAATGTAGCGGATTTTTATTAGTCAGATAAAAAAAAAACACTGTTTTCGAATAGTATTTAATGTATTTAACAACAGATTACTTAAGGCGAAAATTACTAAACGGAAATAGTGGTAGACATTTGAATTTAAAAAATCCCTCTAAATTAGCAAAACTGCAATTCTTCTTCGATTCCACCTCCTAGCATTCTTCGTCTCTCGCTTCGTATATGTCTTTTCTATAGTAGAGAGAAATAGACGAATTCATGTCACTCAGATGCGTCATAAAAATTGTTGCGATTAGAGATGTTCTACCTATTGTTAGAGAGATTTTAAATGTTCTTTATATCGCTACTTTTATAATGCATATTATAGACAGCAAAAAGGGAATCTCGTAAAGATTAAATACGACTCCAATTGGATAATTCTTTTATGTATACTTTACTTTTTGCTATAACAATATTTTACAAGGATAGTTTTTCTTATTATATTAATAATGAAGAACATATTATAATGGTACTCATTATTACAAGTACCAAATATGAATTTATAAACTGGGTTGTGCTTCAAAGATTTAATATTATTTTTCTTTCTGTTTAAAAAAAATGAGTGTAGTAGGAAAATTATTTTTGGTTGCAACGTATTAATCGGCAATAAAGTCATATTGGAATCCATATTTATTTTCCGTTATTATTCCAGTTTGTCCTATAAAAAGAAACAATGAGTTAAAGTGGAATACAATTAAATTTCAATCGGAAGATATGTAAAAGACACAATTTTCGACCGTAAACGTATAAATGAAAGCTCTCAAGTTCATTCAGACGATTATCTGTGTAAATAAGCCCATTTCCTGGAACTTTATACAAATCACGTTTAATACGCGATCCCGCTTAATACGCGACTTTTGACCACTCCCTTGAAACGCGTCTTAACCGGGTTCCACTGTATTTAATAATAGTTTTACGTTGCATAATGCATTCAACAGTAATAATGTCTTTTTGAACTTGCCCCCTCACAGGATGGGGCAGACAAAAGCTCTTATCAACAAAACAGGCGGACAACATTCTCCTTTATTGACTTGTTAAATACAAGTATAATTCCAAACATACTTCGCATTATACTTTGTTTAACAGCGGATTACATATGCATACACGTTGGGGTATTCGATATTTTGGAACTGAATAATTTTATAATTATTTAAGGATTTAAGAAATAACTTTTGTATTTTCAGGAAAATAGATAACATACTATTTTGATGTAAAGATCAAGTTACAAATAAGAAGAGAAAATTTTGGTTGGATCGAAAATGATAACGATATCAAAAAACAAACCTCCCACCTCCCCCTAGAGATATCTTATGACATCATGTGCCAGACCACCCCCCCTCCCCCTATAATGATAACGTTATATATGCATAGCCCCTAATCTAGAAGTGTCAATTACGGTTTATTAGTGTTTTTATGTAAAAAAAACAAAAGGTAAGAAAATCATGCATAGAAACATTGTTTACATTTCTCCTGACTTTCCCGCTCAGTTCCGGTATTCGATTCATTACTTCATGTTTATTAAATTGGGCATAACACCTCTTGCAGTAATGCTATAAATAAAATTAAAACAGATTTGGAATCAGAAAAGATTGATCCTTCCAATAAAACAATTTAAAAAAAAAATCAAAAAATTTCACCAAAACGGCCATTTTAATGTAGACAGATACCTTAAGAAATTACTTTTTTTATATACCATGAACTGGGTTATCTAAATAACCAATTAAAACACACACACACACACACATAAAAATCTATTTTCAGTAATTACTGTCCAAATCCGGTAGGGTGTCCGAATTCTTCCGTGTATGCGAGCTATAGAATTTACACACATCACCTAATACACTTAAAATTAGATACGTTTGAATGCATGCCACAGCAAAAACTGCACTTCAGGCAATTATGGATCTTAATTAGTTCTGTAACTGATTTCTTTTGTGAATCTCTGTAAATGAACGATAAATGTTATGTGCTCCATAATCTATAGAAAACATGTCCTAGTGCACTTCTGTACTTCACTATGTTTGAAGTATCGTAACATCATTGAAATGCACAGTAAACTACTTTTCCCCATATATCATAATGTAATGGAATTCTTTTGTGCGTCCCTGTAAACGAAGTATAAATACTACTTATTCTATACTCCTGAGCAAGTATGTTGTACTAGATTAATATTAACACAATTATTCTAATTGGTAAACAAATCATATTAGATGTAAATTTCCAACTGGGCGAAAAATGTCCGGACCAGGATTCGAACCCGGGATCTCCTGGCTGAAGCCGCCAGTGCTCTGCCATCTGAGCTATCCCGGACGATTCTGGTCGAACTTTTTCACCCAGCTAACCTTGATGATTACAGCATCTGGTCTGAAACCTGGTTCAGCTCAACAGAATAAATATCAGGTAATGGAACTCCAGAAATCGCTGGATACGAAATTACACTAGATTAATATTAACACAATTATTGCTGTAATCATCAAGGTTAGCTGGGTGAAAAAGTTCGACCAGAATCGTCCGGGATAGCTCAGATGGCAGAGCACTGGCGGCTTCAGCCAGGAGATCCCGGGTTCAAATCCTGGTCCGGACATTTTTCGCCCAGTTGGAAATTTACATCTAATACAAGTATGTTGTAGTTCATCTAATCTAGGTGATTCATGTGAATCTCATTATGTTTGAAATATCGGAACATCAATAAAATTTACCACAAACGATTTTCCCCCATATATATTTTTTCGATAATGTAATGGAATCCTTTTGCGTGCCCCTGTAAACTAACTATAAAGGCCACACACTTCATTTTCACTACCAAACATTCTGTATTAAATCTCAATAACATAAAAAAAATTTCATAGCACTCCGAGTATATTTACGAGAGTTAGAGCACGGACAGACCGACAGACTAGCAGAAATCATAAATACTTTTCAACTTTGTTGGAAAGTGTTGAAAAGAATAATATCTGGGGAGTAGCTTTAAATCAGAATAAATGTGAAGAAAACTATGATTCATGAAATAAAGGTAAAAAATCTTGATATTAACCCCTTCGAGACGAGCGCCTTTTACAGAGTTTTTAATCTGCTGTCGCCGGTTTTTCAAAACAGAAATTTTTGCCTAATTGAATTGGAAAATGCTCTGATTTTATCAAAATTTACGATAAAAATTTAGTGGTGAGCATAATCACAGATTCTGAGCAACTTACGCAGCACGTATACCGGTAGCTCGTCCTCAAGGGGTTAAAAATATCGTAAAACTCATGAAGCGCTTTAAGGGGGTCCGGGACACATTTTCAAATAATTTTTATATTTTTTTCTGATGGTTAACCATATCATTTGTAAACAAAATCACATGATAAAACTTCTCGTTTTTTTTTTTATTATTTAAAATTTATTAAAAAGTGGGGTAATTTAAAATCGTTATAACTTGAAATATTATTAATAGAATTTCAATTTTTTTTTCATTTAAATAAGCAGAAATATATAAGTTTTAATTTGGATTCAGCATTTTTAAAAATATTAATAAAAAAAAATAAAAATATTTAACGAAGAAATTTCAAAAAAAAAAAATGGTGCAACTTTTTAAAAAAATCATACTTTTAAAAGTAAATATTTTTTCAAATATGCTGAATCAAAATTAAAGCAAAACAATTGAAAAGGACATGTTCCAAGTTTGAACCATTTATCTTTAAAGGTTCTTGACTTATAAGAATTTAAATAAGGGAAATGTTGAAAATACCCAACATGAGGAAAAACGCATTTTTACAAGAAGTCATTTCCATGACAGCCATTGCTTGAAAGCTAGATTTTGAAAACAAACCAAAACGAAAAAAATTAATATATCTTGTTCAAATTAAGATAGAAACATGATTTAAAATACCGGCGATTTTTTTCGAAAATCGTTATGAACGATGCTTTTATACTTCTAACTTCTGCTACGATAGGTACCTCAAGCGCTCCTCAAAACCTTTGCTGGGTGCTGTAAATCGAAATATGTGTGTAACGGGAAAATGCGCTTTTCTGAAAAACTATGTGACCTATAGGGTAATCGCTATAATTTTCCTGCAAGGTTTAAATGAACGTCTACTACCTCTAACTTTTTTATAATTTTGGTTTCAGTAGATTCGGAAATAGATGAGGGGGGCACGACGTTTCCGACGATATCTCTGAAAATATAATACCTAAAATTAAATGAAATGTATTTTTGAGCCGAGCATTACGAAAGCTTTCACACGATACCCCACACGATATACAAGGAAAATATTTTTTTCAAGTAACTTAATTAGCTCCTCTACATTTTTCCTAAAAATATTTGCAAATGTTTAATAATCTGTAAATATGTGGGTCAATAGTCTTTTAGGTAGCTTTCTTTACAAAAAGCTACCTATTGCAGCCGTTCGGAGGAAAGCGATTTCAAAAAATTTTGGTATATTTTCATCGATCATGACCCCCAGACCCCGAAACCACCCTCCGTTCAAAATTGATATATATATATATATATATATATATATATATATATATCAATATATATATATATATATATATATATATATCTGACCTATGTCACACTGTAACTCTCGTATTTATGAACCGATTTGGATGTAATTCGGTGTGTACATAGTACATATCAATGTCTCAACCGAGTTCGTTGGCCAGCTTCATCCGCCATTTTGTTTCAAAATGGCGGCCATTTAAATATTTTAAAAAAATTTAAAATTTGAAATGTGGTACCAAAAAATTGAAAATGGAAAAATATTTTTTTCTTATGTATTTGACCTTTATACAAAGACTCCGTAGCAGTTTTTGTTTCGTCAATATCTTAAAAAATGGCTGAGTTATAGCATTTTGAATTTCAAGCGAAGCTGACATTTTGAAACGTCCTGAATTTTGTCACGCGATAAAAGGCGTATTTATGAACCGATTTGGATGTAACTTCGTTTATACATAGTATAGACAAATGTCTCGATCGAGTTCGTTGGCCAGCTTCATTCGCCATTTTGTTTAAAAATGGCGGCCATTTAAAATTTTAAGAAAAATTTAAATTTGAAATGTGGTACCAAGAAACTGAAAATTGAAAAAATATTTTTTTCTTATGTGTTTGACCTTGATAAAAAGATTCAGGAGAAGTTTTTGTTTTGTCTATATCTTAAAAAATGGCTGAGTTATAGCATTTTGAATTTCTAGCGTGGCTGACATTTTGAAACGTCCTGATTTTTGCCACCTGATAACAGACGTATTTATGAACCGATTTGGATGTAATTTGGTCTGTACATAGTACATACAAATAACTCAACCGAGTTCGTTGGCCAGCTTCATCCGCCATCTTGTTTCAAAAGGGCGGCAATTTAAAAAAATTTAAATTTAAAATGAGATACCAAAAAATTGGAAAATGAAAAAGATTTTGTTTGTATGTGTTTGACCCTAACACAAAGTTTCCGGAACAGGTTTTGTTTCGTCTATATCTAAAAAAATGGCTGAGTTATAACATTTTGAATTTCTATTGTGGCTGACATTTTAAAACGACCTGATTTTTGTCACGCGATAACAGGCGTATTTATGAACCGATTTGAATGTAATTTGGTCTGTACATAGTACATACCAATGTCTCGACCGAGTTCGTTGGCAAGCTTCATTCGCCATCTTGTTTCAAAAGGGTTGCCATTTTTAAAAAAATGCAATTTAAAATTTAAAATGATGTATTAAAAAGTTGGAAAATGAAAAAATTTTTCCTTATGTGTTTGGCCTTGATACAAAGATTCTGGAGCAGTTATTGTTTCTGAAAATTTGTTCTTTTGTTTATATCTTAAAAAGTGGTTGAATTATAGCACTTTGAATTTCTATCATGGCTAACACTTTGAAACGATCTTGTATTTGTCACGCGATACCACACGTATTCGCCTATTTCGATGGAAGAAGGCATGTGGATAGTATACATCAATATCTCGACCAAGTTCGCTGGCCAGCTTCATCAGCCATCTTGTTTCAAAATGGCGGCGATTAAATTAAAAAAAATTATATTTAAAGTGAGGTGCAAAAAGATTAGAAATTGAAAAAGGTTTCTTTCTTAAGTATTTGACCTTGATATAAGGATTCAGGAGCTTTTTTTGTTTGTCTTTATCTTAAAAAAATGCTCAGATATAGCATTTTCAATTTCTAACGTGGGTGACATTTTGAAAAATCTGATTTTTTGCCTGCGACAGCACTCGTATATATCAACCGATTCCGATGTGAGTGATCATGTGCACAGCAATTACTAAGGTCTCGACCAAGTTCACTGGTTAGCCTCATCCACCATCTTGTCTTAAAATGGCAGGCACTTCAAGAAATCGCCGAATTTGGTAGCCAAATGTAAGTTACTTTAAATAAAAGCAGCTTGGATAAAGCTGACTAATTTCGCGAAATTCTCATTCATAATGATTTAGTATTGATAAA
Organism: Maratus speciosus; assembly: GCA_963932465.1. Classification (NCBI taxonomy): domain Eukaryota; kingdom Metazoa; phylum Arthropoda; class Arachnida; order Araneae; family Salticidae; genus Maratus; species Maratus speciosus. The sequence continues at coordinate 471,182,692 of OZ010786.1, forward strand.
TATTAGTATTGAATCTCCTACATTCGGTTTCCACTTAATTGAGCTTCGTGTGTTTGAATAATATAAGTTGGCTTTTTTAAAATAAGGAATATGAAAGCTACCTCTTCCTCCCGGCACTGGCCGGAAGGACTTTATTACTTCCACCCCAATTTGAACTTTCCTCGTTCCATAGTTTACGAGTAAAATGGCTGTGACAGACAGACACAGGAGTAATCTTATAATGGTTTCGTTTTTACTTTTTAAGTACGGAACCCTAAAAATAGAGAAATTTTTAATGAAATGAAATGTTTTTACAAATTTTGGAGGTTTTTGTGTCCCGAACCCCCTTAAAGGACCTTGCCTCATCCCTCATCTGGTCACATGGTAACATCAGTGGGTAAGTCGTTCATTTTCCCCAGGCAGTGGAGCATGATGAAACCTAATATATTGCTTAAGTGGATTAAGAAAGTCTACTTTGTCTCTTTCAGATAAAAACAAATGAGCGATTAGTTTCTAGTTTAAACATTTTTTTTTAATCGCTATTCCTTTACCCTCTGCATCAAGAAAGTTGCAAAGGCAAAAATACTGCCCGACTTATTTTCCCTGTGCAATATAAGGGTTTGATAAAAGCATGGGCCTACAGGGCCTGGCCCTGTACCCTCAAATTTAGTATGCAATTAAAATCTGTTTTGACCTTGTACTGATTGTGATTAAAATCAGTATTTTGTACTTATAGAACAGGGTGAGGTTAAAAATAAAAAGAATTATTTATCTAAATATATCTTTGCCCCACCAGTGGCTGAGAGGTTCTGCTCTCGAAGCTGGTAGACGGGAGGTGTTGGGTTCGATCCCAATCGCGCCCGTCGGCCTAATCGTTCGGAGTTTTCGTGGTTTTCTTCGAACCTTGGATTTCCAAGCGTTAATACGGGTTAGGTTCCCTTAGAAAGACCCCCACGAAGGGCACTCCCCCCTGGGCCTATATCCCTCGTGCAGATAATTGGCCGTCATAAATACAACCAACCTAAATATATCTTTAGAATTATTGTTAATTTATAATAAAATTTTCTATGCTTTATAAGACATATATGAATATATAAAAACCAATAACCAATGGCCGCCATTTTGTCTCCCATATAAAACTAAAATTAATTAATTAAAGTTTAATTAATGAATTAATATTTGAAAAATCTATATTAACATCAATTGTCATCCAGTACAAGTTTTAAAAAATTTATTTCAACTTCATAGGATGAATAATAATTATTTTATTAACGATTGAAAATTTGAACAAGATATATAAATAACTAAATATAGGGAGAGTGTGAATTAATAGTAGGAATTGAAAAATAGCAATAATCCGTTCAAATAAAGTTTTGAAGAGTGTTAAAAGTTAAAAGCAATATTCTCATATTGGCCTCACGTCAAGAGTTAACATTCGAAAAACTCTTAAAAGATCGCTATTTGCAATCAACCTTTTTTATTCTGTTCATTTCAGTGGATTAAGTGCGAAATTCGATTATATGTCTTAAATTTGTGTTTTATTTATATTTTATTGTTTTATTGATTGATTGATGAATGTTTTAATTTCGTTATAGAATATAAACTGTAATCAAATGATGAGTAATTTATATTAATTTCAGCGCAAACAGTTTTGTCTTTCGTAATCGTCTGCGCCCGATAGAGATAGATTTGAAGAAAAAAATCCTGCTTAAAAATTAGTTTAAAAACAATGAAAATTGAGTAAATTGCGATACAGCTTCCAAATAATAAATTGGGATATAATTTTCAAATGAATTACATATGAAAATACATTTTTTCGCTATTCGACGGTGTAAAAATTGAAAATGAACGGTATTTAGAAGTTTAAAAAATTGCAATGAAAGTTATTAAGGGGACAATGGACCTTAAAATCCTTAAAAATAATTTTTTTTATTTTTTGTAAATTTCACCTAAATATTATTCAAGGGCACATTATATGCATTATGGCATGTATTTAGCACAAAAAAAAATGTAAAAAAAAATATTTTTGAGAAAAAATGGAATTTTACGCGTCGTCTTAGAAATCTTCGAAATGCCCCCTGCGTTCTCCATATCAATGAAAATCCCCAATATTTTTTATAAAAGTTTGTTTTATATATATAAATAAAATAGAGCATCGAATTTTAAATATATGAATTTAAAGGTAAAAAAAAAAAATTAAAAATTTTGAAATTTTTTCGAAAAAATTTCAAAAATTTTCAATTTTTCTTTTTTTTTAACTTTAAAATTCAAATATATAAAACTTGGTGCTCTATATTATTTACATATATAAAACAAACTTTTATAAAAAATATTGGGGATTTTCATTGATATGGAATGCGCAGGGGGCATTTCGAAGATTTCTAAGACGACGCGTAAAATTCCATTTTTTTTCTCAAAAATAAATTTATTTTTTATTTTTTTTGTGCTAAATGCATGCCATAATGCATATAATGTACCCCTGAATAATATTTTAAATAAAATTTACAAAAAATTAAAAAAAAATGAAAAATTTTGAAATTTTTTCGAAAAAATTTCAAAATTTTTAATTATTTTTTTTTTTTACCTTTAAATTCAAATATATAAAATTCGATGCTCTATTTTATTTATATATATAAATCAAACTTTTATAAAAATATTGGGAATTTTCATTGATATGGGACGCGCAGGGGGCATTTCGAAGATTTCCAAGACGATGCGTAAAATTCCATTTTTTTCTCAAAAATAAAATTCTTTTTACATTTTTTTTGTGATAAATGCATGCCATAATGCATATAATGTACCTTTAAATAATATTTAGGATGAAATTTACAAAAAATAAAGAAAAAATTAAAAAGCTTTGAAATTTTGAAATTTTTTCGAAAAAATTTCAAAATTTTTCATTTTTTTTTTTTTTTTTTTTTTTTGCCTTTAAATTGAAATATATAAAATTCGATGCTCTATTTTGTTTATATATATAAACCAAACTTTTATAAAAAGTATTGGGGATTTTCATTGATATGGAAGACGCAGGGGGCATTTCGAAGATTTCTAAGACGACGCGTAAAAATCCATTTCTTCTCAAAAATAAATTTAAAAAAAAAATTTTTTGTGATAAATGCATGGTATAATGCATATAATGTACCCTTGAATAATATTTAAGGTGAAATTTACAAAAAATAAAAAAATATATTTTAAGGTCCCTTGTCCTCTTAAAAGTTACATTTAATCGTCTACTGTTGCCACCTTCAAAATGACGTTAGCGTTACGCACGGGTATGTTTGTCCTTTATAATATAGATATTATTCATTTGAACAAAGTAATAATTTAATTTAATTTTAAATTAAAACTATACAAATTTAGTGGTTATAAAAACATTTTAAATAACCTTAGTCGCATGACGAGTCTAGTTCGTTATTTTGATATTCGGCATAAAAAAAATTCGTGACGAGACACTCTTCGTTTTACCACAAGAAGAGTCAATCAATATGCCGTAATAATTTAATTTAATTTTAAATTAAAACTATACAAATTTAGTGGTTATAAAAACATTTTAAATAACCTTAGTCGCATGATGAGTCTAGTTCGTTATTTTGATACTCGGCATAAAAAAATTCGTGACGAGACACTCTTCGTTTTACCACAAGAAGAGTCAATCAATATGCCGTAATAATTTAATTTAATTTTAAATTAAAACTATACAAATTTAGTGGTTATAAAAACATTTTAAATAACCTTAGTCGCATGACGGGTCTAGTTCGTTATTTTGATACTCGGCATAAAAAAAATTCGTGACGAGACACTCTTCGTTTTACCACAAGAAGTCAATCAATATGCCTTTGTATTATCGAAGTTAAATTTAAATATTTGGTAAATTTTCTGCAAATATTAAAATTGTTGAGCAATTATAACCATTACCCATTCATTCAATGTAAATATACAGCGATCGGAAAAATGAATTGGCATTAATGCAATCTATGGAGGTCATTTCCGTTTTGTTACCGAAAAAAATTACCGGAAACAAGACGCCGCCTTGACTTTTTATTTCCATTAAAAAATAATAACGGTGACAGCGAAAAAAGTATGAGGAAATTTATTATAAAGCTGATGATTTATGATGCCTCGTCATTTAAAAAAAGAATGACTAAGAAGTCTGGGGAGAATTGATATAATCTAATGAAAAGAATGATAAAGCAATTATGTTCGTTTAATGTTACTGTTATTATTTTAATTAATACTGCTATTATCATAAATGCGTTTAATTTTATCAAGTAGGAATGTGTAAACAATAGGTAACCATTTGCTGAAAAATTTTATTGTGTTTATGGGAAAATATTTTCCCACGTAAGCCAAAATAAAATTTATAAATTTGTCATTAATCATTAAAATAAATATATAAGACATCATAATGGCCCTGCCCATCAAATCAAATCTTCAATCAAGCATTCATTTAAAAAATGAATTATATTATTAGATGTACAGTGATCTCTACGATTCTTAAGGCTTGTTATAAGTCAGAACGCAAAACCCCCTCTCTAATTCTAAACCTATGGGCTTGAAATTCATCCGTATTTCTCAAATTTCGACTTGGAAAATTAATTTTTTTTACCTTCTGTTTACTGTATGCTCTTCTTGAAACATGATTTTTTCGTTTTTATTTGGCAAACTGTTTCTAAAATATATATTTAATTTATATTTTAAGTGTTAAAATCTAAGTGAAGCAGACGAGTTGCAAGTAAGATCTTAACACTTTAAATAAACCTAACAATGCATTTAAAAAATATTTTGTCCAATAAAAAAGAAAAAAACTTTCTTCAAGAAAAGCATACAGTAAACAGATCTTCATGATGAATTTTTCTTTTTTATTTGCCAAAATGTTTCTAAAATATATATTTAATTTTATATTTTAAGTGTTAAAATCTAAGTGAAGCAGACGAGTTGTAAGTAAGATCGTAACACTTTAAATAAAACTAACAATGCATTTAAAAAATATTTTGTCCAATAATTAAAAAAAAAGAAAGATTATTCAAGAAAAGTATACAGTAAACAGATCTTCTTGAAGAATCTTTCTTTTTTATTTGCCAAAATGTTTCTAAAATATATATTTAAATTTATATTTTAAGTGTTAAAATCTAAGTGAAGCAGACGAGTTGTAAGTAAGATCTTAACACTTTAAATAAAACTAACAATGCATTTAAAAAATATTTTTTTCAATAAAAAAGAAAAAACCATTCTTCAAGAAAAGCATACAGTAAACAGATCTTCTTGAAGAATCTTTCTTTTTTATTCGCCAAAATGTTTCTAAAATATATATTTAATTTTATATTTTAAGTGTTAAAATCTAAGTGAAGCAGACGAGTTGTAAGTAAGATCTTAACACTTTAAATAAACCTAACAATGCATTTAAAAATTATTTTGTCCAATAAAAAAGAAAAAAACTTTCTTCAAGAAGAGCATACAGAAAACAGAAGGTAAAAATTTTAATTTTCCGAGGAGAAATTTGAAAAATACATACACTCCAAGCCCATAGGTTTAGTATTAGAGAGGGGAATTTCCATCCTGACTGATGAGGAACCTTAAGGGACCTAAGGAAAAAAGTGCTATTACTCAGAAAGACATATAAATGAAACATTATCCTATTCTTCATATAAGCATTATTGTATCTATTAATTGATTACTGAAAAGATATATTAAATGAAATGCATAAAGATATAATCCTTAAATTAAAATTGCGAAGAAATATTGGCTTATCACATCCGATTTCTATTTCCAAAATTTCCATATAATTGATTTTTAAACCAATAATATCAGTCTCTTTCTATTTGAGGCATGAGAGATGACCGCCTTGACTTTTTATTTCTGTTAAAAAAATAATAACGGTTATTGTAGGGAAAAAAAAAATATATATATATATATATATAAAGAATTTTTTTTTTTTATAAAGCTGATGATTTATGGTGCCCCATTATTTAACACCTTGAAATGGTGGGATAATTTTTATACCACTTAGCCCTTAACCGTTGAATACTTTCGCGACGAGCCTCAATTACAGTTTTTTTAACCACTTTTTCTGACAATCTTTTTTTTTTTTTTTTTTTTTCTGTATTATTTAATTTCTGATTTTTTTATATTATACAAAGCGAAATTTCCTGTGCAAAAATACAGGTGCATAAGCACCGAATAGAGTGTGCAAAATCAGAGTTAAATTCAGACGTTTTCTCTAATAGGAGGGATTTTTGCTGTTCCGGGAAAGATATTTGAGAGATCCGGTGGTGAAAATTGCACTTTTGTCTATTAAAGAGCATAAAATCTCCAACCTTCCGGGGGATGTCAACCTCCCCACGGGCCACCCCCTGAATTGACCACTGGGCAAAATCCTTGAATTTGGAAACCACTGTTTTTGTATAGAAAATTTCGACTTTTTTAATCTCAAAATTTCATCAATTAAATAATGCAAAAAAAAAAAAAAAAAAAAAAAAAAAAAGTTTGCGTGAAAAAGGGGTGTCAAAAAAAAAAAAAAAATAAGTGTAACTGACTCTCGTCTTCAAAGTGTGATATCTCCATAGCGGTTCCTCTCGATCGTTAAAAGTTAATTTTGATTAAGATATTTATGCGCGTTAAAATTGCATTTTCTTACTTAAAAAAAAGAAAAAATCTAATATTCTGGTGTGAATTCAATATTACAAAAAAAATCCCTGCTGGCTCGGCCGACAGGCTGAGGTAGATTTCGAAGTTAAGTACTAATTTCACGAACAAAAACTAAATCAAAATTAGAGATAAATCCAGTTTAACAATTTTATCTGGCCGTTTTTTGACGAATTTTTAATTTCCTTTTTTTGTAACAGCTGGGTTTTATCAGAATCATATTAAGGCGATATTAAAAAAAAAAAAAAAAAAAAAAAAAAAAAAAAAAATTTCTACGCTCAACAACTCGAAATTTTCTGTCACATTTTCAGACTCATTTTCAAAAGTACACTAGTGTGTAAAACTTAAGCAACGAACACAAAATGTTAATTTCTAAACACGTGAGTACTCAAAATAAAATTCTATGAACAGCAAGTGTAAAAAATAGGTGTTATCCTAACAGTATAGCCAGCCTATAGGAAGTCTCCATGACCTCACAAAGGGTCACAAGTGTCACAGTCACTACAGTGAATTGAAATGTGATATATTTCATTCGTCTCATCCTTAATCTCATTTGATCACTCCACCGAGAAGTCACCATGACTGCTGCTTTGTGATGAGTCCCCAGATGACTTTACAATGAAGTCACCTTGTGACCACCATGTGAACGTCATTTGGAGACTCCATTGTAAAATCATCACGATAGCTGTTTTGTGACGAGTTCCCAAGTGATGGAAAATGAAATCATCTGGTGACTTTTCACAAAGGAGCGCAATGATGATTTCACAGTAGAGTCTCGGTCACCTGAAAGTCACCATGTGACATCATTGTGACATTATTTGGAGACAGCACAATGCAATGCTCACGATGACCTCAAAACTGACTCTTCAAATGACTGTCACATGAGAATCACAAGGTGACCTCGTTGTCATGTCACCTGGTGACTCACCACAAAACAATAATCACGGTGACTTCTCAGTGGAGTCACCATATGACGATCATTTTAGAGTAATAATGAGACGAATGAAAGATCCCAAATTTTGTTTCTCCGTAGTAACTACTGACACTTGTGGCCATGTGTGACATGAAGGAGACACCACATCAACTAGGTGTGTTGTAGATATAATACCTATTTGCTACACCTGATGTTTATATCATTTACTTTTGAGTACTCACATGTTCGAAAATTAGCATTTTATGCTTTTTGCTTAAGTTTTGCACATCAGTGTAAAAACATGCAACTTGGTGACGTGATTTTTTGAAGAGATTTATAAGCAATCTGTGTTTTAATTTTCGTTCAATTAATTAGAACTTTATTTACAAACAATTATTTGCTCATACGACCGTTTGTTTTCGTTTCCAGTACTATCGTTCTGCCTTCATCAAAAAATTGACAAATACAGCACATTATATAGGTTCTGAATAAGAGAACCTGCCAACTGGATGCATTTGAGAGCAAAAATGAATTTAAAAATGAGTCAGAAAATAAGCCGCTTGGATTTGGATTTAAGTACATTCTTAATACGATAATAGTTTCGTCAACCACTATTTTTGTTTAATTTGTTTTTGCGGTAACAGTTGGGTCTTATCTAAAACTTATCAGTATGCAAGTTGTAGATAATATTGAGAAGATGTGTAATAAATCTAAGCGGATTGGATATCTTGTGCATTGACGAAGTTATGAATTTTTTTCTTCTTCAATCCCCCATTTTTTTTCCCCGGTAAGAGTTGGTCTTATCAAAAACTTCTCAATATAAAAGTTGCAGATAATATTAAGAAATTTATAATAAGTATCTTAAGAATTGACGAAGTTACGAATTTTTTTCTCACTAAAACCCTATTTTTTTCGTCCCTTGAGACCATTTTTAATTTTATCAAAAATCTGTGATACATAAGTTTTTGCCCCTTTTGCTAGAAGTAATAATAATTTTAAACTGATATGATATGTATTATAATTAAGAAGTTATGGTGTTTTATCGGTTTTCACAAAACCCCTCTCTATTCCCATTCCCTTGTCCCGATTTTGCCCATTAACGAACTTGACCGAGATTTTCTACCCCTTGATTTTATGTATCAGTTTGGAAGAGATTTGTGCAGAATTATGGAAGTTATCGTGTCCAAAAGTGATATATATATATATATATAAATGGATAGATAGATAGACAGATAGATAAAGTTTTGAACTTGGGGGTGGTTATGGATTCTAGGGGTCATGATCGGCGTAGATCTGCAAAAAATTTTCAGAAATTCCAACATAGGGGAGAATGCAATAGGTAGTATTTCTTACGAAATCTACCTAAAACGTAATTATTTGCTCCTGAAAGGGTTATAAAAAGAATTACTAAGAAGTCTGGCAAGAATTGATATAATCTAATGAAAAGAATGGTAAAGCAATTATGTTCGTTTGATGATACAATTATTATTTTGATTATTACTATTATTATCATAAATGAGTGTAATTTTGTTAAGTAGGAAGAATTTCTAAACAATAGGTAAATCAATTATTGAAAAATTTCTCTTACGATTAAAGAGAAATCATTTCCCACGAAAGCGAAAGGTATGATAATTTATTGTTAAAATAAATGTAACATAATGCGAGCCCATAAAATCACATTTTTAATCAATCAATTATATATGCTAACTTTGAAACTAATGCTGGATTTTTTATATTAATTTGGTGTGCAAAATGATTTATCTTTCGGGGTCGTCTACACGCTACATAAAGATAGATTTTCAAAAATTATTTTTAAGCCCATAAAAAATGAGTAAATTGCGATACAGTTTTCAAATAAGTTGCAATTCAGTTTACAAACAAATTACATTTAAAAGTATATTTTTCTCTATTCGACGGCGTAAAAATTGAAAATGTGTGATGTTTGAAGTTTAAAAAACTACAGTTAAAAGCAAAATTTAATCGTCTAGTGTTGCCAACGCACCGAGTACTGTAGGAGATTTACCGATTCTAGCTGGCCAAAATTATTTTTGGCGTCAATATACAGTACAGCTTCAAATCCGGCATCAGCGGGACCGAGATTATGCCGGATTTTTGAAGGAATGTCAAAAGTCGTAACTAGGAATATCAAAAGTATTACTATATTTTTAATGGTGCCTTTAGCTATAATATATTTCATTATTAAGTGATAATTATGTAAGAAAAAGTGAAAATTAAATATATAAATAAACTTACATTAATTGATATTTTCTGTGTTACAGAAAAAAAAAATCTAACAAAGAGTCAAATTATTTCTTCTCGTGTAATTTCGAAAACATCGATATCAATTTTGTTTGCTTCAATTTTTTTGGCCGTTCTTTAACAAGTTTTCTTGTATTTTATACAAATGAAGAATTTCTGTTACGGATATATTTTTGAAATACAGTCTTGTTCTCTAAAGCAGATATTAATTCTCTAGTGAAATTTATGCAATTTTCTAGTGACATCTTTTCTTCTGTCTGTTGTTTATCCTCGTCATCGGAGCTGTTACTAGCGTTATCGGCAGTTCTATTTAGCACAGCGTCAGAAGAGACTCCAAAGAACTTGTGTACTAGTCTCCACGCCGTTGCTGAGCAACAATGCAGCTCCGAGAAAATAATCGCCTCTGACAAATGAAATAAATGTCAAACATTATTTTTTTTTTCATTTTTACTTTCGATCTTGAAGTTTTTAATTCATAAACAATTGTTATTTTTCTTCTACCATAGTTTGAAAGTGTAAAAGAAAAATAAAGGGAAAAAGATGGTTTTGATGCCGGATTTTTGAAGTTTCCGGTTTTACGAATACCCTATTTTTTTAAGTTACACTGTAGTCGCATCGCCGTGAAATGTAAAAATATTATTCATATTCACTATGGCATGCTCGATATTGAAAATGAAACGTGTAACAGTCATAATTCAGTTACAGGGACATTTAAAAGAATTCCATTACATTACGGCTTATGGGGAAAAATCGTTTGCGGTGGTTTATAATCATATTTCATCATTTCAAACACATTGAAATTTATATACATACCTATGAAGTGCACTACAAGATGCTTGCTATAGAATATGGTATAGATACCATTTATCGATAATTTATAGTGACACTAAAAATAATTACGTTACATTACGGTCTATGGAGAAAAATTTTTTCTGGTGTATTTTGTTCATGTTACAATATTTCAACATATTTAAATTGATATGCATCTCCGATGTGCTCTATAAGATGCTTGCTAATGAATATGATGAATACATGATATCACAAAATAAATCTCTGTATGAAAATTAATTGCTGGAAGTGCGTTTTCAATTGTGGAACGCTTTTTCAAATTTAAAAAATGCATACTTTTTAGTGTGTATAAATTCTATAAATCATATACAGGGCAGCACAAAGCTTCTGAAGTGCATTTCCGTTTATTGACGGAAATTGGTGAAGGGAAATTTCCAACTGTGCTATGCGTTCCCTAACTGTTCTAAATTTCAGCATATTATGTATTATAGGATAATTCTATAGTTCATATACAGGGATGTACAAAAATTGCAGTTATTTTTTCGACTTTGGTTGAAATTGTTTTGTCAACCGTGTTATGCGTTTTACCAGTTATTACTTAGACGTCGTTTTTCACGTAATTAAACTATGAAGATTTTTTTTATAGTAGTCTGAATGTGTTGAAAAATGTTTCATAATCTGCTTGACGCATGATTTTACGTTCTTGTTGATAATTTTAATGATACTTTCTTAACGATATGGAAGCTAAAGTGATAAAACTAATTTTGTATTATTATAATAAAAAATCACAAAAAAAAATATTTTTTCTAAAATTCTATTAAAATTCAAGATACGAGACAAACATTCGACAGCTTTAACGAAAATTGCTGTATATTGTATAATATTATGTAGTTATATTTATATCTGCACATCGGAACCTTATCAAAAGTATGGGAAACGTGAAACATCACGGGAAACGATTTACATTATGTTTTGCATTGTATTCAATCTGAATTTGGAGAATTTGTCTGGTTCAATTTTGTAACCACTCGAAATTTGCAGCCAACTAATATATTTTACATCAATTTGTCCTGAGATATCTACATACAACTGGGAACTTTTGACCAAATTTGGTTATAAATTTAAACAATTCGCGCTTGCGAAACTTCACGTGTCCTTCATTGTAATTTTCCTCTATAAACAAAACGTTTTCAACCAAATTCGCATTTTCGCTAAATTTTAATTCTTGTTGCAGTTGCATAATGGTGCAAAAGTTTATTATTACGACTAACTTAAATTTTGCTTACTTTGATAAAAGGAAAATGGTACTTGAACTAAAATTTAAAAAAAAAATTATTTAGACTTAATAAGCTAAAAACAATTCTAAAAACTGGGGAGGCAGATAGAGGTGGACAAATTAAATTGGAACGAAAGGGTAATAATCTAAACTTTTTAATCATATCTAAATTTGAGCTTAATCTTGCTTTATCATATAGTTTTTTCTATATTAAAAATGAAAATTTGTAAAAAAAAAAAAAAAAAATGAACAGCTTTTTGAGACATTAAATATGAAATAAAAGCTGATATGTACAAAATTTATGTACATAAATCCGATCAACTATAGTACATATTTTGCTCGAAGGCGTCCATAATCGAGCAACAGATAACAAGTAACAGCTTCAAATAACAGATTAAATAACTATACTGAAATTGATTGATTCATTCCCAACTAAGAAGCACCAACTTTGCACTAGTCTATGGACCATACAAGTATATTTATATCAAAATCAATAGCAGGGTACAACGCCCTAATTATTAAGCTATAACAGGCAAAAAAAAAAAAAAAAAAAAAAAAAAAAAAAAACGCTAGGATAAACTTTTAAAGATCGACTTTTGGCCAGCTAGAATCGCTAAATCACCCACCGTGCGCACCCTGAATACTAGGCCTGAGCGCTGACACAAAAATGGCGCCTGTCGTTGGCTGATTTTTTAAAGCGTTCCTTCGACACCAGTATTTTCCAAAAGTTTTCTTTGACTTATTTAATCTCATGAAAATAAAGCGGAAAAAAACTTAAAAAAATTATTGGTATTCAAATTCAAGGGACCGTACAAATGGGAAAAAAAAATACCGCTTATCACATCCGCCATATTTATGTCAGAACTCAGGCCTACTATTAAAGGGTCAGTGACCAACGTCAAAATGACGTCAGCGTTACGCACGGATACATTTGTTTGCCCTTTATGATATAGATACACAAATATGCTTTTGAATTAACTTACATGATGATAAATTCTATGTCGTCTAAGAAATATACATTTTTTTTCCTCAACTGAGCTGTGGTATGCCTTACGTTTTATTTTGAACGGTGCATCAAAGATCACAAAAAACAGCTGAAAAACTACAAAAGAAAAAAACCCCCACTAGATCTATCAGTATTTCAACCACTTAATCGCACAAAATGCACCATATGTTTGGTTTGAGCGAGGGGTGGGAACTTTTTAATGGGGAACCACTTCCCCGTCTGATTTTACAAAGGAATGGTGGATTTTCTGATGCTTAATCGTGGCTGATCTTCTTTTGATCCATTCCTTAACGAAATAAAACAAAAAATAAAAATAATGCATCAAACATAGATTATGAAACACTCTCTAACACTAGCAGAACATTGCATTTTTTCATACAAAGAAATGAGTTTTCTAAATAAACAATTTGAGCAAGTTGGAAATTACACGTGAAACAGGGGGAAATGACTTCGTACTATAACTAGTTTTATAAATATTTTTTGCACCGCATATTGTACTGAATGTATATTTTAGTGCACTTCATAAGTGCATATCCATTTCATTCTGTTCGAAAGGCTGTAACATCATTAAAATGCACTTGAAATATTTTTTCCCCATTGGACGTAATGTAACGGAAAACTTTTGACTGTCCCTGTAATTAAACTATACATCCGATTTTCATAAAATTTGAAATGACTCGACAAAATTTTGCGCCAATTATTTATTTAAAATTTCAGACCATTCAGATGGACAGTTTTTGCTCTGTTATATGCGGGCGGACAGACGAACCGAACGACGACTATAGGTGCTACCTATTTATATATCTACGAATGCACCTAAAAACACATAACTCAGAAAATACCCACTTTCAGGATTTCCTGTTCGTATCTGATAATCTGTGCGAATTCTTTTGTGCAGCCCTGTATATAATCTATGGAAATTATACACAGCATGTAATACACTAAAAATTAGATAAGTTAAAAAATGCACATCACACTGAAAAGGCACTTCCCAACAATTATCGATCATAGTCAATCCTGTAACCGACTTATTTTGTATGTTTCTGTAAATGAACGATAAATGGTGCGCACTGCATAATCTATAAAAAAAAAACATGTATGCATGTTGACATGTAGATATGTTTTAGTGCACCTCGGTGTTCCGTTTGAACTTCAGTATGTTTGAAGTATCATAACATCATTAAAATGCCCCCAACGAACCCCAGTTTTAGAATCGTAAAAATTTGTACTTTTAAATGAAATAATAAAAACAAAATCGACAATTTTCGCTAAAGTGCTCATTTCGAACATATACTAGATGCCTTAAATCAAGGGTCGGCAAGTAATTTTAAGTGGGGTCCGAATACTTTTGAAAAATTTTATCGAGATCCAGAGAAAAAAAACACATAAATAATATAAGTACTTTTAAATTTTTATTTTTACATACATATAATATAAAACAGAAAAGACAGGTACTCGTTCTGAAAAATTATTACATACACAAGTGCACGTTCTGAAAATATTTACAATATAGCACAAAATTAGCACTCGCCACTCGCCAGGCGTCGAGTAACACTTAAAACGTGGCTAATAACTTTAATGTCCTCACTCGCCAAACTCTATGGGCACCACTCGCCAAACGCGATGGTTGAAAGATCGATGACAGGGAGGAAAGGGGTGAAATTCGTTCGGAATTTACGGCGTCCAAATCGGCGATTCTCCCGAACGTAAGAAAAGAAAGTAGCAGGGGTGATTCTGTAAAGAAATTTTCTGAAAATTTAAGGCATTCGGTTCCGGAAAAAAAAAAACAATAAAAAAACGGTCATCAGCCGAAAATTCGGACATAAAAATATCGCTAATTTCGATATGGTCGCCGAAAAAAATCAATTTCGTCAAACGTTCGTAGAAAAAAATTACCAATTCCGTCAAAGAATCGCGAAAAAACGTGAATTTCGCCCAAGGACCACGTAAAAAATGCGAATTACGTCAAAACATCGCGGAAAAAACTCAAATTTCGTGAAAAGATCGCGGAGAAAACGCAACTTTCGTGACAAGATCGCGGTAAAACGCAAATTTCGTCAAAAAATCGCGAAAAAAACACAAATTTCGTGAAAAGAACGCGGAAAAAATGCAAATTTCGACAAAGAATAGCGAAAAAGAATCACAAAATTCTTCAAAGTACTGCGGAAAAACGCAAATTTCGTCAAAAGATCGCGGAAAAACACTAATTTCGAGAAAAGATCGCGGAAAAAACGGAAATTTTGTGAAAAGATCGCGGAAAAACGCAAATTTCGTGAAAAGATCGCGGAAAAAACGTAAATTTCGTGAAAAGATCGCGAAGAAAACGCAACTTTCGTCAAAAGATCGTGGAAAAAACGTAAATTTCGTGAAAAGATCGTGAAAAAAATTCAAATTTCACGAAAAGATTGCGGAAAAAACATAAATTTCATCAAAAGATAGCGAAAAAAACGCAAATTTCGCCAAAAAATCATGAAAAAAATGCAAATATTTTCAAAGAATGGCGAAAAAAACCCACAAATTTCGTTAAACGATTACAAAAAAACGCAATTTTGTAAAAAGATCGCGGAAAAAACGCAGATTTCGTCAAAAGATTGCGAAAAAACGCAGTTTTTGCTAAAGGTCACGAAAAAACGTGAATTTCGTCAAAAGATGGCGAAGAAAACGCGAAATTCGTTAAATGGTCGCAGAAAAATGCATATTAGTTCGTGCCGAGGGGGGTGAGGTCCCCCTCTGCTGTAGCCTTTCTGAAAATTTCCTGTGAATTTATTTCATTGCAATTAATAGTAAAAATAAAATTTTTCAGTTGAGTGTAATCATATCGAATGGTAAGTAATACATATTAATAAATTACAATGTTGATAGTTAAAAAAAACACATTTTTGTATGGAGCGTACATAACTTTGTTACTGGCCAGTGGTTGAAAAACTGGCCAGTGAAAAAAATCAGTGTACTGGCCAGTGGCCAGTGGGTAAAAATGTTAATTTTGACCTATAATTTACAAACACATAATAAAATAGAAAAGTCAGGTATTCCTTGAAAAATTAATGCGAAAAATTACACTTGTGGTTTTGAGCCAGTTTCTCATAGTTTGGCTCACGTGGTGAATAGATAATGCGAAGAGTGACTTCAAGGTGGGCACGTCCGTTAATCTCGAAATATATTTGTTCTTCAAAAAATTAATTTTGGAGAAAGCTGTTTCACTTCACATACATATGTGGAGCTGTCGCGCCTGCTGTCCAACGCAGAATTTTGCACTTCACATCATAGCAATTGTGCATCACTATTAAAAGATCAAGTTAACCGCACTATTAGTTGTAAAATATAAGAAACATTGATAAGGGGCTATCCCTCAAACGTATCTATTACATGTAAATATTAATAAATTATTTATACAAATTGAAATTTTTGGTGGTCCACACTTCGACCTTCCGCGGTCCGCCAGTTGCCGACCGTGGCCTTAAATGAATTCATTATTCATAGGCAAATTTCCGAACTGTGATATACAGAGAATGATAATGATATCAAGAAGTGTTTTTAAACTACAATGAATTGAAAATTAAACCAACTTGTCAAGGGTCATCGATTCATAAGCTCAATCTTCAAGAGGGGGGGGGGGGGATTCACAAAGTATGACACGGTGTCACAGGGAGCGAGAGGGAGTTTACACGTTGTGACGGTACATCTAAAATACGAAAACAATTGTGTAGCCATTATTTATAAGTAGCATAATAAAGATCACTAAAAATACAAGGGGATGTTTTTTTAATACAGTCAGTACCGGATATATACTCACCCGCTTATAAGGTCACTTTTCGTAAGTCCGGACTGACTGAACAGGTATTACGTTTTAAAATACACCGCCTATATGGCCAGTTTCCAATGGCTACTATCGGATATTTGGTCATATGGTCATCTTTTGTCTCCCTTTTTATTGCGAAATATCTTATAGTTTTATGCTTTTTCCTTCCCTTTTTTAAGGTGTAAAGTGCCGAATAGACGTATCATTCACATTCAAGTATCTTCAACTGTCGGCCTCTTTGTATTGGTCACGCGGTGCTTTTCATTTTTAGTAGCTTTAGAAAGAAGTGAATGGACATCCTGAAGGAGGAACTTCTTTCCTTCTAGTCAATCTTCCCCTTTTTCCATCGTTGAATCTCCAGTGCTTTTGCTAAAATCATCAAGTACGAACTTCCGTATGGTAAAGAAAGGCCAGTTGACATTTTTATAGCTTTAGAATGAGAGGGAGACCTTTTCCTTTTTAAACGAGCCTTAGAGGTCGCGATAATATTGCATACCACGTGACTAGATGGACGCCGATACTCGAGGGAGGGGATCTCCTCTTCCCGGTTGTAGCCTATAAGAGAAACTCTTTCCTGTCGGTAAGAGTTTCCGAAGGTCTGGAGATTTCTCCCTCAACTGTCGCATTAGATGCCGATTTTCGGAAAATATGCCACCACCCTTTGCGACCAAATGAAAATTGTCCTCCGTGCAGAGAAATGTTGAAACACTCATGTTTAGTTTTTTGTATTTTTCCTTACTTGTCGCTGCGTATAAAGTCTTTGTTCATTTGTTAATTGTCATTTGTGAACATAAGATGTCAGCAAAAGAAAAGTTTGATAATTGCGGAAAAAATTGGTAGAAAATTTTGAAAAATCGAATGTATCGAAAGCAGCTTTCGCGAAGTCTAGTGGAATAGAGAGAGCGACACTGAATAACGTCTTAAGGTTCAAATCTTGTTAAACAGAAGATGTGATCAACCAAAAGAGAAAGCGAGAAGCATGTTTCAACATTTGAGAATGTTGAGAAAGATCTTTTCACTTAGATAAAATGTGCCAAATTGCAGAATGCTCCAATACATGGATTATCGTAAAAGAAAAATCTCCGAAAATTGCTGCATTACTAGAAAAACCGAATTTTACTGCCAAAGAATCGAAGGAATGACTACTAACTTGTTAAGTGACATTCTCAATAGGTGCAGACCTTGTGATGTTTTTAATTTTGATAAATATGGTCTTTTTTTTTCATGCTTTGCCAGATAAAACTTTTATTTTTAAGAAGGTGGGAAGATGAGCAAAAAAAGATTGGCCGTTTTATTAGTAGCGGATATGGATAGATGGCTCAGAGAAATTGACTCAGTTACTTACTTGTAAATTTGTCAAGCTTCGTTGTTTGAAAAAATGCAGATCTTTGAATGTACCTGACGATGCGAACCGAAAGGCCTGGATGACAATAACAATTTGCTGAAAAGAAATTCGACGTTTCAATAAAATTTGCACAGACAAGTAGCTATAATCGCAGACTACTATACCGCCCATTGCATGATTCCTTATTTAAATCAGATTGAACTTGTTTTATCGCTTCCAAACTGAACCAGTATGGCACAACAATTAGATCAAGGGATTATCGGGGGGTACCATTCGTGCGATGCGCCAACTCTAAAGATTTCTTAACTGCTCGCGCATTACGTCACGTGGCGGACAACTTCGCCTCGCTTCGCTCGTTTCAGTATTATTCTGTATGCTGTTCTGCGTTGGAATTTTTTTCCTGTGAATGATTTTAATTATTCTATTATTTAAACAGACTTTTTGAATAAAATCTAATGAATGCGCTATATCAACGTGTTCTAATAACTCTCACAGAACAAGTATACAGATTTAACAATACAGTACATAGTCTCAAATCCGAGCATCGACATCCTGGCGATTATTATTCTGGAAAATCGCAAAGAAAAACACTAAAATCGCAGAGGAAAAAATTTACTGCAATTTTAAAACCGAATTCCTTTTACGAATGTCAAAAAATTTCTGCAGAACGGGAAAATCTCTAAAAATTGCATAAGAGAATCGCGAGAAATTCCGAATAAACTTTAATGAAAGAAAAAGAAGAGGCATTTACTATATTGGACTAAACTGTTAAAGCCGGATTTCTTTCACAAATGCAGAGAAATCGCCATGAAATGGGGAAAAAAAAGTTCAAAGTTCAAAACTCGCAGAGGAGAAAATTCATTGTATTTGGCTAAAAGTTGAATAGAGTTCCTTTTACAAATCTAAAAAAAAAAAAAAAAAAAAAAAAAAAAAAAAAAAAAAGAGAAATAGGCTGTTTGGATAATTGGAAGTTCGGTTTAAAAACATTTTTTTTATAGAAATTGGCTGTTCGGATAATTGGAAGTTCGGTTAATTGGGGTTCCAATAATCGGCTCTCTACTGTACTTCCATAAATTTTCTTTCTATTGTTTCCTATTTGTATGAAGAAATGTTATATTTGATGTGTTTTATAAAATAACATGGAAATTTTAATACTGAAGTTGTTTTAAGTTTTTCAGTTTTTGCTGAAATTTTGTATACATGAAATCAGTGTTGATTTCAGGGGTGGCCCGGGGGGAGGACATCCCTCCCCCGGAACAATGCTATGTCCCCTCCATAAGATTTGAGATTTTGGGTTTTCAATGGTCAAAAAGTGCAATCTCCCCCCCCCCCCCCCCCGGAGCCACAGAAATCCCTCCCGGAGAAAAGTGTCTGAATTCAACACTGTATGAAATAACGATATTGTTATTTTAATAATATAATGTAAATAATATGTATAGTACATATTTTTTTCATAATAGAATTAGTTTAATTATAGAGTAATATTTTTGTATTATTTTCATCCTGTATAAGCATAATGACATTCGAAAATTTTTTAAAACTTATATCTAGTAATTGGACAATGCATTATTGTTAAAAGTTTTGAAGTGTGAGTTTAGTTTAATTTATTCTGTTTGATAATGCTAGTCTTTTCATTACTACTCCTGTGTTATCATATTCATATAATTCATTCGTTCATTTTATTTTACAATACTTTAAAAGTTTTCATTTGTAATTTTGCATATTAAAAAGGTAATTTTTTTCGCGAATTTTTACTTAAGTATTTGAATGTTAACAAACGTATCGCGATATTATTTAACCATTATGTATTTTATATTTGATTAACTCCAATCAGTATTTGTCCAAATTATTTTAAGGAAAGTAATTTTGTTCAATTTACTTTCGAAAATCTGCTTTTTAAAAAATTATTTACTTCGTATTTCGGTCTTTTTACGCATCTATTTACTGACCCACGGCTGATCGAGCTCCGATCTTGTCCGCCACGTGACGTTTCAGTCCTGCTCTACTCTGATTGGCTATCCTTCAAATGGAACAACCTTATTGTAGAAGAACCTTGGGGATTATTATAAATATTAAGATAAAATATCGAAAGCTGCTTCTAAAAGATGTCATTGCTGCCATTGATAAAAAAAAAAAGAAGTATCGCGTGACCACGGTGACCGTTTTTAGCCTGTTGTATAAAATCTGGACTGTTGTATGAGATACAACAGGCTAAATCCGGCTAAAAACTCAGGCTAAAAGATAGTTGTCAGTCTATCGACTGGAAATTAACAGATTTTTTTAATACTCGTATAACGAAATTTAGAAATGATTGCGGATGATTAAAACAAAAGACATGGGTGTTTATTGCTCCGGTAGGTTATCTTTCTCTGGATGTCTGTCTGTCTATCCTACAGCATGCAATTTTCTTGTAAAGGATGATATTATTATGCAGTAAAACCTCCATAACAGACATACCCGATTAGTGGACACCTCTATTTAGCGGACATTTTTTCGATTACCAATCCTTAAATAACTGTACATAATTTACTCTCAGTAGCAGACACCTCCAAATAGAGGACAAATTCTGCCCTGCCGAGGTGTTCGCTATTCAGAGGTTTTACTGGTAAAACCTCCATAACGGACACACCCGATTAGCGGATACCTCTATTTAGCGGACATTTTTTTGATTACCAACACTTAAGTTAATGTACATTTTTTACTCTCAGTAGCGGACACCTCAAAATAGGGGGCAAATTCTGCACTCTCGAGGTGACCGCTATTCAGAGGTTTCAATGTATATATTAAGGCAGTTATTTTACAGGGCCGCACAAAAGAATAAGAATATATGAAACGATTATAAACTATCTTCGGGATTGGTAGATCGCTGATGGTAATGTAATTTTAGGATGTTGTTGCAGTCACCTGCAGCATGTTTCCAGGGTTTCGTTCATCTGACGAAACCCTACCTGTCCCACTCATTTGTCTGTCTGTCTGTCACAGAGCCCGTTCTCAGAAACTATATATATCGGAGACTTGAAATTTTGCATACTTATAGCTGAACACCACACATCAAATGGCAAATAATAAAAATTTGAAAAAGTCTAATATTTAACACTCCGGGCTCTAACATGTGTATTTTAAACAATTTTTCTAACTCAGCCCCTAGTTAAGTAGGAGACTTGAAAACTTGCATACTTATACCTGAACACCACATATCAAACGATAAATCATACAATTTTGAAAAAGGTCTAATATTTAACCCTCTGGGCTCTAACTTGTGTATTTTAAACAATTTTTCTAACTCAGCCCCTAATTAAGTTGGAGATATGAAATTTTGCATACTTATAGCTGAACACCACACATCAAACGACAAATCATAAAATTTTGAAAAAGGTCTAATATTTAACCCTCTGGGCTCTAACATGTGTATTTTAAACATTTTTTCTAACTCAGCCCCTAGTTAAGTAGGAGACTTGAAAGCTTGCATACTTATAGCTGAACATCTCACATCAAACGACACATCATAAAATTTTGAAAAAGGTCTAATATTTAACCCTCTGGGCTCTAACTTGTGTATTTTAAACAATTTTTCTAACTCAGCCCCTAATTAAGTTGGAGACTTGAAATTTCGCATACTTATAGCTGAACACTTGCGATAACACGACAAATCATAAAATTTTGAAAAAGTCATATTTAACCCTCCGGTCTCTAATTTCTGTATTTTAAGCATTTTTTCTAACTCATCCCCTAATTAAGTTGGAGACATGAAATTTTGCATACTTATAGCTGAACACCTCACATCAAACGACAAAAAATAAAATTTTGAAAAAGTCTAATATTTAACCCTCTGGTCTCTAACTTGTGTATTTTAAACAATTTTTCTAACTCAGCCACTAATTAAGTTGGAGACATGAAAGTTTGCATACTTATAGCTGAACACTTGCGGTAACACGACAAACCATAAAATTTCGAAAAAGTCATGTTTAACCCTCCGGTCTCTAACTTGTCTATTTTAAGCAATTTTTCTAACTCAGCCCCTAATTAAGTTGGAGATATGAAATTTTGCATACTTATAGCTGAAGACTTGCGATCACACTACATATCATAAAAATTCAAAAAGTCTTATATTATTACAGCCCTTTGACCACTCTTTCTTATTGTGCACCACAGCCTTACATATTTTAGTTTCACTTTTTACCACCAGTTGACGCCTACCTATATCGAGTGCTATGGGCCTGATCCCCTCGACTAATATGTCTACGGATAGGTTGTAAAACGGAATTTCTTTCGGATACAGGTTTTATTTAGAATAGAGTGCGCCCCTGGTTGCAAAATGTGGAACTAACATATTTTTTCAAAAAGATAAAGTGTTTTGAAAGGAATATTAAACGAAACCATCTGTGCGATCTGTGATCACACTTAACCAACTTGTTTCTTCAAGATGGTGCATTTAGCATTTATAATAGTTATTTTACAGGGTCCCACAAAAGAACACGAATGTATGAAACGAATATATCTTAAATGCGGGGTTTGTAGATCACTGATGGTAATGAAACTTTAGCACGTTGTTACAGTCACACGCAGCCTATTTTAGGTAGCTTTCTTTACAAAAAAGCTACCTATTGCAGCCGTTCGGAGGAAAGCGATTTCAAAAAATTTTGGTATATTTTCATCGATCATGACCCCCAGACCCCGAAACCACCCTCCGTTCAAAATTGATATATATAATATATATATATATATATATATATATATATATATATATCTGACCTATGTCACACTGTAACTCCCGTAATTATGAACCGATTTCGATGTAATTCGGTGTGTACATAGTACATACCAATGTCTCGACCGAGTTCGTTGGCCAGCTTCATCCGCCGTTTTGTTTCAAAATGGCGGCCATTTAAAATTTTTAAAAAAATTTAAAACTTGAAATGTGGCACCAAAAAATTAAAAATGGAAAAATATTTTTTTCTTATGTATTTGACCTTTATACAAAGATTCCGGAGCAGTTTTTGTTTCGTCTATATCTTAAAAAATGGCTGAGTTATAGCATTTTGAATTTCTAGCGTGGCTGACATTTTGAAACGTTCTGAATTTTGTCACGCGATAAAAGGCGTATTTATGAACCGATTTGGATGTAATTCGGTGTGTACATAGTACATACCAATCTCTCGACCGAGTTCGTTGGCCAGCTTCATCCGCCATTTTGTTTCAAAATGGCGGCCATTTAAAATTTTTTTAAAAATGTAAAAATTGAAATGTGGTACCAAAAAATTGAAAATGGAAAAATATTTTTTTCTTATGTATTTGACCTTTATACAAAGATTTCGGAGCAGTTTTTGTTTCGTCTATATCTTAAAAAATGGCTGAGTTATAGCATTTTGAATTTCTAGCGTGGCTGACATTTTGAAACGTCCTGAATTTTGTCACGCGATAAAAGGCGTATTTATGAACCGATTTGGATGTAACTTCGTTTATACATAGTACATACCAATGTCTCAACCGGGTTCGTTGGCCAGCTTCACCCGCCATCTTGTTTAAAAATGGCGGCCATTTAAATTTTGAAGAAAAATTTAAATTTGAAATGTGGTACCAAAAATTGAAAATTGAAAAAATATTTTCTTTTTATGTGTTTGACCTTGATAAAAAGATTCGGGAGCAGTTTTTGTTTCGTCTATATCTTAAGAAATGGCTGAGTTATAGCATTTTGAATTTCTAGCGTGGCTGACATTTTGAAACGTCCTGATTTTTCTCACGTAATAACAGGCGTATTTATGAACCGACTTGGATGTACCTTGGTGTGTACATAGTACATACAAATATCTCGACCGAGTTCGTTGGCCAGCTTCATCCGCCATCTTGTTTCAAAATGGCGGCCATTTAAAAAAATTAAAAAATAAAAAAATTTAAATGAGATACCAAAAAATTGGAAAATGAAAAAGATTTTTTTTTGTATGTGTTTGACCTTAATACAAAGATTCCGGAACAGTTTTTCTTTCGTCTCTATCTAAAAAAAAATGGCTGAGTAATAGCATTTTGAATTTCTCTTGTGGCTGACATTTTAAAACGACCTGATTTTTGTCACGCGATAACAGGCGTATTTATGAACCTATTTGGATGTAACTTGGTCTGTACATAGTACATACCAATGTCTCGACCGAGTTCGTTGGCCAGCTTCATTCGTCATCTTGTTTCAAAAGGGTTGCCATTTAAAAAAAATTAAATTTAAAATTCAAAATGAGGTATTAAAAAATTGGAAAATGAAAAAGATTTTTTTTATGTGTTTGGTCTTGATACAGAGATTCCGGAGCAGTTTTTGTTTCTGAAAATTTGTTCTTTTTTTGATATCTTAAAAAATGGTTGATTTATAGCTCTTTGAATTTCTAGCATGGCTAACATTTTGAAACGATCTTGTATTTGTCGCGCGATAACACGCGTATTCGCCTATTTCGATGTAAGAAGGCATGTGGATAGTATACATCAACTCCTCGACCAAGTTCGCTGGCCAGATTCATCGGCCATCTTGTTTCAAAATGGCGGCCATTAAATTAAAATATATATATATATTTAAAGTGAGGTGCAAAAAAATTAGAAATTGAAAAAGGTTTCTTTCTTAAGTATTTGATCTTGATATAAGGATTCAGGAGCATTTTTTGTTTGTCTTTACCTTAAAAAAAAAGCTCAGATATAGCAGTTTCAATTTCTATTGTGGGTGACATTTTGAAAAATCTGATTTTTTGCATGCGACAGCACTCCTATATATTAACCGATTCCGATGTGAGTGAGCATGTGCACAGCCATTACTAAGGTCTCGACCAAGTTCACTGCTTAGCCTCATCCACCATGTTGTCTTAAAATGACAGGCACTTTAAGAAATTGCCGAATTTGGCAGCCAAATATAAGTTACTTTAAAGAAAAGCAGCTTGGATAAAGCTGACTAATTTCGCGAAATTCTCATTCATTATATTGATAAAAATTAGTATTGAATCTCCTATAATCGGTTTCCACTAAATTGAGCTTCGTGTGTTTGCATGATATAAGTTGGCTTTTTTAAAATAAGGATTATGAAAGCTACCTCTTCCTCCCGGCACTGGCCGGAAGGACTTTTTTATTTTATTTTTATCAAGAGGGTGCAAATAGCATTTATAATAATTGTACAGGGCCGTACAGTAGAATATTAATATATGTTATATGCGGGATTTTTAGATCGTTGATGTAATATAATTTTAGCGTGCTGTTACAGTCACCGCAGCATGTTTTACCTTCAAGAAGGTGCATACAACAATTAGAGTTATTTTACAGGGCCGCACAAAAGAACACGAATTTATGAAGCGAATATATGCTAAATGCAGGTTTTCTTGAACGCTGATGATAGTGTAATTTTAATATGTTTTTACATTAGCATACAGAATGATTTTTCTTAAAGAGGATATATATAGCATTTATAATTATTGTACAGGGCCGCACAAAAGAATACGTACATATGTTAAATGCGTGATTGGTAGATCATTGATGGTTATGTAATTTTAGCATGTTGTTACAGTCATCCGCAGCCTGTTTTTTTTTTGTTTTTTTTAAGCGGGTGCATGTAGCATTTATAGCTATTATACAGGGCCTTACAAAAGAATACGAAATACGAATACATGTTAAATGCGGGATTTGTAGATCACCGATTGTAATGTAATTTTATGATGTTGTTACAGTCATCTACAGCATGATTTTTCTTAGAGATGGTGCATATAACATTTATAGTTGCTTTACAGGGCCGCACAAAAGAATACGAATATATGTTAACTGCGGGTTTCGTAGATCGCCGATTGTAATGCAATTTTAGGATGTTCTTACAGTCACCCACAGCATTTTTTTCTTCGACATAGTGCATATAGCATTTATAGTTATTTTACAAGGTCATACAAAAGAACATGTAAGTATCAAATTAATATATGTTAAATGCGGGGTTTGTAGAACGCTGACGGTAATGTAATTTTATCATGTTGTTACAGTCTCCTACAGAATAACTTTTCTTGAAGAGGATGTATATAGCATTTACAGTTATTGTACAAGGAAGTACAAAGGAATAAGATGGGAGGAAATGGGGTAACCAAATTTCGGTAAAATTAATTTTTTTGATTTTTCAATTTATGATAGCTATATTAAAGTTAAAGTTCGCACAGATTCAACACAATTTTATCACGTGTTTATATATGCAGTGTCCCCTGGCGGGAAATAGAACAACTATTTTAAAATAAAATATTTTTATTAAAATAAATTTTCGGAATACGTTTCTGCCATGGTGAAATTTATGTTCTACTAAAATATTTTACACGAAACTTTTTTTTCGCTGATAGTACCCCTGGTGGGAAGATTGTATAACTGAAATTTTAAAATTAATTTTTTTTTTTTACGTTTTCTTTTACGTCCTTAGCTTTAAGTATGCAAAATTTCATGTCTCCAACTTAATTAGGGGCTGTGTTAGAAAAATTGCTTAAAATGCACAAGTTAGAGACCGGAGGGTTAAATATGACTTTTTCAAAATTTTATGATATGTAGTGTGATCGCAAGTCTTCAGCTATAAGTATGCAAAATTGCATGTCTCCAACTTAATTAAGGGCTGAGTTAGAAAAATTGCTTAAAATGCACAAGTTAGAGACCGGAGGGTTAAACATGACTTTTTCAAAATTTTATGATTTGTGGTGTTATCGCAAGTGTTCAGCTATAAGTATGCAAAATTTCAAGGCTCTAACTTAATTAGGGGCTGAGTTAGAAAAATTGCTTAAAATACACAAGTTAGAGCACAGAGGGTTAAATATTACACTTTTTCAAAATTTTATGATTTGTCGTTTGATGTGAGGTGTTCAGCCATATGTATGTAAAATTTCATGTCTCCAATTTAATTAGTGGCTGAATTAGAAAAATTGTTTAAAATACGCAAGTTAGAGCCCAGAGGGAGGGTTAAATATTAGACTTTTTCAAAATTTTATTTTTGTCGTTTGATGTGAGGTGTTCAGCTATAAGTATGCAAAATTTCATGTCTCCAACTTAATTAGGGACTGAGTTAAAAAAATTGCTTAAAATACAGAAGTTAGAGACCGGAGGGTTAAATATGACTTTTTCGAAATTTTATGGTTTGTAGTGTTATCGCAAGTGTTCAGCTATAAGCATGCGAGTTTTCGAGTTTCCAACTTAATTAGGGGCTGAGTTAGAAAAATTGTTTAAAATACACAAGTTAGAGCCAAGAGGGTTAAATATTAGACTTTTTCAAAATGTTATGTTTTGGCGTTTGATGCGTGGTCTTTAGCTATAAGTATGCAAAATTTCAAGTCTCCAACATTTATAGTTTCTTAAAATGGGCTCTGTGACAGACGGACAGACAGACAGACAAGTGAGACGAATAAGGTTTCGTCAGGTATGAAACCCAAACAATATGTATGAAGTATACATCTTTTGTTAAAAACATACAATAATGTATATGAACAAAGTATTTCAATTTCGCCAGTGTAGTGTAATATAATTCAAATACGATACTTCCAACAATTTACGCCTTTAGAAAGTAATGGACCCGATGTTTTTTGTGGAGCCCTGTATATGAATAATAAATATTACGTTAATCGTTTTTGATTGAACCATGCTAGAGTGAACCTAAAGATCGTATATCGAATTTGTTTCTCAAAATATGATTTTTTACATTTTTAATTATAAAAACCGTCAATAGATAGCAGGACAATCGATTTTATTTTTAGCCTGTTGTCAGGCTAAATCTAGCCTGCATTTAGCTTGAAAAAACGGTCACACTGCGCGTGACTGTGTTAGATGCCATGTGTTACGTAGACAAGAGTTGGAATATGGTATCAAAGAAGACCAGTGAAAATTGTTTTTGACATCCTTGACTTCCAGAATATGAAGAATTATCGTTGAGAATTAAATTGACTCCATTAGCAATTCTTGTAATAGAGCATTACCATGTATTAAAAATATTTAAACATACGTTTAAATTTTATTTTGGAATTGCAATGCATTTTATAAATAGTTTACACATGTTTTATTTTCATATTTTATATCATGCATATCCATGATGGGTAAGTATTACGGTGGCCCCCAACGACTAGTTTACTGTTGTAAACAGTTCTTATGCATATCAATATATCCAGCATTAGAGTACTATTTAGCCGATATTTATTTACTCGAAAGCACTATATCTACAATCGGGAACAGGACAACAAACAACCTATTCTTTCTTAAAACATCTTTTTCTCTTTTCTTTTCTTTTCTTTTTTCTGTTTTACCTTTTATAAAAAGTAAGGGTATTATTATTAAACGATTTAGACAAGCTTTCTTTTATATATTATAAAAAAAAAAAAAAAAAAAAAAAAATCGTTTGTTTTTCTACGAACTGGACCCCCAGCAGATACAAATCATTTTTCAGAAACCACAAACTGGTTTTCTGGGTTATAAAAACTGATGAGATTGCTTTGAATGAAATACAAGCCGTTAGCAATAAAAATGACTTGTTGTACAAGGTATGTTGATGTGAAAGAGGAGATCTGTTTTCTGTCTGGAATTAAAAACCGAAAGCAGTTTTCAATGACAATTTTTCTATCATAAATTCTGTAATTAATGATTTTTAATTAAAATAATCTTGTGGGACAAAATACGTATTAAATCTGTTATACATTGCAGCGAAGTTTTAGAGTCGTTTTAATGATAAAATGGCGTAAAATAAATAATGTTTTATTTTGCTGAACAGCGCTGAACCAGGGTTGTCAGTTTGAGCTGTTTTCTATAATTCAAAAATTCCACAATCGTCCGCGAAATTCCGAAAGGAGAATTTTTACTTCATGTAAACACGGAATGTTTGTCATAAAAGAAAGTAAAAATTACTGTTTAAAGTTTCTGGAACAATGGAACAATGTATTTATCTATCGTTTGGATTCCCAGTTGCAGAGCAACTTAACATCCGGTCAAGAGGTAATTTGACTTTAAGGCTAACGTCAGACGAACGTCTTTTTGCACGCTTTTTTCTTTACGTACTATCCCTACACAATGCTAGCAGCATTGTGTACGGATAATACGTAAGGAAAAAAGCGTGCAAAAAGACGTTCGTCTGGCATTAGCCTTAAGGCAATAGGGAGCCCAAGATTCTTAAAGCTTCAAAATTTTCGAAATTTTAATTTTTTTAGATGTTAAACTCTTATTTTTTCTGACCATTTTGATGTAATTGTTTCGTTAAAATTCCCATTAGAACAGAAGTAATGATTTTCAGAATTACACTCGCTCAATAGCTGAAGCAGCGTTTCCGAGACTTTGAAGTCATTTTTCACCAAATGGCGTTTTTGGGTATAGCGCGCAGGATATCTTTAGGCTAATGTCAAACGGATGTCTTTTTGCACGTTTTTTTACTGACGTATTATCCCTACACAATGCTAGCGGCATTGTGTAGGGATAATACGTAAGTCAAAAAGCGTGCAAAAAGACGTCCGTCTGACATTAGCCTAAAAACTTCTAAATTTTTTTTTCAAAACATATGTTTCATGTTAGTCTGTATAAACTGAACCTGAAATTTACTTTTTATTGTTCAAAAAAAATTTTTTTTTTAGTTGATTATACTGTTGAAAATTTCAAAATTTTGTATTAGCTAAATACAGGTTTGTATTAAAATGCTTTAAATACACAATTATTTAGGTTCAGGCTAATTAGTACAATCTGAAGTATAAGTAGACACCAAAATTTTCATTCTAGTTGAAATATTTATTTTGTAATACTGCGCGTAAAATGTTATACCAATGTTCTGCTCGTCAATTGTCAGACAGTTTGAAACCCCCTGTAGATGCTAATTCTGCATGTTGGTATTTTTTAAATGCATGAAATAAAACGCATACTTATGTCTTTCATCCCAATAAAAATTGTGCTTTAAAATCATGTGCATTTAAAGATATTAAATATTGAAAATGGTGGTTTTTTTTCTTTTTTTCCCCAATTTTAAGAGTCCTGAGATCCTTTGAAAGAAAAATTTTATTAAAATAGCCACATGAAAATAGATACCACATAAAAATAGAAAGTTTAACAATTTTAGGGGGGAAAAAAGGAAGTAAAAAATGTATTTAAAAATACTAGACAGTTTAAAATTTAAAATTAAAAATAAAATTTAAAAATAGAAAAAAAAAATCCATTAGTTCCTACAGGACAGACGAAAAAAACTACCGAGAGTAAAACCCCATCTAAAAAAAGAACTCCTTTCAGAGACTACATATTACAGTTTAACAAAATAAGATGATACATGAGTAAAGTAACGAGTTTTTTTTTCCTTTACCATTTTTTGCTTCATTATATATAGAAATATTAATATTAAATATTTAAACAATTAAATATTTAATTTAATTTAATTAATTAATTTATTAATTAATTAATTTTTTAATTAATTATATTTTATTAATTAATTTATTTATTTAATTAAATATTTAAACAAAATGAAGGAAAAGAAAAATTAAAATAACAAATAAGAGTGAAAAATTCAACCTATAATAATAATTAAAAACAGTATAACTAGGGAGAAAAGCAAAAAGGGGCGGCGACCGCATAGTCTGGTAATTCTGTGACAAAGAAAAAAAAATTATTCATCATTCGTGATATCAAACTCATTGGCTAAATTTGTCGAATTCTTTTATGATGACTAACGTTTTTTGCATTGGGCAGTTCAGTTTTTTAGCTTCGGTAGCAATATTTTTTATACGTTGTAAGAATTTAGTTATTTGCAAAATTTCTTTGATGTCATTAAATGTTTTGGATATATCTTGGGTTTCATCCGTGAAACTTGGTAGAATTTGAGTGGAGTTAGTTGAAGTAGATGCATTGTTGGAATTTTCGGTAGTAGATGTGGAAGGTGTATTCGCGGTTTCAGTAGTAGAGTTTTCAGAGGCTAAATTTTGAGGATTAGTGCTAAGCTGAGGATCGTGCTTCTTTTTAGTGTAATTAAAGTCATTTAAGATATTTACGAAGAGTTGGGTGTCTGTAGTAACCTAGGTATCGCTATTTTTGTTTGAATTACGATTAGTTTTCTTCCCAGTCCTGAAAGGGTTTTTAGGGCAGCTTCGGTAAGTGGCAGGATGACCAAACCCGCCAATTAGCACTTGAGTGTGATGCGGCCCTTAGTACGGTAATCTTTGTTAGCAATATTTAATCTTTGCTATCATAAAATTTGCGTGATGTTCGTTTTTTATCCTCAAAAATTAATTATCTATTTCTCAATATAAAAAACATAGGTAAGATAAATTGGGCTTACCTTATATTTATGTATAACCGTTTATCATCTGGTAATTTTCCTCCGGAAAGGGTAAATGGATCTACATGTTCTTCCTGTATTTCTGATTTAATCCATGTATGTGACTGATGGTCTGAACTTCATGTTGTTTAAAAAGACGCATATTTTTGTGTGACTTGTGAACTTAAGTTTGTGCCGAAACTTATAAATAGAAAAGTAAAATTAAATTTTAATAAGAGCTTTAAGATACACATCTCTCAGTTTGAGAGTTTGAGTTACAAGTGAAAGTAGAGAAAAAATACATGAATAAAATATTATTAGCAATAAAGAACAGGAAATTAATCCCATAAATCAGCATAACAAATAATTTGTATCAATATTTATATTTACGGTAATTTAAAATGAGAGTATATAAATGTCTTATAGTTCTTAAGTATTGCGAAATGTTTATAATAAAATATCTGTTTACGATTGTGCAATCACTTTTCAATTTCACTTCCTTATTTTAGATCATAAACACTTTCGATAATTACTTTTGTAAATCACATTTGACACATGAAAAAACAATTTACTTCGCTTAATTATTTTAATGTCCTTGTTTGGAGATTATATTTCACAATATCTGTCAACAATTCCCCCCTTAATCTCCTAACGAGGATTATTCTGTAATTTCAGTTTGTTTCTATTATTTAGAAATTCAGGCTTGGGCTCTGGTTTCGTAAGTATTTCCGCCGTCATTGACTTACTTGGGCAATAACGCAATTCAATAATTTTATCTTCTTTCAGCTGTTTACTCACATTATATTTGATATCAATATGTTTCGATTTATTAGAAAACTTTTCGGATTCTATCATTTTTATGCAAGATTTATTATCTTCATAAATTACTATAGGCAATCTTTGCGGTATATCGAGATCTTCTTTGCAGTTTTACGCAGTTTAACAGTTTTAGCAGCCATATCAATTCTTGTGTTGCGCTCGCCGCTGCTACGAACTCTGCCTCTGCAGATGATTGTGCGACACACGTTTGTCGTTTTGTTATCCACTGTATTGGATTCTTTCCTAAAAGGAATAAATTGCCTGTTGTCGATCTCCTTGTTTTTAGATCTCCACCCCAATCTGCATCAGTATATACTTCTAGGATGGGTGGTTCTTCCGTGCTGATTACTAAATTTAAGTCTTTTGTTGAATAGAGATATCTTATTAATCTTTTAACACCTTTCCAATCTCTTTCAGATGGCGTTTCGTTCTTTCTGCTCGAAATGTTTATACCTACTAAAATATCGGGCCTACTTATTGTAGCAACATATAACAGCGCACCTATTGCTTGTCGGTACTTAGTGTTGTTTGGCATTTGTGTTTCTTCATTGTCTAATCGTTGAAAGCCTGTTTCCATTGGAGTCCCATATGGCTTAGAATCTTCTAAATTAAATTTTTTTGCTATTTCTATTATTTTTGCTGTTTGATTTAGTTTAAAGCCGTTGTGAGTCTTTTGTATTTTTATCCCGAGGTAACTGGAAATTTGACCTAAATCTTCAAGTGAGTACTTAGATTTCAGTTTATCTATTATCTCATTTATATTTTCATCTTTTCCTGTGATGAGAATATCATCTACGTATACTGCTATATAAACCGTGTTTTCCCTTTCTTTTCTTATAAATAAACAATTGTCAGCATTGCTCTGTTTAAATTTTAATTCCTTTAGTGTTTCACTAATGTTTGAATACCATGCTCTTGCAGCTTGTTTTAGTCCATATAGGGCCTTTTTTAACTTACAAACCTTATTGGGTTCTGTAGTGTTTATATACCCTTTAGGTTGTGATACATAGACATTTTCTTCCAATTCACCATGTAAGAATGCAATTTTGATGTCAATCTGCCTAATATTGAGATTGTGGTATGCTGCGGCAGTTATGAAGACTCTTAAACTTGTATGGGAAACTACTGGCGCATAAGTTTCATCGAAATCTACTCCGTATTTTTGTCTAAATCCTTGTGCGACCAATCTCGCTTTGTAACGCTTGATTTTTCCGAATTCGTCATATTTCGCTTTAAAAGTCCATTTCGACCCAATTACTCTTGCTCCTTGTGGGGGATCAACTAAACACCAGGTTTCATTTTCATTAAGGGAATTCATTTCCTCTTCTGTCGCTTTTATCCAGTTCTGTTTTGCTATAGGATTTTCTATACTCATCATATCTTCCCAACTGTTAGGTACATATACTGGATCGTGCCGGACTGCATAAGCAAACATGTCCGGCGGCACATCTCTATTGGTTCTCTCTGATCTTCTCACTTGTGGAATTTGTTGTTGTGACGCGGTGGTGGAATTAGTTCATTTTGTGTTGGTGTCAGATCTATTTCCATTTCATTCATGTCTTTCTGTTGTGTTTGTTTGTTTGTTTCCGCGATTAATTCTCTTCTATCTAGATTTTCGTTAGTATCTGGATTATTTTTATTTTCTATAAATTTTACACTTCTGGCCAATATTACTCTTCCGTCACTTGTATAGATTCTGTATGCCTTAGAGCGACTGTCGTATCCGTCAAAAGCGCCTTTTTCCGCTCTATTATCTAATTTTCCTCTCTTTGATTTGTGTATGTAAGCGTATGCAGTACAGCCAAAAACTTTGAGATATTTCAAATTTGGTCTCCTATTCATCCATAATTCATAGGGTGTGGTGCTTACCGATTTTGAAGGTAGCCGGTTCTGTAAGTGATTCGCGGCACATATGGCTTCCCCCCATAATTTGTGCGAGAGATTTGCTTCATTTAGCATACTTCTAACCATATCAAGTCGGGACCTATTCTTACGCTCTGCGACACCGTTTTGGCTTGGGTTAAATGGTACGGTAAGCTGATGATGAATCCCATTTTCCTTTAGATATTTTTCTATTTCGTTACCCGTATATTCACCGCCGTTGTCCGATCTGATCTCAGTAGGCATTTTTCCGAATTTGTTTTTCACCATTGAGACGTATTCTTTTAATTTTTCTGAAGCCTCACTTTTATTTGCCATTAAATAAATTACACAAAATCGTGTATTATCATCGATAAAAGTGACAAAGTATTTTTTCCCCCCAATTGTGGGTGTATTTATAGGGCCGCATACATCAGTATGGACTAACTCGAGCCTTTTTGTAGCTCTATATGCACCTGATTTGGGAAATGGGGTCTCGCTGATTTTTGACTTGATGCATACCTCACATTTAGCATTATGTTTGCAGTTGTTGATTTTAATTCCCTCAACTAAGTCCTTTGATAACATGGACTTTATTGTGTCGTAGCTCCTATGCCCCATTCGCCTATCCCACAAATCTATGCAATTTGCATTTGAGCAGTTGTAGGTGACATTTGCATAGTGCTTGTGATTTTCATCTTTACTAACATGTATTTCGTACAGATTGTTTTTAAGTTTACCTTGAAGTATAACGTCGCCTTCGTGGATTATATCACATTTATCTTTTTCAAATTTGACTTTGCAACCGTTTTTAGTTGCCCTACTCACTGACAGCAGGTTAGTTTCTATGTCAGGATCGTATAGTACGTCACGCAATATAACTTGTTTGTTTTTATTTTCGGTATGAATTATTACCTCTCCAGATCCATATGAAATCAGTTTATTACCATTAGCGACTGTGACGTTTGTTTCGTTATTATTTGTAATTTTGGTAAAAAATTCCTTTGAATTTACTATGTGACTGGAATTGCCACTGTCCACTATAAAAGTGCCTTTATTTTCGGACTCTTCGGTTAGTAAAGCGACACTGTTGTTTTCATTTACTGTGTCTTTTCTTTCTTCATTTTCCGCATTTTTATGTAAATTATTTTCTTTATAAACTAGTGATGTTGAATTGTTTTTATTTTTATAGTGTCTGTTATTAGTGTAACTGTTGTTGTTTTTCGTTTTTAGAAACCAGCAGTCTTTATTTGAGTGGTTTTTCATTTTACAGTGTGAGCAGTACTTATTGCTGCCTCTTTTCTGTTCTGAATGATTAAATTTACCTTGAGTTTTATAGGCTTTATTGCTGTTTTCGGAATTTTCACTATTATCTACTCTGCGAGTATATTCGCTATATATATAAGTTTGCTTTTTATAAATTGTACGGTTAACTCAGCTTCATCTCTGGCCTCCAGGGCAGTAACTAGGGTATCGTAGGACGGTGGCAACGAGCACAGCAGCAGTGCTGAAATGTGCGAGTCAGTTATGTTTTCACCTATGGCTGACAGTTTATCCACTATCTCTAAAATTTTAGTAATGTGGGCTGTCATATTGCCACCTTCAGTTAATTTTGTACTGTATAGTTTTCGTAGCAAGTACAGCTTACTGGAGAGATTAGATCTCTCATGCATTTGTTTGAGTGCGTCCCATGTTTGCCTAGCTGTATTTAAATTTTTGACATGCACTATTTGACTGTCGTCAATGGACAAATTTATTAAAGCCCTTGCTTTTCTGTCTTTCTTGGTCCAAGCATCGTTCAATGGAGTGGGGGCCTCTTGCGTAATAACTTCAATAAGTTCATCTCGAATTAATAGCATTTCGACCTTGAACCGCCAATTTGTATAATTGTTGGCGTTCAATTTTTCAATGGTCGTGCTATCTTTTGTAGAAGAAGCTATAATGTTGCTAAGATTCGTTTTATTTTTTCTAATAAATTACCCTATCGGATTACCAGATTTGTATTCTTATTTTTTCAGTGACGATGTTTTTTATTGAGAATTTTTTTTTCACTCTCATAATCAATTTGCTAGCAATATTTAATCTTTGCTATCATAAAATTTGCGTGATGTTCGTTTTTTATCCTCAAAAATTAATTATCTATTTCTCAATATAAAAAACATAGGTAAGATAAATTGGGCTTACCTTATATTTATGTATAACCGTTTATCATCTGGTAATTTTCCTCCGGAAAGGGTAAATGGATCTACATGTTCTTCCTGTATTTCTGATTTAATCCATGTATGTGACTGATGGTCTGAACTTCATGTTGTTTAAAAAGGCGCATATTTTTGTGTGACTTGTGAACTTAAGTTTGTGCCGAAACTTATAAATAGAAAAGTAAAATTAAATTTTAATAAGAGCTTTAAGATACACATCTCTCAGTTTGAGAGTTTGAGTTACAAGTGAAAGTAGAGAAAAAATACATGAATAAAATATTATTAGCAATAAAGAACAGGAAATTAATCCCATAAATCAGCATAACAAATAATTTGTATCAATATTTATATTTACGGTAATTTAAAATGAGAGTATATAAATGTCTTATAGTTCTTAAGTATTGCGAAATGTTTATAATAAAATATCTGTTTACGATTGTGCAATCACTTTTCAATTTCACTTCCTTCTTTTAGATCATAAACACTTTCGATAATTACTTTTGTAAATCACATTTGACACATGAAAAAACAATTTACTTCGCTTAATTATTTTAATGTCCTTGTTTGGAGATTATATTTCACAATATCTGTCAACAATCTTGGTACACTTTCTGAAGCGATTCATTTAGAAGATATACTATTAAATTGTTGTAATTTTTGTGGTGTGTAAAATTAAATATTTTAATGATAAAATAAAGTTGTCGGTTAAAATAATGTTTTTGATTTAATTTTAATTCATTAAATCGATTAGGTGTTCCTCCCATGAACAAGAAATTGCGTAAAAATTCCATTTCTTCTAAGGATGAAAGTTTTACTTTTTCTGCTACCTAAAGTTTTGCTTAATAAACTATTTCAACAGAGTGTACGTTTTTATTGTTTAAAATAAAATGCTTTTTCAGCAAACATATCCCTAAAATTAAAACTTTTTTATGGATATCGTTTTGAATGAAGTTTCGAA
The DNA here is from genome assembly GCA_963932465.1 of Maratus speciosus. NCBI lineage: Eukaryota > Metazoa > Arthropoda > Arachnida > Araneae > Salticidae > Maratus > Maratus speciosus. The sequence continues at coordinate 471,219,775 of OZ010786.1, forward strand.
GTCAGGTTTGTTCTTTAACTTTTTTCCAATCTGTAGCATATCGAACCGATCATTTAACGAATTTAAAGTAATAATTTGGAACTTTTGATTTTGATAGTTACATAGCTGTCAAATTTTGAATTACTATTACATGAAGGTTCATTATTTTGTATGATATTTTCGCAAATTTTACAAGGTACATAAAAAACTTTTTAAGTTAAAGAAGCAACTAACTTTTTAAATCTGATTGTATATTCTAAAATATTGATAAATAATCTTTTGCTTTAGTTTACTAATTTTAGTGAAAAAGCAAGTTAAGGCTGTTAGTCAGTCAATTCCCCAATTCCCCACCAGTGTTAAATCTATGGGCGTAGAATACCCGAGCATATTTAAAATATTTCCTCGGGAAATTAATATTTTTAACTTTTTTTTTCCTTCGTACACGTCTTAGAGGGCGTCTCTTTTTTCTTAGTTATCAAAATATGTCTTAAATTGCATGCTTAATTTATTATTTTATGTGTAAAAGGCTGGCGAACTGTAAGCAAAATTTTAACATTTCAGATATATACTATATATTTAAGTATATATTTTAGAAATATTTAACTTCTTTTTTCCTTCGTGCACGTCTTAGAGGACGTCTCTTTTTAATTAGTTGTCAAAATATTTCTTAAATTACATGCTTAATTTATTATTTTATGTGTTAAAAACTGGAGAACTGTAAGTAAAATTCTAACACTTCAAGTATATACTATATATTTAAGTATATATTTTAGAAATATTTTGCCAAATCAGAAAAAAAAAAAGAGAAAGAGAGAGAGAGAGACATCCTGTAAGACGAATACGAAGAAAAAAGAAGTTAAAAATATTCATTTCGGGGGGAGATATTTTAAATATACGAATGCGATCTACTCCCATAGTTTTGACAGTACATCAAAAGTGCTTCCTATACTCTTAGTAGTGCTTTGTTCATAATTCAATTCATATGCAAGTCATATTTATGTGAAAAAAGAGAAAATTAAATATTTAAAAATAACTTATTTTAAGTAATGTTTTCTATGTTACAAAAAAGAAAAAAAAATCAATAAACAGAGAAGTCATTTCTTCTCAGATAATTTCCGAAACATCGATGTCAATTTTATTTGCTTCAATTTTTTCGACCGCTATTTAACAAGGTTATATATATATACACTATATGGCCAAAGGTGACCGGCCACTTGTGAATTTAGACGTTTTGTTAAATATCTAGAAAAATACTTGAGGAATTAACCTGAAACTCCAGGTGTGTAAACAGTATAGTATAGGTCATATATTTCCGCGAAGATTTTTTCCCGAAACCCCATGGGGGGCCGTCAACAAATTGGAAAAGAACGAATATCTTTTGGATAACACTGTCAAAACTAATGTAGCAAAAGCGTTCAAACTGTAGATTATGATTAAGTGGCTTATTGTTATAATTTGTGTTCATTTTTATGACGATAGCATGTATACTCAAAGAGAAATTCAGGTTTTCATAAAAACAGTCTCAAATTTTGCCACTTTTTTGCTTATAATTTGCAGAGTTCTTAATATAAAAAAAAGTTCTTTTCAAAAAATATGACAAACAACATTGTACACAATACCCTGTAATCAGAATTAAAATATAGTAAAAATTGTATGAAAAATGAGCAGGTTTACTAAATCATGTTTCACGGCGCATGCCCGAACGTAATCAAAATATAATGTACATAATGTGTAGCTAAATGTATAGAGCAACTTTTGTAAAAGTCTCAAAAACATAGCTTGAAAATTCTGAAAATTATCGTTGATAGAATAAGCTCAAAATCCCTTGTTCCCAAAATGAAGCAAAAAGATGAGGGATTGTATCCATATATCCATTGATTAGTGCCAATATAGCATACACAATATTACACGCACTACTGTATTTGAATACAATTCCTCATCTTTTTGCTTCCTTTTGGGAATAACGGATTTTGAGCTTATCTTATCAACGATAATTTTTAGACTTTTCGAATTATGTTTTTGAGGCTTTCCCAAAAGTTGCTCTATACATTTAGCTAACACATTATGCAAATTATATTTTGATTACATTCGGGCATGTGCAGTGAAACATCTTTTAGTAAACCTGCTCATTTATCATCCAATTATTATTATTTTTTAATTCTGATTGCAGAGTAGAGTGAATAATGTTGTTTGTCACACACATAGTTTATTACCAATAAGGCACTTAGTCATAATCTACAGTTTGAACGCTTTTGCTACGTTAGATTTTACACGGTTATCCAAAAGATATTCGTTCTTTTTCAATTTGTTGACGGTCCCTTATGGGGTTTCGGGAAAAGTTGTGCACAATGTTGTTTGCCATATTTTCTGAAAAGAGCTTTTTTTTATATTAAGAACTCTGCAAATTATAAGCAAAAAACTTGGTAAAATTTGAGACTTTTTTATAAAAACTTTAATTTCTCTACGAGTATACATGCTATCCTCATAAAAATGAACACAGTTTATTACAATAAGGCATTTAATCATAATCTACAGTTTGAACGCTATTGATACATTACACTGTAAAAAAAAAAAAAAAAAAAAAAAAAAAAAAAACGGACTAAAAAACGGAGATTCTACTGGCAATCGAGACGCCAGTACTACTTCCATATTTTAATGGAAATTCCCCCCCCCCCCATATCTTCCAGAAAAACGGAAAATTTTCTGCTATTTATAGGGGGAAATCTCCGTAAAAATACGGATTTCTGGAATTTATGGGGGGAAATTTCCGTTAAAATACGGAAATAGTACTGGCGTCTCGATTGCCAGTAGAATCTCCGTTTTTTAGTTCGTTTTTTCTTTTTCTTTTTTTTTTTTTTACAGTGTAGTTTTTACAGGGTTATCCAAAAGATATTCGTTCTCTTTCAATTTGTTGACGGTCCCCTATGGGGTTTCGGGAAAAAAAATTCGCGGAAATATATGACCTGTACTATACTGTTTACACACCTGGAGTTTCAGGTTAATTCCTCATGTATTTTTCTGGATATTTAACAAACCGTCTAAAATCGCAAGTGGCCGGTCACCTTTGGCCATATAGTGTGTATATATATATATATATATATATATATATATATATATACCAGGTGTCCTAAAAAGGACTGACTGATTTTAAAATTGAATAACTTGCAAACGGTGGCAGATATTTAAAAAATTCTTGCAGGAGGGTTATGCATAAGGTCAAAAGTTTTTTACAGTGATTTTCGATTTTAGTTCGAATTACAAACAATAGATGGCGCTGCGATCAATAAACGCTAAATACAGACTCGATTTTTGGTACTTTCTCTTCTTCCATGCGGAAAAAGGAGATGAAAATGTATTGAGTGGCGCGAAAGTACCAAAAATCAAGCCTGAATTCAGCGTCTATTGATCGCAGCGCCATCTATTGTTTGTAATTCGGACTAAAATCGAAAATCACTGTAAAAAAACTTTTGACCTTATGCATAACCCTCCTGCAAGAATTTTTTAAATATCTGTCACCGTTTGCAAGTTATTGAATTTTAAAATCAGTCAGTCCTTTTTAGGACACCCGGTATATACAGGTGGAGAATATCGATTTCGGAAATACAGTCTTGTTTCTCTAAAGCGGATATTAATTCTCCAGTTAAATTTACGCGTTTTTCCTACGACACCTTTTCTTCTGTCGGCTCCTGGTCCTCGTTCCTTTGAGCTGCTACCAGCGTCATCGGCGGTTCTACTTAGTACGGGATCAGCGATCTCGATGCCCATTAATCCATCACTTTTGTTCGCAAAGATTTTAATTTGTAAACAATTGCTATTTGTCTTTCTCTCGTGAGTTGAAAGTGTAAAAAAAAAAAAAAAAAATGTGTGTGTGTGTGTGGAGGGGGGGGGGGGGTTGATGACTTCGATGACGGATTTTTAAAGTTGTCGATTTTTGAATGTCGTATTTTCGAGGTTACACTCTAATCCTTTTCTGTGAGAATTCAGACGATTTTCAAATTTTACCTTTAATGCAAAGTGAGGTTAATCAAGTTGGAAATTGCATGTCAAACGTTGCCAATGAGGTGCGTTCGTACTATAACTAGTTTTATAAATATTTTTTGCACCGCATATTGTAACCACTGAATGTATCTTTTAGTGCACTTCATAAATGCATATCAATTTCATTCTGTCCGAAAGGCTGTAACATTATTAAAATGCACTTTAAATATTTTTTTTCTCATTAGTCGTAGTGCAACGGAAAACTTTTGATTATCCCTGTAATTAATCTATACATCCGATTTTCATAAAATTTGAAATGATTCGACAAAATTTTGCAAAAATTATATATTTAAAATTTCAAACCATCCCGTTGAGTAGTTTTTGCTGTGTTATATGTGGACTGACGGGTAGACGAACCGAACGACGACTATAGGTGCTAAGTATTTATATAATTACGAACTCCCCTAAAAACAGTGACTAGAAGAGATGACGTTGAGACCCGGATCTGCAGATTTACTAGTTTAATGATGTTTTGTTTCAAATATTTTATTCATTTAAGTGGCACGTACTGTACGTAAGGATAACTTATATGAATTTTTATTTTAATATTTTTTAATTTATCGTTAATGCCAACACCTAACTGATAATAATCCAAGTTACACAAAAAATGAGTTAATAATTTATAAATGAGATTTTTGCTTTTGTACATTCGATGGATAACATTTTATATCTGGTTCATTTTTTGTAATATACATAAGAAAAATTAGATACATTTATCATTTTATTGCAGTGACTTTTCTTGTAAAATTCATTTGAAGAAATAAAACTTTTTAAATTGATAAAGAAAAGTAAAATAGTTTCAGGTCAATGCATAGAAATAGAAAAAAATATAATGTGTTAATTTTGAAAAAATAATTGCACTCTTTCGGGTAGTCTGTACGTCTTAAAGAAAATTTTGTTTATTAAAACAACAAAAAAAATTTTTTATCCGCATAATGATTATGGAACTAAATTTTTTGCGTGCCAGAGAAATTGTTGTTAGTGTTACCTCGTGCAAGCTTACCATAGATTCGCCGTCCCTGGTTACTACAGCCCGCAACATTCTATAAAATTGTGGATGAATTTTCATTTGTGAAGAACGGGCGAAAACAAAAAGTCATTTCGCTTGAAACAGAAGAAAACTCTGTGCGGAACTTTAAAGTAGAGGGAAAATGTACCGAAAAATTCCCGAGATTTCTTTTTTGATTATTATTTAGTTTTTTTTCTTTTCTTAACCACTCATAAAATCGCAAGTGGCCACTTGTGAGCTAGTGAATGCTCAACCTCAACCAGTTTCCCGCCTCGACAAGCTGTCTGTTCGTTCACTTGCCGAGCGTTACACTTGTTACTGCTTTTCGCCACTATTACACGGGACGTTGACTGCAGCGGACGGACGGCGTTTTTTAGCGCTTTCATTCATTCATGTGTTCGATTATCGCCTTTCGCGATCATCCGATAATCATGTCTTGAAAAATTGGACAACTGCAATACGCTGCTCCTCCAAATTGGGCATTGAATGCGAGTCAATGGTTTTGTGAAAGGAAAATAGTTGAAGTTGCAGTTTTTATATAGAATCGTCTGCGGTTTGATTATTTAAAAGAATGGAAAAATGGAAATTACTCGATCTTTGATAGTAGATGAAGTGGTATATCAGTTTATACTGCTCTACAAGAGCGCTGGAAATTTTTGCTCTTAAAATATTTTGGGAAAAGAATTTTCTATCAAATCATATTTAATATTATATTTTAAAAAATAGGAACAATTAATTATTTATTGGATGTATTTCGAAAATGAATGTATCACCAGCAGTTTTAAGATGTTGGTCGTACCGCCGATGCCCGCTTTTGAAATTCATTTTTTGAATTCTTAGTGCAATAATTATATGATTTCTGGACTTACGACTTTCACAAAGATGTACCTCAAAAGTATTACCAAGATGTTTCGGGGACTTGGTTATTGTTTTCTGGTCACGTACTTAGTACTGTTGATGACAGTGATATCATTTGGGAAAATACCTCGTCCTCGAGTTGATAATAGGACATTTTACGCACGACGGAATCATTGGACGGATTATTGGGACGCAGGTAAGTCTTTTTCTTTTTTCTTTTAACTAAATGAATTTCAATATTGAACTTTTGACTGGTAAAATCTTTAGTTAATTTAAAGTGAACCTTTCGGCGTGTTTTTATATTATTATTATTATTATTTTATTTTTAACTGTCAGTAAAATTTTACAGATGGAGTTATAAAATGCTACAGCTAGTAAGAAATATTTCAAGAAGTGAAAACATTTTAAGAAATGAAATACATAATAAATATCTGCGCTTATTAGAAACATCCTAAATGAGAAACTAGAGAATATAAAAGAAAATATAAACTAATGAAAAATTGATAATTTAGACAAATTAGACATTTTAAGGAAGCATCTGGGTTCATTTAAAGCATGACTTTGTGGGAAGGCGGTTTTTTTTAGATGTCTAAAAAAAGAAACACTTAAATTTAATATTTGTTTTAATTCAGCATCAACAAAAAGTATAGCTTGCTAATGATGACTTTTTGGGGGGTTGGAGGGGGCGGGAGGTAAGTATGGGTAAGTCAAACGCCAAAAAAGAACTTAAAATATTTGTATTTTGCTCCAGTTTATAATTAACGCTCTCATTCTTAAGTAGTTGAGTTACACAGAGCTACTTCAGGAAATCATTTGTTTCTTTCTTTCTTTTTTTTTTTATTTAATCAAATTTCTTTGGGATTTTTAAACGTTACATTTAATTGAAATTAAAAAACAAAAAATTAAAAATATATTGCAGTTATAATTTAATTTTTTAACTAAATAAATTTCAATATTGATCTTCTTGTTACTTTATTTGTGACTCTTTCAACTTTTTTTTTTTTTTTTTTTTCTTTTTCAAAAATATTATTTTATTTTTAACTGCCAGTGAGATTTTACAGATAAAATAGTAAAAGGCTAGTAAGTTCTAGTAAGAAAGATTTTAAGAAATAAAATATATAAAAAATATGTGCGTTTATTAGAAACTTCCTAATTGAGAAAGTCCGGGGTATGATAGAAAATATAAGGTACTAATGAAAAATTGATAATTTAGTCAAAATAGACGTTTTAAAGAAAGCATCTCATTTCATTTAAAGCATGACTGTGGAAAATCTGCTTTCTTTAAAAGTAAAAAAAAAATGAACAATTATATTTAATGTTTATTTTAATTCAGCATCAGCAAAAAGTATAGTTTGCTAATGATGATTTTTTTTTTTCTTTTTGAGATATGCACATAGGGAAGTCAAACAGCGCACAAAAAAGAAAATTAAAATACATTTGTTTTTTGCTTCAATTTTCATTTCTCATGCTTAAGTACAGTTAAATTACATAGGTATTTCAGAAATTTAATCAGATTACTTTAGGAATTTTAAATGTTACATTTTATCCATGTTAAAAAACAAAAATTTAAAAATGTATATATTAAAGTTTTATTCAAATAAAAAAAAAGACACTATTTTTCAGTAAATTTTTTTTATGGGTAATAATTGCTTTCGTAAACAAAAGAAAAACGCTCTCAAACATTCTTTTTGAAACCCACATCTATCCCAAAAGTCAAAATCTCAGCGGTTACTTTTGTAAGATTTTCCCTGCACTGCACGAATTTTTCTTTTGGAAACATATTTTTATACTCGTATTTAGTGTTGGACATCACAAATTTTTAAGAATAATTTTTCAGGTAAATTTTTAGCAGACCTCTGTGAGTACCGTAATTTCCCACGTACCCGCCGCGGCTTGATTAAGTCTTTTTCAAAACGGAAATTTTATTGAAAAAAAGAAGTCAAATAAGTACTAAGCAGAAGCAAGTCACATTTTATTTAATCTTAATTCTGGTAGGAAATCGAGTTATCTGAGGTGCGACGGAAACGCGCGAAATTACGGTATATTAAGGCGAATACTTTTGTTCATATACTTTAATTTATTAATTTCTTTGTCACCACTATTTTAGAAATTAAAAAAATTGCCTTATTTATTGGCAGAAATTTCGCTGTATTAGTAAAGGGAAATTTACCTTTCTGATTTTGTGATGTAAACGACTTTCAACAAGAAATTTTGAAAATTCTTACTTTATAGTTTTGGCAGTGAGCGTGTTACAAAATTTTCGGAAAATCGAATTATTATTTAAAAAAACAATGACGATCTCCCTGTAAACGGTTTCCATTCATTTTCCTTTGATTGGGGATTTTAAAGGGCAAAATCAGCTACTGTTAAGAGATACAATGGCTGTTTTCGCGTTTGATAAGAAAAAAAAAATCAGTTAAACAATTGAAAATAAGCTAATGTAAAATAAATTAAGTAAGCAGAGCCTTTGTCTCCCGGTATTTTTTTAACAACGATATAAGAAAGTTCTTTTGAATAAGACGTTTTAAATCTGATGTAATTTTCATCAAAGTTTTCTTTCTCTTTTTAATATTCACGTGAAAATACTTTTGTTATTAGAAAAGAAATATTATTTGTGCTGTTTTAGAATTCCCAACAATAGTTGAAAAGATCACCTCAAAATATTAAATAAATGTCTCGCGCAAATATATTTTTAATCAAACTGTCAATATTATTATTTGGCTATTTTAAATATTACGTAATTTCTTTCATTTACGACTTTTAACGCATAATAATGAATTGATTATTTAAAAATTTTCTTTCTCCTTTAAAATTCACGTGTAAATATAGTTTTTACTATGGCGCAATTTTCAATATTTTCGTACTTTTAACACTTAATCATTTAATTCTAATTTGAAAGTTTTTTTTCTGCTTTTAATAGCAACGTGTAAATAATCTTTTTATTTGAACGAAATATTATTATTTGCGCTGTTTTTTAAAATTGGCAACAATTTAAAATAATAGCCTTTTCTAAAATATGTAAAAAATATCTCTCGAAATGCTGAAAATTTGAATCTAAAATTGAAATAAATGTATAAAAAATTAGTCAAATTAAAAAAAAATAAATGCAGCCTGCACACCGGGAACTTCTAATGTATAAAATGATCTAAAAAGGATTAAATTCGTATGTACAGTTTTTGCTCCTATAAAACTTTTATAATGGATCGATTTTGACTAACTTTAACATTAAATATCTCTTAAAATAATTATTTGATTTAAAAACTGTCTGCCTCAGTGTGTTTATCAGACATTTCTGTATAATACCACCGATTGTCATATTTTTGTATGCAGCAGTTTTTTAATATTAACGAAGACAGACCCCCGGTCACAAAAAACTCATTAACGGCGGCGGTGACAGCGTTAGTTGCTTTTTTTTTTTTTTTTTAGAATAGAGAGAAATTAGACTGTTCGAACAAAACTTAAAAAATTTACTCTTTCAAATTTAAATAATAACAATGTAAATAAGTAAAATAATAAAATAAATGCATGGAAAAGTATATAAATGACTCCTTATGTTACGAATGTGTTAGAATTACCATACGTAATATGTCGAAGAAAGATTATAATTACTCTCTTTTTTTAGGTGCGTTCGTAATTTTATAAAAACATAACACCCAGGGGTGTAGTGGAGGGTATACTGGGGTATACGCCGTATACCCTCTGGATTTCTTTAAGGCACGCCGTATACCCTCTGTTTCCCAAGAAAGCTATAGTATATATACACTAGGGTATACCCTCTGCCTTGAACGTATACCCTCTGTTTTTTTTACGACTACACCACTGATAACACCTATAGTCGTCGTTCAGTCCGTCCGCATATAAAAGCGCAAAAACTACCCAACCGAACCGTTTGAAATTTAAAATATATAATTGTTGCATAATTTTGTCGAGTCATTTCAAATTTTATGAAAGTTGGATGTGTAGTTTAATTACAGGGACAGTCAAAAGTTTTCCGTTACATCACGGCCAATGGGAAAAAATTATTTCGTGCATTTTAATGATATTATAGCCTTTCGAACAGAATGAAATCGATAGGCACTTATGAAGTGCACTAAAATATACATTCAGTACAATATGCGGTGCAAAAAATGTTTATAAAACTAGTTATAGTACGAACGCACCTCATTTGCCACGTTTGACAAGCAATTTCCAACTTGTTTATTTAACTCAGGTTTTTTTTTTTTATATCATAAGTAACTTAAACTAACTCTATGCTTTTACTTATATGAAATTTAACGTTATGAGCAATATCTATCAAATACTCTTAAACATTTTAATTACAATACAATACAACATTAGTTAAAATAGTTGGATCTTTATTAAAAAAATCTGGTAACTCAAACTTTCTTATTTTTCTTTGCTGATAATGATAATCATAATACATACTGAGTTTTTTCGCCTGAGCTATATAAATGTTTCGCGTTAGCAAATCGACGGGAAAATTTTCCTACAGGAAGCATGATGAAATAGCTCTCATATGTCGAGAGACTTAACAGCAAGGCAAGTGAAGCAATGGCTCAAAGACAACAAATTCAAAATAATAATATAACTCTTCTTTTTCTTTTTCTTCTTCTTTTTTTTTTAAGAATATTTTTTGGAAATATTTTCATCCTTAAAACTCTTGAAGTGAAAAAAAAAAAGTGTCCCTAATCATCATATTTATGAAGACATGTTTTCAAAATTACAATAGACCCTTTTCTTCTTCTTCTTATTATTATTATTGCCCTTACATCTAACACTAACATTATCTTTGTAAAATTTCATATCATCTACACAAAAAAAATTGTTTTTAGCGTCGGAAAGATCCGAATAAAATTCTAAATAGTATAACTTGGCGTGTTTTATTAATAGCAGATTGGAAATTTTACTATTATACTTGCCAGAGCATAGAGAATAGTTTTTAAATATGAATTATACAATCCAGGGATTGTATCAAAACTTAAAAATTGTGACTTTAAAAAAATTAATGGCAGGACTACTTTACGGGCATAATCTTAATTCCTACTTTATAACGAACACTTCTGCAGTTTACATTGTCTACATATTTCTAACAGGTAAAGAATTAAAATACATGTTTCAATCATTTTGGGACACTGTATATTAGGGTGTATCGATTTTTAACTTTTTTTTTGTTTCCAAATTCCAAGTTGATAAAAAGTTGCTACTAGACACCACAACTTACCACAAAAAATTTTGGATTTTTAAAAAAATGTTTAGGTCTCCCGCACAAGGCCTAAAGTTTAGAAATTTTACTTAAAAAGTAAATTTTTACAAAATTTTAAAAAAAACCTAAAACATTCTTTTTTTAAATTGCAAGTTAAAATTCCACTAACACTAAGCATGAAAAACGATAGAAAATGTATTTCAAAAACTTAGCACAACATTTAGGTCTCTCGCACAAGGCCTAAAGTTTGTTAATTTTGACGAAACTTTCGTAATTTTTAGTGTAAATGAGCCATTTTTCTTTCGTTAAAAACACCAGACATAAGTTTATTTTTGTTACAGGAGGCATAAAATGACACAATATAAATAAATAAATAAATAAATACATATAAATAATACATACTACATAAATAATATATAAATGTTGTATACCTTAAAAAAGATAGTTTAACGATGTAAATTGTTTGATAAAGGTGTTGAAATAAACTCTATCGTTATTTGTGATTACTATTGTTCATTACAAATGTATAAAATATTATAACGTGGAATAAAATGTAGTATATAAGTACAAAATGTTGCTGATGTATTTTCATAGAACATGAGCGCAGTTTTCTTGTTCTATTTCAAATTAACTGACTTGTTTTAAATATTCGTCCTTTCATCTTGTCTTCAAAACCTGAAACGAAAGTTATATACAGTATTTACGTAGGCCTACAGATTTTTACAAAATTATAGAAATGATCCCTAATGAATTTCAAATATTATATGGAAGACAGTAAGATAAACATGTTATTTAAAAACATTAAAAATCAAAGTAGTACAAAAAACACTTACTTACATTTTAATCCTCCACTGAGGTTTTGTACTGGCTCTTGGTCTCGAACGTAGGTAGCTCTTTACGGTTTTCCAGCCTGGCACGAATGAAACCATCTCTTTCGATCATCCCACACACTCGCTTTGAAGCTTCTGTGACTTCTTTCACAATTCGTTCCACAGCTTGAGTGTGAGAAGGAATTGTAAATTCAACCCTTCCACTTTTTCCCGTTCCCGCAATTAACTTTAACTCTTCTAGGCTCATATTGGTAACAAGAGGGGGTTCGGTTACTGAAGAGGTTCGCCAGTCAATCATATCTATATAGTCTTTAGCATTAAAATTGATCTGAGGGGGTTTAAATATCCTTACCCCTTTCTTTTCTGTTTCACGAGCTTTCTGGATTCTCTTTTCTTTCTGTTTTTTGTTCATCAAACAACATAGCTATTAGAACATGCTCTGGGTGAGCTATGAATGCGTTTCTCTGTAACGTTGCATGGACGACATGTTTTAGCTCGTCTTCCAAGTATTTTCTGAAATGAATCATTTAAAAAAAATTAATGGAACCCTGCAGGATTTTGCGATTGCACTTAATTGAGAACCATGATGGTATGTAGACTTTCGTTATTAATTCTGTAAGCATTCTCAGCTCAGGGGTCGGATCATCCATGGCTACATACAAACGAAGGATTCGATTTGCCAGGGTAAGCCACCTGGCGTGCGAGATGTTTCCGGGTTTTCGTCTGTCCAACTCTTCTGTACATGTACCTATTGATACGGTTTTGGATATTTCGTACAGATACTTTTCGTATGTGCTTAACTCTTTAAGATCAACTTCTGGTATCGTATATCGCTTTCAATTGCAACAAAATTGACAACATCCAGATTTTGGCAGCTTAGAAGTTGTTTACCAATAAGCCCACTAAAGGTGTTTGGTCCAGAAGTTGGCCCATCAAGAGCAACCATAATTTTTCTAAATGGTAATTCATTCAATGTAGTAGACACACAACTGCCTGCAGTGGCTGTTGTATTTTATTTTCAAATAAGGTGATAACTCCATTTGAAGTGCCTGTGTTTGCTGCCGTACCATCACAACCAATGGCTTTTAGTTTTTTAAGATCGACAGTTTTTTCTTCACAATACTTTACAAGTGATGTAACTATTTCCCTTCCTGTTCCATTTATGGGACTTACATGACCGAAATACTTGGATCCAGGTTCTTCAACAATAGATATGTGTTCTTCCGTTAAAGATTTTCGGACACTTTTACCAGCTACAATTTCTTTTGTTATGGTTTCATCTTTACGACCATCAAAGTAAATTGCCAACAGATCGGAGGTTCGAGTTGAGCTTACTTTACGAGACTTAAGTTTTTCACGTGCTACTTTTGATTTGTCGATTACTGCTTCTTGGTTCTCCGCAGTAACGACATTTAAATCTCGCAAAAGGGCAGTAGCTAACTGAGCTCCAGCTCTACTAGAAATGCCCCTGCGGTCACAAGCTCGTGAAAACAAAGACAAGCGTTGTGGCAGTTCTTGTTCTACTTCTACACTTAACACACTTTTTTGACTCGTATCAAGTACATTTATTTCAAAATCACTATCTTGACAATATGTGTGAGACATTAAATCATCTGTACTATCACCAGAATCAATGTTATCAACAGATTTTAAGTTTTCATCCTCAGTCTTTTTTACAACTACCTACATTAAAGCTTGTGACCTAGATTTTCTTTCTAATCGCTTTTTAAGCTTTTTAGTCTCGTTTTTGTCACACTCTGCAATTGACATCAATGTAGGACTACGTTGGTCGAGCAAAAACTCGTGTTCTAGTGCCGGGACTTTTTTGACAATAGAGCAAATACAGTTGCTGAGGTCACATTTGCAAGTACAAATATCAAACAATGCAGTTTCAGTTTTGACTGAAAGCTAGTTACTGCATCTTTGTAGGAGTTAGGATACTTCCTTTTAGGCCCTGAACAATTTTAATTTTCTCAAGCTGCTCATGCAGTTTTAAAACCATAAATATTGTGTTTTTGGTGCCACAAACAGGAATTGAAACTCTTTTCCATATTTCCTCAAGTTTTAAAGCAACTCTTAACGCAATTACTTTCTCTGCAGGCTGATGTATTCCCTCTTGTTTCATTTCAATGCGTTCCCCTCAAAATACTTCAAAACATCCATCTTGGTTGGCAGAACATTAAACTCACTCACATCAATAGGTTGCCCGATAACCGGCCTGTCGGTAGTTTGTCTAGTTAGATGCGGTTTTTTACTCATAATGAACAACAACAACACTCACTCAATTGATTCTTACAACAAGACTATCGCACTAAAACACAACCGTAATGATCGCTCGCGGGCAGACAAGTCTACTGACAAGTCTGCGCGGTGATTCATAGGTGTCGCGTCACCGCGGCGCAACAGTCTGGCCTTTCCCCACCCCATCGCTTCAAGTTGACGCTTGACGTATTGAAATGTGATTTATTATTTCACTTATTTCAATAATTCCAATCATGCCTAACGAGCCTTTAGTTACATTTAATTTTTAAACCAGCAACAACACAAATATCAAAGCACTGAAAAATGTTCAAAATTAGCTGAAATTTACGACTTTTAGGCCTTGTGCGGGAGACCTAAATGTTGTGCTAAGTTTTTGAAATACATTTTCTATCGTTTTTTGTGCTTATTGTTAGTGGAATTTTAACTTGCAATTTAGAAAAAAAGTCTTTTAGGTTTTTTAAAAATTTTTGTAAAAATTTAATTTTTAAGTAAAATTTCTAAACTTTAGGCCTTGTGCGGGAGACCTAAACATTTTTTTAAAAATCCAAAATTTTTTGTGGTAAGTTGTGGTGTCTAGTAGCAACTTTTTATCAACTTGGAATTTGGAAACAAAAAAAGTGTTAAAAATCGATACACCCTACTGTATATGTACAGTCGTGGGAAAAAAAAAAAAGTAAACACCCCTACTAACAGTGAATCTAATTATAATAGAAAAAAATTACAGGTACCAAATGATTGGAAATAAAGTCCAATTTTAAATGATGTGTATAAAATTTCCTTAGGGGGCCATCTGCAAATCAAAACCAGACTAAACTTTGTTTTGTTTTTTTCAATGGTAACGCATGGTTTTGACAGTATATTTTAAAAATTCGATTCAAAATATGCCTAAAAATGAAATTTAAAGTCATCTGGATGATAAGTTTTTGAATTATAAACATTAAAAATTTAAAGCTTCATATTTTTACCAATATCTTCTGAAATTATAATCCAAATGTAATATTTTTTGTTTGTTTAATTATAATACTAAAAGACCCAAACATAAATACATTGAATTTGTAATTTTAAAAATTTTATAAGATGAATTATGATGTATGAAATTAATATTCGAAAAAAAATTTGAGTTGCACGAAACATTTGGGCTGGCAATAGTCGAAGCATATTAAGCGAGTGAGGTCGATGTGTTCATATTGACAGGAAATAATGCAATAATAGAAGTGACAAAGTCATTCTGTAGCATTTCAACAATCGGGTACCGAACTTCAATTTGGATACAGCCCATAAAATAGGCTCATTTTAAAATAATTAATTTCTTGGAAACTAATCATACGAATTTCATGAAAATTTGGATTTAGGCTAATTGAAGAAAGTAGAGTCTATTTATGGTGACAAACTGGACTACTGCTATTGGAAAAAAAACAAAGTTTGGGTTCGTTTTCATATGTAGATGGCCCCCTAAGCAAATTTTATATACACCATTTTAAAGTAGACGTTATTTCCAATCGTTTGGTATCTGTAACTTTTTTCTACGATAATTTGTTGCAGAGTTAGTAGGTGGTGTTTACTTTTTTTTTTTCCACGAGTGTACCCGTGTACATAGCTAGATGCAAATAAATTTTCACCGTTCAGGATACGTAAATCTTTAAAAAAGCAAAGAAGAAAATCGTGAATAAAACACGACTCTTTCTTTTCTTTTCTTCTTTTAGAAAATGACCCCAGACTATCTCATTTTATTCGCATATTTTGCGCACTCTTTTGGTCATATTTTTCAGTAAGAGACTAAGGAATGTGGGAAAATGCTAGTGTTCTGGAGATTGCACTGATTGATATTCCCTTTTTTAACACTTTGAGGTCTAAGCCCGAGTGTCACTCTAGTTTCCGTTTTCGCTGAAGCGAACTAAGCCCGAGAGTGTCTCGGGGTCAACTTCTAACTCTCCGAGCTATTAAAATACCTACTATATCCTACTATATCCTACTATCGGGATCTTTTCATATGTTATCTACGGACCTTTTGTTTTGAAAAAAAATCCGTGTCAGCACTAAACAGAAGTAAGCATATGAAAATATCTAGAATCAGAGCTTAATTCGAACTTATTGTGAACTATGTGGTGTTTGTGCTCTTTGTGCTTTGAAATGTACCCAGGGGTCGATGCAGGTTTTTATTCTTGGGGCCTATTTTGTGAAAAGTAAAAGTTATTTTTGTGAATTTTATAATATTTTTGTGAAAAATAACATTTTGTAACGAAAGTTGAAATCCTGTTACTCAAATTCGAACAAAGAATTTATTAACAAAAACTTCTTTAAATCCCCTTGCTAAAGTTTTTGTTCCTCGTGACCTGGTTTTATTTACAGATTACACATTTTAAAAGAGTTTTTATGAAAAAGAATGATACGAAAGGGGCCTATTTCATTAAAAGGAATTTTGTGAAGGGGCCTGTTTTATTAAGTTCATTTTTGTGAAGGGGCCCATTTTATTAAAATTATTTTTGTGAAGGGGCCCATTTTATTAAATTTATTTTTGTGAAGGGGCCTATTTTATTAAATAGATTTTTGTGAAAGGGCCCTAAATAGGCCCCAAATTTTACCTGAATCGACCCCTGGTACCACACAAAAGCAAATTTTACTTAAATAATGCTTATATGCAAATAAAACCTATTTTCAGATATTTGTACAATATTTGGGTAAATTTTTATTCAAGTCTATGTAAAATTTTATGTTGGAAAATGATATTTTCTTATGCGGAACTTTTTTTAAAAAATATAAAACATGCTTTTTTGAATAATTTCTGATTAAACATTAATTTTTAGTACATTTAAATAGTTCCTTGATTATGAATAAGAAGAGTTTGAAGTTTATAATAAAAAAATTTAATAAAATACCTATCTTCCAAGTATTTTTTTTTTTTAAATCATGAAAGTACCAAATACCCTCAGTTCAGAAGGTTGCGGTTGAAATAGCTACGATCTCAAAGTGTTAAATGAAAAATTGGCGTAACCATATAGTACGGATAATTTGCTTAATCCCTTAATTCTGGCGCCCGTGACGGTGAATATTTCTATTTCAAAAAAGTGGTGGCAATCAAACAATCTGAATTTTAAAAAAGTAGCCTACACTTATCGGGCGCGACGCTTTAAGGGGACCGTGAACCTTTATTTGAGCAAAAATAGAAAATTATTTTTGTACGCAGGGCCGAAACTAAGGGGGGGGGGCAGAGGGGGCATGTGCCCCGGGCGCCAAATGAAGGATTATACGTTTGGAATGGATCATTTTCTTCTGATGGACTGATGGCTTCTATTATTATGAAACAGCCATTATAAATGAAGTGTTAGGTGAAGGTGAAAGAATCTTCACCTAACACTTCATTTATAATGGCTGTTTCATGATAATAGAAGCCACCAGTCCATCAGAAGAAAATAACTCGGTGAAAGCGGAAACTCGGTTAAGCAGGACTCGGATAATCGGGGCTCTAACTATATATTTCATTTTAAAAATGATCTTTAAAATATTTTTGTTGGTGTTCAGAGGGGAGTCATGACCCCGTGACCTCCCCTTGGATCCGCCATAGTAGATTACGTAGTTCAGTATTATATATATTAAGATTACATATTTTTAATTTTAAAATAAGTCGGCTATTAGAAAATCAGTAAAATTCTCTTTGTAAATATACTTTGAGGAAGAGGGGGGTGGGCGCCAAAATCCATGCTTGCCCCGGGTGCAAAAAAGGTTAGTTTCGGCCCTGTTTGTACGTATTATTATTCTCCAGTTTGCTCTGAACAATTTGCGAAAAACCGCATGCAGATTGCAGATGCGATTATTTTTGGCAGGGTTACAAGCGTTTGAATTTTGTACACAAATTTTTTCTTTAATATTTACTTTAAATCTATTTTACTCAAACTAATTTTTAAACGTTTTTAGACTTTTAAAATGCTCCATGCGTCTGAATTTTTGATCAAAATTTAAGAAATTTATAAGGAAGAATCCTGATATTGCTTACAAAGAAACTGTGTATGCATTTTTAAATTGTATCTTTTAAATTTATTTCTATCGCGCACCGGCTCCATTACGAATTAATAAACAATTTCGACATAAACAAGAAAAATTGTTAGCATTTATCCTCGTCTAATTTTCTATAAGGAAACTAAAGATTCATCAAAATACAAGAATAATATTTATATAAAAAGCACAAATTTAACGTATATGCAATTGAAAATTTTAACATCGCCAAGTTTGAAAACTATATCTCAGTTTACTGATTGTCTATGTTTTTAAAAATAATTTTCAAGCATGAATTATTTTTAAATTTATCTCTATCGCGTGTAACTCGATTATGAAAGATTGCCGTTAAAATAATGCAAAAAGTTCAGCATTTGTTTCTGTCGAATGTTCCATAAGAAAATTCAAATTTCCGCTATAGAAAAAAAAAAATAATATAAATAAAAAACAAGTTTAACAGACATGTGATTTAACTACGCGCTTAAAGCACTGAAATGATCAGAAAGGCAGCTCTAAGTCGCAAAATCTTCGGCTAATAACTCTTGGCATGCGATATCATGTGAGAGTGTCGCTTTTAATAAATTTTAAAATATTATTTGATTGCATAACTGATATTTTTCATATAAAAATTCTTTTTGGTTTAGTGGGCACTCTAATATATATATTACATACATAGATATATTTCATGAAAAAAATTCATTAGAGTTTAAAAAAATAAATAAATAAATAAATAAATAAAGAATAATTTTAATCTATATTTTGTAACCCTGGGAGCCCGGGTTCGATCTCCTAATATATAATAATAGTAACAATAGCGGGAAAATGTTATTACTATTAGAAGTTATTATACTATTATTTTTGTTATTATTATTATTACGACTGAAGAAACTGACTATTTTAGAATCTGCCATAAAACATTTTTTAAGCATTTTCTATAAATTTGTAGAATATTCGCTTGTTTGAGTTGTTGACTTATAAATATTTTCAAAATGTGTAAATTATAGAAAATGGAATTCTCCTGCTTGATTTACGGCTTACCCGGATGTAAACACTATGGGTCAGCCGCTCGGTTGGAGTGGTTTGGTTCTCTCATTGTTGGATTCGAATTAAAATTGGTTAATTTAACAATAGAAGGAGACTCATCACTTTACCGACTATGCAACATAAATCGGTTTCAATAACACCTGTGCGCATTCTGTTAGTTGCTGACAAAGAGAAAAAACGTGGAAAGAATATAAAGGAATTGTTCTTTTCAATTCGTTCAGATTTTTAAATAAAAATCTCCACGCAACCGTAAAGTAATCCAAATTATTTTGTTTTCATTGCGAAAATTAGAAATTTTTTTAATACAGCTTTTATTTCTTTTCTTTTTTTCCTTTTTTTTTTTTTTCAAAAGTAAAAGGTGCGAAATTTGACTAATAAATGCAGTAATTTTATGAACACAATTCATATTTGATAATTTCTTATTTATAAATCAGTATGCATATGAAAACCTCTTAACTATATTTATAAATCAGTATACAAAACTCTTAACCATATCTTCTATGAAAAGAAGACTACAAATTTCTGTCGAGAACTTTCATTGCCAATTCCGAAATAAAAGTTTTCTAATTGGTAAGAAATTGGCGCATGACATTCGAAGATAGTATATGTCCGATACTTTTTTATTTTTATTTTTTTATTATTTTTTTTTTTCAAAAGATAATACTTATGTATATTTTAAAAATATTTTTCGGGTGGCAAAAATAATAATTTTTTTTTAATTTCTTTATTGTTCGTTGTTGTTTTACTGCTATGAAAAAACCAAGAAATGTATCAGACTTCCTTTTTTTTGCCTAATTTACATTTTTATCTTGGATAATAAACTTGTAATCTTTTTGATAGGGTTTTATATTCTTAAAACTACTAAAAATGGAAATTTTCTCATGGAAATATCCTATTTCTTCTTCTTTTTAGGTAGATTTCGTATGAAATACTACCTATTGGGATCGTTCCTATGTTGGAATTTCTGAAATTTTTTTGCAGATCTTCACCGATCATGACCCCTAGATCCCAAAACCACCTATATATATATATATATATATATCACTTTCTTCTGGACACGATAACTTTCGTAATTCTGCACCAATCTCTTCCAAGCTGATACATAAAATCAATGGGCATAAAATCTCGGTCAAGTTCGTTAATGTGCAAAATCGGACCAAGGGGATGGAAATAGAGAGGGGTTTTGTGGAAACAGAAAACCCCCCATAACTTCTTAATTTTTGTACATATCAAATCAGTTTAAAGTTTTTATTACTTCTAAAAATAAGGCCAAAAATTTATGTATCACAGATTTTTGATAAAGTTAAAAATGGGCTCAAGGGGCGCAAAAAATAGGGTTTTGGGGAGAAAAAAATTCATAACTTCGTCAATTCTCAAGATATCAAATCCAATTAATTTTATTATAAATCTCCTTAACATTATCTACAACTTTTATATTTACAATTTTTTGATAGGAAAAATTCGTACCGCAAAAAAAAAAAAAAAAAAAAAAAAAAATGAAAAATGAAAACAAAAAGGGGGTTTTGAAGAAGAAAAAAATCCATAACTCCGTCAATTCAAAAGATATAAAATCCCCATGAATTTATCATATATCTTCTTAATATTGTCTACAACATCTATATAGACAAGTTTTGGATAGGACCAATTCTTACATCAAAAACAAATTAAAAATACATAGCGGTTGAAGAAAAAAATCATCTTAGTAAGGGTGTATTCAAATCCAAACTGCTTACTTTCTGACTCATTTTACAATTCATTTTTGCTCTCAAAGGCTTCCAATTGGTACGTTTTCTTATTCAGAAACTATATAATGTACCGTAATGGTCGATTTTTTGATAGAGGCAGAATATATTTTTTTAAATGCTGTTAAGGGCATTTTGAACCGAATTTACCGAAGCGGATTGTGTTGGAAAAATCATTGTATTAAGGATGCACTCAAATCCAAATTGCTTATTTTCTGACTCATTTTTAAATTCATTTTTGCTCTCAAACGCATTTAATTGGTATATTCGCTTATTCAGAAACTATATAATGTACCGTAATGATCGATTTTTTGATAGAGGCAGAATACATTTCAAAAAATGATGTCTAAGTGGACATTTTGAATGGAATTTCCCGAACCGATTGTGTTAGAAACGAAAAATATTGTCCTTCTGAGAAAATGTTTATTAATCAAGTTTTAATTAATTGAACAAAAAATAAAAACACAGGTCGCTTATAAATCTCTTCAAAAATCACGTCAGCAAGTTTCAATTTTTTTTATTATTATTAAAAATGAATCTGGAAATATGCCAGAAAATTTCGAGTTGTTGAGCATGGAAAAGTATTTTTTTGAATACCCCCCCTAACATGATTCTGATAAAACCAGCTATTATATAAAAATGAAATAAAAACTCGTCAAAAGCGGCCAGATAAAATTGTTATAGTGGATTTATCTCTAATCATAATTTAGTTTTTGTTTGTGAAATTAGTGTATTTGACTTCGAAATCTACCTCTGCCTGTAGGCCGGGCCGGCAGGATTTTTTTTTTTTTAGATTTTTATCTTTGATAATAAACTTTTAATCTTTTAGTCAGAGTATATGTTTTATATTCTTAAAACTACTAAAAATGGAAAATTTTCCCGTGGATATTCGGAAGTTAAATAGACTTTAAGAGGTTAAATATTAATACCCAACAAAAGAACAACTCGATGATATTGTACAAAAAATATGTCCGATACTACTTTATTTTATTTTACAATAGGAAATATAATAATCTATGAAGTATAATAATTTATGTAAATTTTAACAGTACTTTTCGATAATAAAAAAGATACATTTTTTTTTCACTTTCTTTATTTTTTTTATTGTTTTTTCACTGCTACAAAGGAAAAAAAATCAAGATACGCATCAGATTTTGTTATTTTCTTAATTTATACTTTTACATTTGATAATGAACTTCTACTCTTTTAGAGTATGAGGTTTATGTTTTATTCTCTTAAAAAAAGAAGGTGAGAATGTGTAATAGCTTCGGAAACGGTTGCATAATGAATATTAAACTAATCAGCGACAGATAGAGAATGTTTCTGGCTACAATCTCCAGTTTATCATATTCCGATATCTATTTATTTTTATTATTTTTTTAAGAAAAAAAAACAGGGGAAAACTGGGAGAATCAATCAATCAACTAATCTTTCAATACGCAAAAACTCTGGATCTAATTAATCAATTTTAAGGAATTTTACGGCAATTGAAAAGTCTGGTTATGGTTTCATTCTGCAGTTTGTCGTATTAGATATCAAAAATAGTTTGCGAAAAACCACCCAGAAGAATCAATCAATCGATTACGAATTGTGATATGCTGTTCCATTTGCAAAAACAAAATGGAACTGAAGTGAAAAGTAAAGAAAAAAAATGAAGAATATAAAAGAGTCAATACGTATAATCAAACATCTTTACAAATATTTTTTACTGTATTTTTTGTAGCCAAGCAGAGGATCATTTCAGATTTTGCCTGAAAGTGGCAAACAGACAGAGTAAATCCAAATTTCTGCCAACTTGAAGTGAACTATTTTTCGTACATATTTTCAAAGGAATATTTTTACTGTTATAATTTGCATGCAATTATTAATATATTGAGAAAGCAAATGGAAACAAACAAATAATAAGAAGAAAGTGTGGAAACAGATACTATACGAGAATATTTTAAGTCAGAGTTGGACAATTGCTCTACCCAGCCTTCTCCTAAATGACGCCCTTGTAGCCAGAATTGTAAGACTGTCACATAATACAGTGGTTGTTTAGCAAATAATTTACTTGTCATTAAAACCGATTGAAAATTGATTTAACCATTTTCGTAACGACGAACGTATCAACTACTGATTCTGGCGGGTATTCTGATAGACTATTCTATTCGCAAAAAAACAAAAAGAATTGAAGTGAAGTGAAAAGGAAAAGAAAAAATGAAGAAGATAAAAGAGACAGAGAGTTTTTTTCTTTTTCCCTAAAGGATCATATGCAAAACGATAGCTTCAAATTTAGAAGCTTCAGATAAGCGTGACTGAGCTATATTCTGTTATATAATTTTTCTTTTATTTTGCTCATGTTGTTTTTATTTTTTAAAGGCCAAGCTTTTCCATTTGTTTTTTCTTTTGCTCAGAAAGACAATAATAAAATAGTAGAATGACTCATCGTTTGAATAAATACAGACTATTGTAAGACATCAAATATTTGCTGCAAACTTTTTTTCTCTTTTTTCAATTCTTGAATAGAATTTTTTAAATGAAGACATCTCCATACTTTTGTAACAATGAAAGCATCTTTTTTCTTTGTTACTTGAGGATTATGATGATGATGATGGCGATGATAAAAGTTTTTGAAAGTGTTCGTGTACTTTCGCGAATGTTACTACTATTACTGTTTATTTATTTACTTATTTATTTAATGACTACAGCTGTTTGAAACTTATTGCAGTATCAAAGTTTTATTACGACTTTATTAACCGTTTAATCGTGAAAAATTTTATTTGAAAGATATATCTTTTATTTTGAAGGAATGTTTCATTTTATGATTCATGCGTTTTCGTAATGGAACAATGTGATCTGGTTGATCTACTTCCTAGTTGCGTGGCAACTTAACATCCAGTATAGACATGAGTCGCGTTGCAAGGGCATTAGGGAGCCTTAAATTATTTTTGTTGTTTAAACGCGGCTGGTAGCCACGATGAGAAAATTAACTAATAACAAAAATTAAATTTGAAAAATCAAAAAACCCGACTGCGTAAAAAGGGAACTAATTAATTATTTATCATCAATATGAAACTATTTTTTATATTACTTACCTATTTTTTTTATTTACTTGTATTGTTGACTTTTAAGTTGTGTTTAATTATTGGTTCTGATCTATAAACACTGTTTTGATGAGGCCTATACATGTCTATGAAGGTTAGAGTTGCAGTAAAGTTAGAGATCCTACTTACACAACTTCCATTCCAGGTTGTGTAACATTTAAACACTGCTTCTGACTGTAAAATAATAAATAAAACATCGTCTTCATTTTGAAAGACCTATCCAATGATATGCCACTCAATAGGGTTTTTTTTTTTTTAAATTTCGTCTCTACCGCCCTTTTGTATTTTACGGCCGCCATTTTGAATTTATCCTAACAAAACTTAGCCTATAACCATCGGACGGTTCAGACAAATCGATGGAGACCTCATTCATTAAAATCCATCCAGCTTATAGGTTATTTCGAGGGTATAAAGAAATCCACATACCCAGATACGCGTGAAACACATAACCCTTCTTGGCAGTCGGGAAAAAAGAGTTAAGAGAAAGTATAACAATATATAAGAACTTGGAGTACTTAAAGTTTAACAATGTAAAAAAAAAGAGAAAGAAAAGAATAAATTTAAATAAAAAATTCTAATAACCTTTGCATAAATAGATCCTTATTAGGTGTATACCTCCCATCAGATGTCGCTGCTACGCCCTTTTCATGATTTATGCGATAGCTATATCGCAAGAACGAATAGATTGTCATTTAATTTTGGTTGCAGACGATTTTATTTATATGGAAGAGAGTTTTGTGATGGCCACAACATACTAGTTTATATTGTAACTGAATGTGAATGCTGTGATAGCTTCATGGTAAAGTAAATAAACAAATATTTTAAATAGTACTATCTTAAATATTAAATGTTTCAGGAGATTTCGCAAATACAGTGTAATTCAAAATGAATGGGACAAAAATACATTAGCAGCCCCATTCATTCTATCCCATTCGTTTTGAATCGCCCTGTATTAATAATTAATAGCTTAATATTTTTTCATAACTTGTTTGTCCAGATAAAATTGTTTATTATCCTTTTTTAGGTGGATTCGTAATTATATAAATACGTAGACCTATAGTCGTCGTCCGGTCCGTCCGTCTGTCCGTATATAACTACCCAACCGAAAGGTTTGAAATTTAATATATATAATCGTTGCAGAATTTTGTCGAGTCATTTCAAATTTTATGAAAATCGAATCAAAACTTCAAAAGATATTAATAAAAGTTTTCTTCATTCTATTAAATCCTATCACACATGGGATATCATTAATTCAATGACATCCCATGATATGTCATAATTCTAGGTTGCCACTGTGATTACGTCCTATTTAAGAGAGAGTCATATTATTACTGAATTTAATATGTATATAATCGTAATAAATTTCCCGACTTGTTATTGTCTTAATGGGCTTAAAACAGGAGTCAAGGGCTGAAAAACTCTCGAAATCACTCATGATTTAAACTGAGTTCAAAATTTCATTAGCGAAAAAGCTAAATTGAGATAAAATATTTTAGTAAAAAGGTACAATGCCAGCAGAGTTGGGCAGTATTGGAAATACATGTATTTGAATACATTCTCAAAATACATTTGTATCTTGTATTTTGTATTTTAAACCGATAAAATCAAAGTATTTTTGTAATGTATTTTCTCGTGGTTTTACAATGTATTTTGTATTTTGAAAATACTCAAAATACATTTTTCCAAATTTCAAAGTGCCATGTTTAAACCGCACAGAGAAAATCTCTGATTCACTAAAAGGAAATACATGACTGTCTGTTTTGATTAGTTTTCAAATTCTATTCTGGAAGTTAATATAAACACACTTTTCGACTATTGCTAAGATAAGGAGGTTGATGAATATGTTGTTTAGCTAGAGCAAACGTATTATTAAGAACAAACAATCTTCTTGAAACACCATCAAAAATTTGTAAATGCGCTAGGCCTTTCGAAAGATCTGAGTCTTTCTTCGTCAGGCGCAAAAAAGACGTCCTTCTACTATGAAAGAGTCTTGCCTCTGCTTTCATAGTAGAAGGACGTCTTTTTTGCGCCTGACGAAGAAAGACTCAGATCTTTCGAAAGGCCTAGCGCATTTACAAATTTTTGATGGTGTTTCAAGAAGATTGTTTGTTCTTAGTCATTCACACCAGTTTTAACTTATTTTCTTTAAACGTATTATTGCTGATTAGTTACAAAAATAACTTTTATATATCTTAATGTTGCTGTGGGAAAAACAAGAGAAAAAAAACATGTATTGTGAATTGTGATAGACCGGAAAGATATATCAGAGTTGCATAAGTGCAGCACTCTATTACCGACAGGTGCTCATTGACCACAAATATAAGGAGCTGAATTTTTTTTTTTTTTTTTTTTTTTTTTTTTTGTCTGGTCTATTAGTTTTATTTAAAAATATCGTAACAAGATTTCTTAAATTCGCCTTTTTCATTAACTATATGAATTTTGTAAAAAATGCATTAGACAGTAACCGTAAGAAAACTGCTAGAATGAACTTTCAAAGGAACGATTTGACTATGAAAAAATGAAATTTATGACTTTACAAATTTTGCATTAGAATTATTCCTATTTTTTTTTTTTTTTTTTTTTTTTTTTTTTATAAGTGCTTGCTTTTTACGAATGTAAGAACTTTCATGTTTTTTTCTGCTCTATATTAAAAGTTTCAAGACTTTAATAGTAAGTCCAAATGATTTCTTTGCGTTTATATATGGTTTAGTATTTTACCTGAGTGTTTTAATTTTAAAACTACTTTATACGAAGAATTCGTACTTTTGTTAATAATTATAATAATTCAACTTGTGTTAAAAATTTTTCATTTCTATTTTTGCATTCAGTAATACATATTTTAAATTTCGTGTGCATTATTTCTAAAAAGCACCATAATCGAAAAAGTGTGCCCCAAATATCTTATTAGTGGAAGGCCTAAAAAATCTAGCGAAGTTGGGAGCTTTTATTAAACACATGCGCATTATATAAAAGAAGAAAATACATTTAAACAATTTTATTCGATGTCATTGTACATATCATATTATTATAAAATGTGTTCTTTTGTAGACATATACCAAAAAAAGACTGATTGAAAAGACTGATTTGTTTTTGCATTCTTCTAATACATAAGAAGAAAGTATTGGAATCGTGAAAATTTTCGACTTTCGTTTTTTTGCTTGATATGCACGTTTCGGGATATCTTGAACGAGATTTAACCACTTTTGGGAACTCTGTGTCTGTTCATTAGTCTATATGATACAGTTTTTGTGACCCTTCTATCTCAAGAACTTAATGCATGGAGTTTAATAATAATCAAACTTCAGATTAAGAAAAACCTAGATATAACTTAGCTTTGGGTTTATATCGCCAGCAGGTGGCACTGTTATGTTTAATTATTTTATTCCATTATAGCTATATTGTAAGAGCCAATATAGAGAAATTCACCAAACTGCATATATACCTGAACAGAAATACTTGCCAATTAGCTTTTAGTGTATATAGCTCAACAGGTGATGCTGCTATGCTGTGTTTTTCATGATTTCCGTGATAACTATATCTAAAAAACTAATGGACAAAATTTAATCCAATTTCATATCATTTTAGATCTTCAAATAAATAAATGCTGATAAAATTTAGGGTGCATCGCTCAAGAGGTGGCGTTGTTATGCTGTGTTTCTATGATTACCGTAACATGTGCGTAAAACGCTCTCTCTCTCTCTTTTTTTTCCCCCTCAAGTCAAAATGATCATATTTGTAAATCAAATTGAAATGAAATAAGTACCACGTTGATAAAAGGTACCTTTTTAAAATAAATTTTCTGGTTGCTAGTGCATTTATTTGGTTAAAAAAAAATTCTGAAATTGGCAGGTGTGCCGTGAGAGATATATCACAAGAATTAAAACACGGAATTTCATCAAACTTAATCATATTCAGTTAGTATGGATGACATTTTGGTGTATATCGTCCTACAGATGATTTTTTTTTTCTGTGCTGTGTTTGTTAGGATTTTAGAATTTTATCAAAGCACCTATCAAAGCACCTATAGAACTGCACTAAACTTTTTATGATTTTTTTGAAAATCAATACTGACGCAATTTTAGCTTCGAACACTCAGTAGCGGACAGTGCTATCCTATGCCTCTTGAAGGAACTTCCTTATCGGATTCACAATCAATTGATGCAGCAATTCCTAGTGAGTACCTTTAAGGGGTATTTTATTCATTATTAGATATTCTTGTAATTTTCATACACTTTTAAGCCAGGGTTGCAAAAAAGCCGGCTAAAATTTAAAAAAGCCAGGCCGGTGGCTTTTATTGGTTTTAACCGGCTTTTTTTGGCCAAAATTGGTCTTTTTTGGCCATAATTGGCTTTTATACAATGAAGCATTGTAATTATAAACTACACATTTTAAAGTGTTTTTAATTAGTTTTAATGACATTTAATTGATTTAGAGTTTAATAAGTAAGCCAATTTCTCAATAATGAGGACATTAATACTGGAATAAAACTTGGATGGTTTTGCTAGTGATTTGTTGTCAGAATTGCAAATATGTCAGCTAAATTTTAAAAAGGCCATACCAACTGCCAATTTTTTCATTTTCACAAAAATTAAAGAGGACAATTGTTACTTAGTTACATGTTTTAATACTTTTTTTAAGTCTTTTTATTTCTAGTAAACATTTAAAATTATACATAGTCATATTAATAAAAACACCATTTCTCACTATTACAAAACATTGCGAATATGCTTAGCAACAAGCTTTTCAAAATTTTATTTAGAGAAATTTTTTTGTTGTTGTTTAAATGCTCTATTTTTTATACACTTATGTGCCAATCTCCTCAAATATTATATCCTTTCTAATTTCTCATTTAACAATTCACTCTCCTCAAATATTATATCCTTTCTAATTTCTCATTTAACATTTATAACTTATTCTGGTACTTTTCGGTTAGCCGGGCGCCAGTGTTATACCCAGTAGCAGAAAATTCTCCAAGTATCTGCGACAGATACTGCAGGGACAAAAAATAATCTTCAGATAAAATATATTTACACTTGAAGGGTTTAATTAATCAAACAATCACTTAACACTAGGGTGTAAAAAAATGATGATTTTTTTTAAAAAATCAAGAAAATCGGATTTTTTTGATTTAAATCAGATTTTTTTGATTTAAATCAGATTTTTTTTATTTTTTCCCCTGTGTTAAAATATTAAACATCTATCGAGAATTAAGCATTTAAAAATGAATAACCCTCCAATTACTAACATAATCTATGTTTTTTTGCTTTAATTAATAAAATTTTAATTATGTAATTATAGAAATTTACAAAAAACTGCAAATTAAAAATTTCTTTAGTAACATACAAAATTATGTGCATTAATATTCTGTAATAATTATGTAAACCAATATTAAATACTGCTTATATTTTTAAGTTATTGATAAATTGCATTTATTTTCAAATTGATGATACAGATTAATTTTTTTAATTATTAAACAATTAACTGTTTAATTAAGAACACAATCTACATTTTTGAAAAAGTGGTTGAAAAAAGGTGATAAATAATAGTTTGATAAATTCATAAAGCAGCCAGTAATTTTACACAGGTTCTAAAGCGTATGTATATCAAATTGATCAAAAACTGTAGCAATGTATACAGCAAACCCACACATAATTTATAAATAGATTACAAAAATTATATTTTTGAAATTTAAATCAGATTTTTTTTTCCCCACAACATTAAAATATATGAATAGGTACTAAATATTATAATGTTTTGAAGTTATTTAACATTTAGTTAGATGTTTTTTAAATGTGTAATACTTCTTTTTACACAGTTTAATATTGTTATAATTAACAATAACAAATATTACATTTTTTACAAGTGATTTAGTGATAATTTCCATTACTGATTATAATGCTTTTTATGTTTGTTAGATAAAAAACCATGCTTTTTACAAACTTACTGTACTTAAATTTTTCACAATACTCAGGAATTACGCTTCGAATCAATTATTTAAAGCTTTGTTTTGTGTATTCATAAGTCACAATACCTGTAGAAACTTTACAAATTATGTTCATCTTAGATTTGAAAACTTTTTTATGTCATTTTAAACATTTAAAAAATTTTTGATTTTAATCAATGATTTTTTAAAAAAAATCACTTGATTAAAATTATGATTTAAATCGCTGATTTAAATCAACTGATTTAAATCGTTGACACCCTACTTAACAGTAGCGTTTTTAGGCATTTTATAAATTTTTATTAATAATAATCTTAACTTTTTGTATTAAGTAATAAAGAGCTAAACATAATATGAAGCAAAATAAAGGTTCGATAAAAAAGAATCTGCAAAAGAGAAAAGAAAATCTGCGACGCCCATCACCCGTCTCGAACTTTCTGCTACCGGGGTGTTATATATACATATGTATGTACATCTATATATACATATATATGTATATTTATACACACACGTATATATGTATACATATAGCTTCTATATATGTATATATAGATATACATACATATGTATATATCACTGGCGCCCGGCTAACCGAAAAGTACCCTTAATCTCTCAATATGGGCACACAAGCATGTTTCCATTTTGATGTGCTATATTTTGTCATTAATTAAATATAATCTTTAAAATGTGTAGTATATGTGGAGCTATGTAATATAGAATTTCAAAATACCAGTTTGGAGCCTAACTTATATTATTTTCAATATTTATATATATATATATATATATATATATATATATTTTTTTTTTTTTTTTTTTTTTTTTTCAGACATAATGCCTTTACAGTTGCCTTCTAGAAGTTAGACTTTTATTTGACAAAATTTAATAGAAATCTATATTTTTTTTTAGTAGAAAATATTTATAAGTGTATTAAAAATTAATTGATCTAAATTTAAAACAAATAACTGTAAACCAACTTTAAAAATAAAAGCCGGCTTTTTTTCAATAAAAGCCGGCTTTTTTTAAGTGGTTAAAACCAAAAAAAGCCGGCCGGCTTTTTTTGGCCTGGCTAAAAGCCGGCAACCCTGTTTTAAGCACATTGTTGCTGCAATCTTTCAGTTTCGTTTTTGTTATCTTTCGTTGAGTTTTAATTGATTTTGCTTTTTTATTTGGAAATTTATAATTTCTAAAAATTTAATTAGTTTTGTAAACTAGCTTTGCATTTGAGTAGTGCAATTTAATGAATAATATTTTTTAATTTTTTTAAATGTATTTTGTATTTTAAATGTATTTTCAAAATACATGTATTTTGTATTTTGAATTTTTGAAATTTGCAAAGTATTTTGTATTTTAAGTTGTAAAACCAATGTATTTTGTATTTTGTATCGAAAATGTTTTTTCGATGTTATTTTGCCCAACTCTGAATGTCAGTATCCTTATAAGTATGCATTCCTGCACTATTCTCGATGTCTTGATATATTATTATTTCATTTTCAAATTAATTATTACAAATAATGACATCTTCAAGTAGTTACTGTTATTTAAACAACTTATTTTTTTTTTAATGTTTTTTTTTATTATTATAAGATGAAAAGAAAATCCATATCCGTATTTCCCATTCTGACAAGTTGGAATTCCAATTATATGAATTATATCATAATTGTCAGTAAGTAATGAGAAACAACATAAGTAAAATTTTGTTTAATATTTTTAAAACCTTTTCAGTTAAATGTTATTTTTATACTTCGCTTTTGCAAATACACTGCTCAAAACAATTAAAGGATATTTGAAGTTTTATATAAAATAAAGATATAAACGAAATTTTTTTTGCCGAAAATAGAAGAAGATAATCACAAATGCAAATTTTTCTGGTTTTCAAACTGTGGAGTATGCAAATTTTGAGTTCGACGTCAAAAACGTCGCTTCAGCGGCAGCGAATGAAATTTGACTTTCAACTGGATAAAAGAGAATGAAGACAGGGATGATCGGCATTCAGTGATTGCTTTGTTTCGATGAGTACGATGTCTCAGCGAAGTCATTTGACAGATTCAGAAGCTTTGAGAATTGTTGGTAGGTTAGAAGGGGGCCAAACTCAAGCCAAAGTAGCACAAGCCATTGGAGTGTCACAAAGTGTCATTTCCAGGATCTGGAACCGTTTTTTGGAGAGTGGATGTGCAGGCCGAAGACCAGGGCAAGGTCGTAGACGGGCAACAACGCCCAATGAAGATCGGTATTTAGCGTTAACAGCTCGGAGACACCGAACCATGAACGCTACTCTTCTCCAACAACACCTTCGCTCGGCTACAGGCACCACGATTTCAACTCAGACTGTCCGAAACCGGCTCCATGCTGTAGGTCTGTATGCTCGCCGACCGATGGTATGTGTTAGATTAACATCAAGGCATCGTCGCGACCGCAGGGAGTGGGCAACCGAGCATGTCAACTGGAGGAGAAATGAATGGAGCAATATTCTGTTTTCTGACGAGTCCCGTTTTTCTGTGCATCCGGATAATAGGCGTATTTTCATCTGGAGGGACCGTGGCAGTAGGAATAATCCTGCGTTCGTGCACGAAAGTGTCAGATTTGGCGGTGGAGGAGTGTTGGTGTATGGTGGCATCTCCATTGACGGGCGCACTGACCTCTACATCATTCGAGATGGAGCTCTGACTGGTCGCCGATATAGGGATGAGATCCTCAGACCTATTGTAGTCCCTTACGCTGCAGCAATCGGATATAACTTCATTTTAATGGACGATAACTGCAGGCCACATCGTGCAAACCTGGTGGAGGATTTCCTTTTCGAGGAAGGAATCGTTCGAATGGAATGGCCAGCGTGTTCTCCAGACATGAATCCAATCCAGCACGTTTGGAACGCTCTAGGAAGACGAGTTTCTGGCCGCCAACAACCCCCACAAACTCTCCAAGAACTGGAAAGAGCTCTTCTGGAAGAGTGGGGCAGAATACCCCAACTCGTCATTAATAGCCTCATTGAGTCCATGCCTCAAAGGTGTTCAACGTTGCTGGCCGCCCGTGGAAACCATACCCCCTACTGAAAATGATTTTCTTTGAAGAAAACACCTTTTCTTATTCTTTTTCTCTCATATGCACAAATTGTGTTTTTTTCCTTTAGTACACAAATGCGCAATAAAATGCATTTTTTTCTGCCAAACATGTGTAATTTATTCTCATATAACCTACTATGTCTGCCGACCATGTATCAATCAGCTAAACAGTTTACCAGATACAAAATCCACCTAAAACTGCAATATCCTTTAATTGTTTTGAGCAGTGTATTTTAATAAAGTACTTCATCAAAAAAAAAAAAAAAAGCAAAATAACTCTTGTTTTATTTTTGCTTTCTTGGAGGTCTTTAGCTGAATCGTAGCTGAAGCACTGAGGTTATTATTTCAGTTTAATTAATCTAGCATTTTATCTTTCAATTATCTTTTTTGCCACATTTGTCTATCTCGCAAGTGTCGGACTTCAAACCTTTGAAAAAAAGAAAGTAAAAAAGGAACGCGTGAAGTAACATTAGGTTCCTACTGCAGGCTTCATCTTGGCATTTAAATTGCCTTTAGGATTGAGTAGAAGGGTTGTTGCGATGTAGAATAGTTACTTAACCTTGAGATTGTATCTTTTTAATTAGATTACTGTCATATGACCTGCCCGCAGTGAAGTTTTATCTTGAAGTTTACATATTAGTGGCAGGTGAGCAAAGCTTGGTTGGTAGTACAGGGGCTGTGCATATATAACGTTATCATTTTAGGGGGGAGGGGGAGTCTGGCAAATGATATCGTTAGATATCGCTAGGGGGAGAGGGGGTTCGTCTTTTGATATCGTTATCATTTTTGATCTAACCAAAGTTTTCACTTTTTATTTATAACTTAGCCTTTACATCAAAATAGGATGTTATCTTTTTTTAGTCTGCTATCTATTTTTATGAAAGTACAAAGTTATAATTAAAATCATTAAATGATTATAAAATTATTTAATTCCAAATTTCCTATTTCTTCTGTCATGTGTATGCATCATGTCGTCATCAATAATTCGCTGTTCGAGAAACCATATGCGAAGTATTTTTCAAATGATACCTGTGTTTACTAATAAATAAAAGAGAAAGAATGTTGTCCACCTGTTTTGGTGATAAGAAGCTCTGTCTCCCCCTCCCCCCCGACCCACCCGTGCGGGGTCAAGTGCAAGAAAACATTATTACTGTTGAATGTATTATGTAACAAAAAGCTATTATAAAATACTTTTAAATAGTAAATATTTCTTTTAAATGTTATTTGATAAAAAGTTTTTTGGTATATAAAGTGATGTTTTATGGAGTTCTCTTCATATGAATGAATGAAGTATGCGAAAAATAAATGTAACCATATTTGTATATCACTCCAAGGAAAAGAAAAAAATTTCAAAAATGAAAAGAATTTTCAGACATTGATAACGATATCATTACGGGGGGGGGGGGGGGGGGGGGTTCAAAATTGCCAAAAAAGTGATAACGTTATATATGTACAGCCCCACAGGCTTCGAGGGTTCACAATTGCAAGGAATTATGTTTCCGAATAGATAAACATAGAAGGATGTCAAGAATTGTTAGTCATCCGATTTAAATTAATTGTTTTATTAATTGTGAATGAATCCGTAACCTATCCCTTTTATGCACAAGAACCTCTTACCTCTTATGATGTTGCATTGTAAAGCTACCGTCAAAAAAATGTTCGCTAGCATAATAAATCAGTGCGCCACGCGCGACCCGATGCAGCATATCAAAAGCAGATTCTAGTATATAGGGCTGCGCCGGGATAGGTACGTTTTTGCTATATTCTAAGTACATTTGCAATATTGTTCAGATAAATTTGTTTATCAAAATTTTTTTTTTTATCTTTATTTTTTCCCCCTTCGAGGCTCTTTTTTTTAGTTCTCATTTGTGCCCATTTTCTTCTCCTTCGTGTTCTTTTTTCAGCCCTCCGTACCATCTCCTCCCCTACGTTCTGTTCTTTTTTTCTAGAATAAATTCTAACTTAATGCGCGAAGACATTGCTGTAATATCAAATCATTATTGCAAATTTTCCCTTGCGTTGTCTATTAAATAAATGTGCACAGCCCTCTGAATACTAGAGCTTTCGCGCTGACATAAATATAGCGGCTGTCGTAGACAGATTTTTTTAGCGTTTGTATAGTCCTTTTACTTGGAACACCACTTTTTTTCTTAAAATATTCTTCGCCTTCATTTACTTGCAAAAAAAAAAAAAAAAAAAAAAAAAGGTTAGGAAGACTTTTAGAAATTACTGGTGTTAAAATTCAAGGGACCGCACAAACGTTGAAAAAAAAAATCCGCCTTCGACAGTCGCTATTTTTGTGGCAGCATGTATGCTTAGTATGCAAAGGAATGTAAAAAATATCATCGGAACAAAGTAACTAATAATATAATGTTTTTCTTTCTTTTGAACTATTAATGACATCGTCTGAAGAGTAAAACAGCATTATAAGGTTTTTTATTCTGCATCATGTCTTCTTACAAATGTGCTTAGCGGAGAAGATTGTTTTGGCTTCATAGATCAAGGCAGTCATAATCCAGTAATTTTTTTCAAGCATGCTTCTATTATTAGAATGCAGATAATATATACTTTATGTGGTAAATTTACAGATAAGATATACTTTATGTGGTATAATGGTCCTTCAGGATTTCATCGAAACATAGCCTACATCTTGGATTATTTCGTAAGCACTTAGGAACATAGGGTAAAGATACTATTATCCCCTTTGACGTATTCCCTTCAAAGTTTTCAGTTGTCATTAGAAGCCTTCATATAAAAATATTAAATTCATTTACTAAGTTAAGAATAAAACAAACAACTGATTTGGCAAGAGCTAATATTTTAGAGAGTAATACATTCGGCGAAGAATGTTCTATGAAAATTGATTTTGAATTTGAAGCAATTACTATGAGCAAAGAAGAAGGGTGGATAAGAACTGATTGCCTCCCCCACCCCTAGAGCCACCTATATTAATGATAAAATATACGGGGGCTAACTTAGCGGAGCGTATCTAATAAATAGAGAATTGGATATATTTTCTTATATAACGTGAATAATTTTCTTTCCAGCAATTACTATGAGCAAAGAAGAAGGGTGGATAAGAACTGATTGCCTCCCCCACCCCTAGCGCCACCTATATTAATGATAAAATATAGGGGCGCTAACTTAGCGGAGCGTATCAAATAAATAGAGGATTGGATATATTTTCTTATATAACGTGAATAATTTTCTTTCCTATCTGATCAGATAGCTTGCTGACAAAATGCCAAATATGAAATTAAGATTTTTTTTTTCTGTAAGAGAAAATTTAATAAAAGGCATATAAATATGAAAATCTGACTGGATTTCAGTAAATAGAGAATCAGCGGTATTGTTATAACGTGATATAAAACGTGACACCTGTATAACATGAGCCATTTCCTATCCGAACAGAGAGCTTGCTGATATAAAATGTCAAATATGAAAATAAAAATTTCTATTTAAGAAAAAAAATTAATAAAAGGCAAATAATCTTATTGTAAAAAATCTTATTGTATTTCTACAAGAAAGGAATTTCATCCCTCCCCCCCCCCCCCGCTTAACAAAATACCCTAAAAAATACCTATCCGCAAACCCCCCTCCCCCCTCTCTGCTAAATCAAGGGGAAAAAACGAAGTGGGCAAAACTGTATAATTATAATATACCTATAACGCAATTTATTTTAAGTTTCTATTTACGAAGCTACTACTGGAAACTTTTTATTATTTTATTCACCAGTATTTCCAAAAGGTAACCACTAAGGTAGATTTCTTCCAATCTTCGGGGTAGATTATTTTTGCTGAAGTGGCATTGAAAATAATAAAAATAATAATTCCAATAACAGACCTGTGTATTACCCCTGCATTTTCTGTAACGAAGTTCATTGTGATGTCTGATCACATTAACTCTTGGAAAAATTCATTGAGTTTCAATGTTTTCTATTTATGAATCTTTCTCCAAGGCTTAAGGTTTCTAACCTTTGGGTCCAGTGACATTTTGTCACCTTATCTATTTTGTAGTTATTCCATTGATGGATGTTATGATCGCTGGTAAAATTTGACAGAGAATAAAGGATTGCCTAAGATATCTGCTCAAGGTAATAAGTATCAATGCATAAAATTTAGAAAAAAGCTATGAACTCTTCTATAACCTCAGAATTCCTTCAGGAGAATAAAAATTCTGCACACCTGCAACAAACAACTTAAGGAGTCTATCACTGGAAGAGTTGGAAATACATTGTATACTTTTTTGCAGGTGTTCTTACTGGACTTCTTTTTTTAGCAAAGAGGCTTCTGCGACCTTGAAGAATGGCTGACCAAAAACAAAAATAAAGGATTCAGTGATGTCACATATTTAGATAGAGGGGGAAAAATTGCCTGGCCTTTGACCGCAGGGGACGTAAAAATATGTCATTAACCCTTTTAATAATAATAAAAAAAATAGAAGTAGATCGTGACTTGTGTCATTCATATGCCTGTAGTTTGGGCCTACCCGGAGGAGTGTCAATCAGGAAAAAAACAAGTAGCGAAAAAAAATCATGTCTAGTTTTTCATGCATAACACACCTACAGCATTCGGATGAAAATCTTTCATGAGTCATCTTGAGTTGCCCATCATTTATTTTTGCTTCTTAGTTTGTATTGGGGTAAGCATTTTTTAACCACGTGTCTGTTATCGATGATTGAACGCATGTCCCGTAGTTTGATTTCTTTATCTCTCTCTTTATGATTATATTACGTATCCTATGTTACTTAAATGTCAGTTTCTCGAAGTAAATTTCTTGATGCATATGCATGAAATCGGTACATACATGTTCTAAAAACATTATATGTTGTTGCTATTCTGCTTCGGTGTTTCTAAAATATTTGTTTTATTCTTTGCTTGTTTTTTGTTTCTTTAAATTCTAGATTGAGGCTTACTTTGTGTTACTGTGTGTTTTAAATCATAGAGTTAGTCATGTTTTTTTAGCCCATGTTTGACCATTGACCTATATGTAGAGGACAGCATACATTTTCCAGCTCATACTCATAAAATATTTGTGCTATTGCTTTTGTTTCAATATTACATTACTGTGAAAAAATCATTACACTGGCTAAATCTTTAATTTTTTAATATTTAAAAATTTATTTAAAATAAATTTTCAAAATGTGCCAAATTTGAGAAGATGGAAGACAATGTCGTCGTCAACTACATAATTGTTAAAAAAATAACTATCTGAAAAACATGCGATGTTTGACTCTGTTTGAACTGTTTCTTACCATTTCACTCGAAAGAAGAAGTTTGAGTACGAAAAAAGAAAAAAAAAAATAGCGTAAAAGCTAATGAATTTGATCATAGTATAGACTAGAGGTCTGCACGGGCCGAAATTTCCAGGCCCGGGCCCAGCCCGACTCGTACAAAAAAAATATTGGCTCGGCCCGGCCCAAGTGAATTTCTACAAGACATTGATTTTTACGTCGATTTGGTTAAAAATTTGTCTCGTACGAGGAGTTCTGACCAAAAATATTTATCTTAATTTTTTTTCTCCTGCTTATAATCTTCATTTTTATAGAAGTGCCGCAGGCTGCGATATTTATTTTTTTAATGAATCTCTATTTCTTGTATGTAAATGTTTCAGTTATATTGTTAGTCCATATTGAAGTGTTAAAAATCTGAAAAATCCTATACAGTAAAATCTTCGATGGTGGAATTGCATAGAAAAGAAAAAAAAAGCGCTATAGACAGGTTCCCTTCTTAGCAAGTGTAAATGTATTATATATTCCTTTCTTACGTATTAGTATATTAATTTTGCTTGCATCAACACGTTTTTCAGTTTAAACAGAGTTTCGTCATAGACAGGTTTTTTTTCACTCGTTTTACTATATTTTAATTTGGCTATATTTTAATAAGCGTGGAAATCTACTGTTTTTTAAAAAGATTAAATTTTAATGTTTAAGTGTAAAATAATAGCAATTTAAAAATGTATCCATTTTTTTGCAAAAATTTTTGGGTCAGGCCTAATTTTACTGACCTTTGAATGGACCAGTCCACTCTGAGACAATTATCATACGGACTGGGTCAAAACTAGGACTGAAAATTTTGAGCCGTGAAGACTAGGAATGAAACCAGTCCCGGCTCTGTACAAAAAAAATTAGGCCCTTCCCTGCCCGAGCCTTCAGAAAAAAGTATGGCCACGACCCGGCTCGGGCCACAGGTCGGCCCGTTCAGATCTCTAGTATAGACTCTATAGGACAGTCTTTAAATTTGAAGTTAATAAAATTTTGGTAAGTTTTCAATTTTATCTTTCCTTGTATCTTTATGAAGCTAACTCATAATTTTTTAACAAAAAAGTAATTCTTTCAATAGTTGGTCAAATATGGGTTAAATTTTTTTAAAATCCTTCTAATTAGGGCTGCAGTAAAGAATTTTTTTTTTTTTTGGGGGGGGGGTGGGTGTGCTCTGTATACACCCCCAGTTTCTCACATAAAGCTATAGCGTATATTCTCTAGCGTGTAATCTCTGACTAGTGTTGCCAAGTGTCACGATTTTCAGGGGCTCAGAGACCTGTCCGGCGTAATCACTGCGCAGGATGTTAAAAGTGCCGATTTTTCATGATGCAGAAATTCTATTAAACTTCTTTTAGCACCATGTTATCCGTTAGTCTGCATCGAATGGAAATAAACATAGTAAAGCACAATGTTTCTCAACCTATGTGCCGCGGCACATCGGTGTGCCATGAGAGATTGTCAAATGTGCTGCGAAGGTTTTTGACAAATAATTAAAATTGCATGGTGCCGTATCAGCGGTACGACATCATCTATTTACTACATTCCTTGTTCACTCCTTTACCCGTATTAGCATTTCCAACGCACCACTCCTCCCTTGTCTTCAAAGGTCCATCCGAGAATATCGTCACATCAACATCTAAGGCTGAAGTCATTTAAAGAAAAATGAAT
The DNA here is from genome assembly GCA_963932465.1 of Maratus speciosus. Lineage (NCBI taxonomy): Eukaryota > Metazoa > Arthropoda > Arachnida > Araneae > Salticidae > Maratus > Maratus speciosus. Next base: position 471,259,747 of record OZ010786.1, read on the forward strand.
ACTGTGGAAATCTGTAATATCAAAAGGAAATTTTGACTGCTTTCCAAGTGTAAATGAATCTCAGTCGAAAAGAGAAATTGCAGACGAAATTATAAGTACAGTTAATCAGGGTAACTTTGAACTACGGGGTGTAACTTTGCACCACCTCCTATTTTTCAATATTTTTGACTCTAAAAGACTAAATAAACTCTAGAACTGTGCTCTGTTGGCAAGGTTCTAAACTGGGATTTCTACTCTTTATTTTAGAAAATAAATTAGCAACAGTATGCGCAATTAATTGCATCATCTAACTATTTTTGTGAAGTACTGTTTCCAAGTTAATTTTGAATGCTGTTTTGAAGTTGTTCTAATCCAATTAAATTTTCATAGTAAGTAACAATATACTCATTTATTAGACATATTATTGTCTAAATGTTGTAAATGTGTTAATATTTTGTGATTATTTATTTATTAATAGTTAATAAAATGTAAAATAAGAAGGCACTAGCATTTTACTGCATTTTCAGGGTTACTTTGAGCCGGCTCAAAGTTACACTGATGCTTATAATTTACTGATTATAGGTGCTACTGTCGAAAATTTCCCATATTTGCACGTATATTTTATATAAATGCCGAAAGTGTGCATTAGATATAACATGTAAATATTTTCACAAATATGTGTAAAATACATAAAATTAATTTAGAGGCGTGATTAGGGGCGGAGCTACTCAAATTTGACATTTCATACGTTCGACGTTTTTTATTCTTGTTTGAATAATATTAGTACTTGTATGTATTACTGTAACTATGGATATATTATTGAGTTAAAACATTGAAAATTGTAAATAAGTGCGAGTAGTAAGTCAAAATTACGTCCATTTCTAATCATATCATAATATTAAAATATTTATTTGCTTAAAAGACGTTATAAAAACACATTAAAAGTAAATTAAAAACTCTTTATTTTTTTTTCTTATTCTTTATCTATTCTATTATCTATATTATAAAGGACAAACATATCTGTGCGTAACGCATACGTCATTTTGCGAATGGCAACACTTTGAAATTTGAAATAAAATTTTGGTCTTGCAATTTTCTCTACTGCAAATTTTTAAACTTCTAAAGATCGCACATTTTAAATTTTTACACCGTCGTATAAGGAAAAAATGCTCTTTTAAATGCAATTTGTTTGAAAGCTGTATCTTAATTTATTTTTGAGATATTAATTTTTTTGTAGTTTTTAATACCATTTTACTTATCGTGGCAACAAAAGTATCCCATTTCTATTGACAGTCATTGAAAGTAAATGGAAAATAGTCGAAAATAGGAGATACTGTATCTTTTCGTTGCCATTTTTCTCATAAAACCTGGAAAAAAAAGTTGAAATTAAAATTTTGTCTATGTCAAAAATATTGTCTGTTATTCCGTGACAATTACGTCATATGCATACTTTTCTATAGACGAAGTTTAAGATTGGATTGTAAAAGTGGAATGCTTTAGTGGATGCAAATGACGTCATTTTATAAAAAAGCTGTGTATTTTAATTTTTAAACCTGAATTATGTTTTGTAGAAGTGCGTCATTTTCACAGCCCAGCTGCTTTGAAGTTCTTCACAGGTGAGAATGCTTCACATTTGAAAATAATATAATCGAAATAACACACTGATAAAACGCAATGTTTTACAAAAATTTAGGGTGTCTTTGTAAGAGAAAGGTGACATGACAATAATAGTGACTTATATTACAAAAATTGATGATTCTCGCCTGGATGGATTTGCTTCGCCGAGTTAGACAAGCAAACAAATAATTCGTGGTTTAAAATAATATCATGTTCCTGAAGTTTTTGTCCAAAATTCTCTCGAATAACAAAATTTTAATGCTATTCTTTAGGGCATTCTACTATAATTTTATTAAAATAACATAATTTGCTTAATTTAATTTTTCCTAATTTTATATGATCTATATACACAAGTGTGATTTTTAGTCATCATCCCTGATCTTTCACTGAACCAAATTTTACTAATTTTTTTTTAACTAAAAGCTCTTCATTTGCAGATGTGATCGCACTATCTGTTTTTTTTTTTAAATATCCCCACTTTTATATTTTAATTTTAAAAGCATTTTTGAAATTTCTTCAAAATGGTCGGAATTACATAGCTTTCATTATTGCAGACAAGAGAGAGAAATATTGAGGTATTTTTAATTTTATTCATGCTATTTTCTGACAAAAATTCAAAATTGTTGCATAGGGTTTTGTGTCGCAAAATCCCATTAGGAGCAGAATATTATATTAGGGCATAATAACGGAAAATGGTATACTGCTTTTGAAAACACGCATTTTTCCTCATAAATTTTCTATATTGTTTTTCCTTCTGCATGTGTACTGATACTAAGTTTCACACTAGCGAAATGCTTATTTTGTGAAAATTAATCATATTTAAAAGAAAACGATCATTTTCTTTGTTAAAACTAAGCATTTTAACACAAATGCGTCTAAAAATCATAAATTACGGAAAGATTTACTCTCCGGAATTGAGATTAGAATCGCAAGTAAAGAGTGTGTCTGTTCACATAAAAGATGTTGCTGACAATCGTGACTTCAAGTTTTGAGTCAAAATTATTTTTAAATGCTCAAACAAAATACAATTTTTTTTAAAATGATGAATATGGATATGAGAAGTGCAATGCAAATTTTGAGAAGGTGAAAATTGCTGTTTTTCATTTGGGAATACCCAGCATAAGAGCCTCAATTGATAACCACATCCTAATAACTGATATTTATTATATTTTACTGATTAAGTATCTATATTATAAAGAACAAACGTATATGTGCGTAACGCTGACGTCATTTTGCGAATGACAGCACTTCACGATCAAATTTCGGTCTTGAAATTTTCGCTACTGCAAATTTTTAATGTTCTGACCATCGTACAGTTTCAATTTTAGTCGCATAGGGAAAAAATTTACTTTCAAATGCAATTTGTTTAAAAACTGTTTTCATTGACTGATGTATTATATTTTCTAAAATAATTTTTAAGCATGATTTTTTTAAATTTATCTTATCATGTGCCCGTTTCAATACATAATAATAATAAACATTTTACACATAAAGCAACAAACATTTTTCAGCATTTGTTTCTGACTATTTCAGCATAACGAAATTAATACTTCCTTTATAAACAAATAAAAGAATAATATTAAAAAAACCCACCAATCTAACATATTTGTGAAAGACAAATTAACGAAATTAATACTTCTTTTATAAAGAAATAAAAGAATAATATTGAAAAAACATAAATCTAACATATTTGTAAACGTAGAATTTAAATTTTTAGATCACTATATAGGATTAGGATTTTTTTTTTCAAATGGAATTTGTTTGCAAAGTTCATCTCAGTTTACTGATTGTCTATGGCTTTTTAAAAAAATTTAAAACATGAAATATTTTTTAATTTATCTATATCACGCTGAGCTCGATTACGAAAAATTAATCCGTTTGCCCTTAAAACAAAGAGTTCGTCATTTCCTTACGGCTAATCTCCATTAAAAAAACTTCCCTATGAATAAATAAATAAAATAATATAAATAAAACACAAATTTAACAGACATGTATAAACTCTGAAAATATCAGAACATAAAAGGATGCCATAAGTAGCAAAATATTGGTCAAATAACTCTTAGCATGCGGCTAATAAGAAAATATCGCTTTTGATAAATTTCAAAAATTTATTTGATTGTATAATTCGTATTTCCCATATGAAAATTCTTTTTTAATATAAGTTCGCAATCTAACAAATTTATTCCATATAAAAAAATTATTAGTTTACAATAAAAAAAATGTTTTCACCTATATTTTTTAACCCGGGAAGCCCGGGTACGATTCCCTAGTATATATAAAATCCAAACGGAAATTTCGTTCCGAACGCCTAGATTTCGAGTTCTACTGCATAGATTTTTACGGAACTTCCGTTAGATAGGTATCGTTTCAGGGAAGGTTTTAAGCTATAACACATCATTCTACCTATGTTAGTTATAGAATTATGACGGAAAGTTCTGTTATTTTGGACGATAAGGTTTACCATTTTATTTCTTGCGAAATTTATCGTTGATAAAAAAAAAAAAAATAAATAAAACAGCTATTACACCTCGAAACATAAAAGAAATAAAAAAGAAAAGTGCCCAGCTAAACTGATGGCATTGAGCTCACAGGCTATTCACACTAATTGTATATTATACACTTATTTCAAAGAATAATGCCCCTCAAAAAAATAAGTGAAGGAGAATTAGCCCCCGTTTCCCCCTTTATACTTAACCAGTGAACCTCCAAATCTAATCAGGGAAGCCCCTTATCATAATAAACCGATATACCAAATTTGGAGCAAATCGAATAATCCTGCAAAAAACAACATTTATCTAAATTAAGGGGGTGGACTAGACCCCCTTTATCTTTAACCAATGAATCGCCAAAACGAATCAGGGAAGCTCCTTAACATAATAAACCGGTATACCAAATTTGGAGCAAAGCGAATAATTCTGCATGAAAAACCCGTTTATATAAATTAAGGGGGAGGCCTAGCCCCCCTTCCCCCTTTATCTTTAACCAATAAACCCCCAAAACTAATCAAGGAAGTTCCTTAACATAATAAACCGGTATACCAACTTCGGAGCAAATCGAATCATTCTGCATGAAAAACCCATTTATCTGAATTAAAAGGGGTGGGCTAGCCCCCTTTCCCCCCTTTATTCTTAACTAATGAACCCCCAAAACTAATCAGGGAAGTTCCTTAACATAATAAACCGGTATACCAAATTCGGAGCAAATCGAATGATTCTGCGTAAAAACCCCATTTATCTGAATTAAGGGGGTGGACTAACCCCCCTTTCCCCCTTTATCCTTAACCAATGAACCCCCAAAACTAATCAGGGAAGTTCCTTAACATAATAAACCGGTATACAACTTCGGAGCAAATCGAATCATTCTGCATGAAAAACCCATTTATCAAAATTAAGAGGGGCGGGCTAACCTCCCTTTTCCACCTTTATCCTTAATCAATGAACCCCCAAAACTAATCAGGGAAGTTCCTTAACATAATAAATCGGTATACCAAATTCGGAGCAAATCGAATCATTCTGCATGAAAAACCCATTTATCTGAATTAAGGGGGGGGGGGGGGGTGGACTAACCCCGTTTTTCCAGCTTTATCCTTAACCAATGAACACCCAAAACTAATCAGGGAAGTTCCTTAACATAATAAACCGGTATAACAAATTCGGAGCTAATCGAATGATTCTGCATGAAAAACCCATTTATCTGAATTAACGGGGTGGACTAACACCCCTTTTCCCTCTTTATCCTTAACCAATGAACCCCCAAAACTAATAAGGGATGTTTTTTAACATAATAAACCGGTATACCAAATTCGGAGCAAATCGAATGATTCTGCATGAAAAACCCATTTTTCTTAATTAAGGGGGGGGGGGACTAACCCCGTTTCCCCCCCCCTTTATCCTTAACCAATGAACTCCCAAAACTAATCAGGGAAGCGCCTTATCACAATGAAACTAGGAAAAAATTTTGAAGCAAATCGGATGTTTCTATCAAGAGTTATCGCGTTACGTACATACATACATACGTACGTACATACATACATACATACATACAGAACGGGCGAGCACATTAGCTCTCAGGCTTTGATAGCCTGTGAGCTAAAGATGATTATTTAATGTATTATTCAACCTGAGAAATGCTTAAAATCTATAAAGAAATACATATAGCGGGTGAATCTGCATGAAAAACCCATTTATCTGAATTAAGGGGGTGGACTAACCCCCCTTTTCCCCCTTTATCCTTAACCAATGAACCCCCAAAACTAATCAGGGAAGTTCCTTAACATAATAAACCGGTATACCAAATTCGGAGCAAATTGAATGATTCTGCATGAAAAACCCATCTATCTGAATTAAGGGGGTGGACTAACCCCCTTTTTCCCCCTTTATCCTTAACCAATGAACACCCAAAACTAATCAGGGATGTTCCTTAACATAATAAACCGGTATACCAAATTCGGAGCAAATCGAATGATTCTGCATGAAAAACCCATTTTTCTGAATTAAGCGGGGGTGGACTAACCCCGTTTTTCCCCCTTTATCCTTAACCAATGAACCCCCAAAACTAATCAGGGATGTTTTTTAACATAATAAACCGGTATACCAAATTCGGAGCAAATCGAATGATTCTGCATGAAAAACCCATTTTTCTGAATTAAGGGGGGTGGGGGGGTGGACTAACCCCGTTTTCCCCCCTTTATCCTTAACCAATGAACCCCCAAAACTAATCAGGGATGTTCCTTAACATAATAAACCGGTATACCAAATTCGGAGCAAATGGAATGATTCTGCATGAAAAACCCATTTTTCTGAATTAAGCGGGGGTGGACTAACCCCGTTTTTCCCCCTTTATCCTTAACCAATGAACCCCCAAGACTAATCAGGGATGTTTTTTAACATAATAAACCGGCATACCAAATTCGGAGCAAATCGAATGATTCTGCATGAAAAACCCATTTTTCTGAATTAAGGGGGGGGGGGTGGACTAACCCCGTTTTCCCCCCTTTATCCTTAACCAATGACCTCCCAAAACTAATCAGGGAAGCGCCTTATCACAATGAAGCTAGGAAAAAATTTTGAAGCCAATCGGATGTTTCTATCAAGAGTTATCGCGTTACGTACATACGTACGTACGTACATACATACATACATACATACATACATACATACATACATACAGAACGGGCGGGCACATTAGCTCTCTGTTAGGCTGTGAGCTAAAAAACTGTTACTAATTTTAATTGAAAAAAAAGAAGGATGAAAAAATGAAGAAAAAATTCGTTTTAATGAGTGATAATATTAAAAAACGAAAATATTTAATTTAAACATGAAAGGGAATGTTCGTAATGCTTAAAAAATTACTCAGTTAAAATATTGCAATTGAAATAAGATTTGGCTCTTTATCTTTTGTGTCAAGTTAAGAAATATGCATCTGAAAAATTGATAGGATGATATCAAGGAAGTTTCGATAAGTGCATGCTCAGAAATATTTGAAAAAATTATATAATATTCTTCTCATGAGGAATATATGTACAGAATATTCTTCTCGTGATACATAATATGTTTATAAAAAAAAAAAAAAAAAAAAAAAATCCGCAGAACTTCGATTTGGCGTTTGTAAAAAAATAATGAAAATTTAATTTTTTTGGCGATTTAATGCTGGTTGGCGGCACAATAAAATTTAGAATGATACTTTTTTTTATGATAAATAATTTTTAAGTAAAACCTTTTTCTACTCTTCATACGAAGATAGTTAGTTTAAGTTTAACGTAATAAATACATTTTTATTACTACAGTTTTGTCATATACCTGTATATGTGTATATATTAAAATTTTATTATCGTAATTATACGGTTTAAAACAAAATTTCAGTTTATTAATTTTTTTCCAAATTCAAAATTAATGTCCGATTCGGAACATTGGCAATTTGACTTCGATATTGTTATGGTGTTATTACACGAGGACTCTATGGTGTTATTACACGAGGGGCCAAAGACGCTTCAGATTCCGGACGTCTCCATGTTATTCCTATGGCTGCAGCGGAGTCGCTTGGAGAGCGAGCGTCTTTTTTCTGTCGGAGCATCTTTGACGCCCGAAACGAGGCGAGTCGCCAGTAACAGCCAATAAAATGCTTGGAAATCTGATAATAGAAAAGCCTTTTCCTGAACAGCCAATGAAATGCTTGGAAAAGACGGACCGTGAGGCGGCTGTTGTCGCTAGACGCCTGGGATTTCAAGCGTCTTTGACTCCTCGTGTAATAACACCATAATAACACCATAACACCAAAAGACGCTTGGAATCCCAGGCGTACAGTTGTGCGAAAAAAAAAGTAAATACCCCCTAGACTAACTCTGCAACAAATTACAATAGAAAAAATTTACAGGTACTAAACGATTGGAAATAACGTTTACTTTTAAATGATGTATATAAAATTTGCTTAGGTGGCCATCTATAAATCAAAACCAGACCCAACTTTGTTTTTTTTTTTTCAACGATAACACCCAATTCTGACAATATATTTTGAATCTTCGGTTCAAACGATGCCTAGAAATGAAATAAATTTTAAGACATTTGGATGATAAGTTATTGAATTATAAACATTCAAAATTTAGAGATTCTCATTTCAGAGCTTTACATTTTCATATTTTTATTAATATCTCCTGAAATTATAATCCTAATGTGATAATTTTTTTAAAATTATAATATTAAATGTCCCAAACAAAAATACATTGAATTTCTAATTTTTAAAATTTTAAATATGAATTTTGAATTATGAAATTAATATTCGAAAAATTATGAATTGTAACCTACAATTTTTTTTGATAGATTTATGTTTATTATGTCCTGCTTTATGCAAATTCTCAATTTCAAAATTTTCCTCCAAGTAGTTTTCGAATTATGAGCAAAAAACGTCAAAATGGCGGTTTCAGGGGCCGTCTATGATGTCTAGAAAAGCATAATTTGAAAAAATTGTATTTTACGCATTTTAATGAAACTTTTCGTATGACAATAGCCGAAATATATTAAGAGAGTGAAATGGTAATATTGACAATAAATAATACATTAATAGAAGTGACATAGTCATTCTGTAGCATTTCAACAACCGAGTACCGAACTTCAATTTGGATACAGCCCCTAAAATAGGCTCATTTTAAAATAATTTATTTCTCGGAAACTAGTCATAAGAATTTCATGAAAATTTGGATTTAAGTTAATTGAAGGGTGTATAATCTATTTATGGTGTCAAACTTGGGTATTGCTATTGAAAAAAACAAAGTTTGAGTTCATTTTGATATGTAGATGGCCCTCTAAGCAAATTTTATGTACATCATTTAAAAGTAAACTTTATTTCCAATCGTTTATTACCAGTAACTTTCTTCTACAAAAATTTGTTGCAGAGAGTTAGTAGGGGGTGTTTTTTTTTTTTTTTTTTTTTTTTTTTCCACGACTGTACAATTATACCTGCTAAATTATTATTTCGTTTTAGTCCCTAGTGATTCCGCCTGCAGAGATTTTACTGTATAAGCTTGTATTTATTTAGTACTAGCCGCCCTTGGCGACCAGTTTGGTCTACCTTAAATGTAATGCTAAGCATTGTATCATGTTACTTTTATTCATAATTTAATTTACTTGTTCAATCCTTCGCCAAATCGGAAGATTCTGATAGAGAAACCAAGAACTCGGTATATTTTTGTTAGCCGGAGAACAGAAAAATCATAAATGATACCGTAAATCATGACATTTAATTTGAACATCAAAACATTGTTTTAATTTAAAATGCGAGAAATAGAAAATGCTAACTAGCAAGTTAAAAAATGCTATTGGCGAGATTTTTACCAGGCTAACATAAAAGTACCACGAATTCTTTGCAATCATAGCAACTTTTATTGTTAGTTTTTATCGAAAAAATAATTTTGATTGAAAATGGCTGCACATATGAAAAGCGTGATTGTTTATGAACAGTCACATGGCTTGAACTATTATAACATAGATGAAATGATGGCGATCGAACAATATATGGCGATTAATCACCTGCGCCAATCACCAAAATGGCCGCATGGCATATAGAAAGCGAAGTGGTCAGCCCGGAACTGTTGATGACAGTCGCATAACTTAGCCTAGTGTTATAGAGATTATAATTAATACCTGCAAAAGCGAATTTGCAAGGGAAGGGAGAAAAATTCGGTTTTAAACAGGCTTCCGTGTTATCAAATATAATTGTAGGTTATTTCTACAATAGGGACTGTGAAACTTTTACGTTTAAGACAGGATTCCTTTATAGACAGCTTTTTCATTGTGTTTTATGTAATTTTATGTCCCTATTTAGAAACTGCTTTCCCGCTTTCTTTTTACTCTGGACCTGGCAAGAACTGACTTTAATAGTATGTATCCTCAGTTTTAGGTAGATTTCGTAAGAAATACTACCTATTGCAGTCGTTACCATGGTGCGACTTTTGAAAAATTCCTTCCTAACTTTTCATTTTAGGACCCCAGGAACCCAAAACCACCCCCACCTAAAAAGTTTATATATATATATATATATATATATATGTATGTATGTATGTATGTACTAAATTTTGTCCGCACGATAAAAGTCGCAATAATGCACGGATCGTCTTCAAACTCGCCAACAACTTTGAGATAGCTAATATCTCGGCGGGGATTGAAAATGGGCAAAATCGGCCCAAGGGAATCGAAATGGGGAGGGTTCAAAATTTTGAATACCGCCTTAACATGATTCTGATAAAACCAGCTCTTATACAACAATGACAGGAAAAAATAAATATTTTTCGTTATAGCAGTTGCCAACAATTAAAAAAAAGCAATAAAATTCTCACCACAACAATTGCTTTTCTATTGCAAGGTTTCACGTGAAAAGTTAAATTAAATAAATAGTTTGGCGAATTGAAAACAAATTGAATATTACGTCATAAGTTTCCTAGAGCAAGATTTCTGCATGAAAACTCAAAATGAAATAAATAGTTTGACGAATTAAAAAAACAAACAACATATTGCGTCATATTGGAAATAAAATGGACCTCAGCAGGTGAATATGTAACGTCATGTGAATTTGAAGAAACATATTAAAACATGATAAAAACCCGACTATGGAAATATTAACTTATTTTAACACTTTGAGGTTCTCTGAATTTGCTTTAGCTATTTTTTAAACCTATTCCATATACATGCGTATGTGTATTCGTGTATATTAGAATTTTCACAAAATGCTTAGCTCCTTAGAGCTCATTCTTAGTGAAGGAACAGGCTTTATCTCTAATCTTGATTTAAGTGTTGTTGGTGAATTTAGTACTTAACTTCGAAATCTACCTCCGCCTGTAGGCCCGAGCCGGCAGGGATTTTTTTAGGTAGATTTCGTAAGAAATACTACCTATTGCAGTCGTTACTATGGTGCGACTTTTGAAAAATTCCTTCATAACTTTTCATTATAGGACCCCAGGAACCCAAAACCACCGCCACCTAAAAAGTTTATATATATATATATATATATATAAACTTACATACATACATATATATATATATATGTATGTATGTATGTATGTACTAAATTTTGTCCGCGCGATAAAAGTCGCAATTATGCACGGATCGCCTTCAAACTCGCCAACAACTTTGAGATGGCTAATATCTCGGCGGGGATTGAAAATGGGCAAAATCGGCCCAAGGGAATGGAAATGGAGAGGATTTAAAATTTTGAATACCGTCTTAACAAGATTCTGATAAAACCAGCTCTTACACAACAATGACAGGAAAAAATAAATATTTTTCGTTATAGCAGTTGCCAACAATTAAAAAAAAAAAACAATAAAATTCTCACCACAACAATTACTTTTCTATTGAAAAATTTTCACGTGAAAAAATAAATTAAATAGTTTGACGAATTGAAAACAAATTGAATATTACGTCATAAGTTTTCTAGACCAAGATTTCAGCATGAAAACTCAAAATGAAATAAATAGTTTGACGAATTAAACAACAACAACAACAAAATATTGCGTCATATTGGAAATATAATGGACCTGAGCAGGTGAATATGTAACGTCATGTGAGTTTGAAGAAACGTATTAAAACATGATAAAAACCCGACTATGGAAATATTAACATATTTTAACACTTTGAGGTTCTCTGAATTTGTTTTAGCCATTTTTAAACCTATTCCATATACATGCGTGTGTGTATTCGTGTATATTAGAATTTTCACAAAATGTTTAGCTCCCTAGAGCTCATTCTTAGTGAAGGAACTGGGTTTATCTCTAATTTTGATTTAAGTTTTGTTGGTGAATTTAGTACCTAACTTCGAAATCTACCTTCGCCTGTAGGCCCGAGCCGGCAGGGATTTTTTTCTTTATTTTTATGACTAGACCATTGCTTCTAATAATAATACAGTCAAAAATCTATGAAATTCAGAGGTATTCTGTCGAATCTCTCTACCTCTTTGTATGCATATATTTCTTTTGTTCTTTTATTCTACATTTATAAGGGTCATTCCATTTTTGAGTTCAGCGTCACAGAAATATTAAATAATGGTGCAAATTTTTTTTAATTGTTTTTTGCACTATTTGTATAATTCACAAGTGTAATCATGAAATCAAATTTATATTTCCAGTTCCTATGTCTTTTTTTCCCCCCGTAACAGTGTAAATTTATTTCTTTCTTCATGTGAAACGAAATTGCAGCTTCAGTTTTCACGTTTGATTTGGCGATTTAAGTCAATCTGTTTAATAGTAGGGAGAACTGTCTTTAGTCCCTTTTTAGTCTTATTTTTCTTTTCAAGAAAAGGGTCTCCAAATTGACCAACTAGATCAGGCCCTTGTTTATATCCATTTCTATTGCCCACGAAGCCCTTTGCAATAACAAATTTATTCCAAGTAAAGTTTTCTCTGGTAAATGAGAAAAGTTTAATTGCAAACTTTATGATTTTCGTTTAACAATGCATTTAAATAACGTACTTTTCTATTCATGCGAGTCGCATATGCATATCTGCCAACTTTTACGCTGTCTTCCTACCACTAAAATTTTATAGTAAATACTGCCTTATTTAGTCGTCGAAATCTCACGATTAAACAAGGCGAAAATCTCTACTAAATTTTAGTAGTATCAAAAAAGCGTAAAAGTTGGCAGCTATGCTCATATGTATAATTTTTTTTCTACATCACAGATGATTCGGCCGGCTACTTAATCCATATGGTCATTTGTGCCCAACGAACAAATAGGAGTTTAGAAACCGCAGGTATACACAGCGAAGCTCGGCTAGTTGTAAAATAATTCTCCGGGAAAAAAAAATAATAATCATGAGAAAATACTTATTTTTCATTGAATCTGCTTTACATGCCAAAATTCTTCCGTGTTGAATTTAGACACTTTTCTCCGGGAGGGATTTCTGTGACTCCGGGGCGGACATTGTAGAGTTCCGGGAGGGAAATTGCACTTTTTGACCATTGAAAACACAAAATCTCAAATCTTCCGGGGTGGACAACTCATTGCTCGGGGGGGGGGGGAATGTCCCCCCCCCCGGCCCACCCCCTGAATTCAGCTTTGGATCATAAAAAAAATCATCTTAAACACGTGTCTTAAAAAAGCATGCGCCTGTTCGTTTTCGAAAACCGCTCCTAGCACTCTGAGACGATTCTACTATCGAATGTCATTTTTCACCTGGTCGCATATAGAAATCAAATCTGGTCAAATTACTCTGAAATTGGATTGTCAGTCGAAAACCGGACAGTTTGTAACTGTAAAGAATGTAGGCAAAAAATGTTTTGATATCACCAATCTTTCACAGAAATACCTGACGTTCAGGCTTGTTATTGAAATACTGCCAGAGCCTGATTACCAACGGGGCACATTGCCACCAGTAAAAAGAAACAGAAAATTTTGCCTCATTCATGGCAAAAATTTTACATGATAACGGCGTCTAGATAAGGCGAACATTTCTTTTAAAATTTTTTGGTGTAAGTGTGCACCGTTGGTAATCAGGCCCGGAATATTGCATGTCTTACGAAAGTCCTGTTAACTCAATAGACAGTCCTGTGTATTGTTATGGTATCCCAACCTTTACAACTTAACTTTATGATCTCTGCTAGTGAGTTTAGTAGTTAATACTAAAACACGAAATTATTCACGAATGATTGCTTTCTCATATAGAATTTTTATGTAACAGAATTCAACAGCAATAACATAAAAAAATAACTAACAGCTTGCGTTCTTGACTTAGAAATCTGTATCGTCGTGCACAACAGTGTTGAATTCAGATAGTTTTCGCCATTTTTGCATCGCTAAAGAGACATTTTGGAGCTCAGATATGGGAAGAGAATTAAAGAACATAAAATTCTAAATCTCCCAGGTATCGGGGGGGGGGGGCATTTTGATGCTCCTGGGCGGAGAATGTCCCCCCGAGCCATTCCCTTGAATTCATCACTGCTACATAGAATTTGTTAAAATAGTCGGATATTAATCAACTATAAATGGCGATAATGATGCTTATAATGTAATCGAAGATTTGTATAGTGTCCACCACATAAAGCTGTGTGAACCGCATAAAACTGAAACTGAACTGTCAGCTTAAAAAACAATCACATCTAATATCTTAACTTCACTAATTCAGTAAGGCAACAATAGAATAAATAAGTAACAGCTTGCATATTCGACTTACAATTCTGTGTTGCCCTACATAGAATTTGTTGAAACATAGTTTGATATTCTTCTAATCAATTATTAGTTGTGATGATGATGATAATGTAAATGTAAATGTAATAGAATCAAATACTACCACTGACCATCTGATCTGTCAGCTTAATCACATCTACAAATCTTGACTTCACCGACTCTGAAAACAAACATTGAGATAAATAAGTTGCTTTGCTTGTCTGACTTATAATTCTCTATCGTTTTAAGCAGAATTTTTTGAAATGTAGTCTGATATTCTAGTAATCAATTACAAATGACTATTCACCGACTCAGTGAAGCCACAGTACCATAAAAAAAAATAACTAACCACTTGCTTGTTTGATTTATAATTCTGCATCATCCTACACAGAGTTTCTTGAAATGCAGTGTGAGATTCTTATAATCAATTACAAATTACGATAATGATAGTGTAATAGAAGATATACTAAATGTCACTGAAGCTGAGCTGTCAGCCCAGAAAACAATCATATCTACAAATCTTGACTTCCCCGATTCAATAAATTTTGACGATTATTCATTTGTAAAACGTAGGCATTCACAAATTAGAACAAGAAATGTTCGCTGAATGGGTAGGAAATCGATCACTCTGTGAAACTTTCTACTTGTAAGGTGGATAATTAATTATGTAGTTGAATAACATAAAAATAATTTAGTAGGAGATGTACAACTATTGTCACACGCATTTCAGAAATTGAAATTGTTTAATATGACATTTAACTGAAGAACGTAATCTTTTTTTTTTTTTTTTTTTTTTTTAATTTTACATTTTGTTTGACTATAAAAATGCTTGCTAACAGCTTAGTGCACAAAACAGAACATGTCTAGAAACATATAGCCAAAAAAAAAGAAATTAATAAATTTAACAGTTTTAATGAACTTCAACTGATACAGTTGTCAATTTTAAAGTTTACACAATGATAATTCAATAGAGGTGTACGGTAATTTTATCATTGTCACATGCTTTTCATCTCTAAAATAGAAATTGTTTAATATGGCATTTGACTGAAGAACATTGTATTCTATTTTATTTTTTATTTGACTGTCAAAATGAAGCTGCCTGTTTGCTAACAGTTTAGTGCACAAAACAAACATGAGAACATCTTTAGAAAATACAACCAGTAAAGGAAAAAAACAAATTTAACAGTTTTATTGAATTTCAACTGATACGGAGACGCTACAACTGGCAATTTTAAAGTTCCCACAGATCGGACATCTTAATACAATAAGCAAAATAATATAAAGTATCTCAAGAAAGTGGATACTCTAAAGTTGCAATTGAATGGCTCATAGCTTCAGTGACTCTTCTGGTAAGCTATCCTCTATTTATTCTCTGGGGGTTTCAATTTGGTAAAATACTCTGATCCCTTGAGTGCATTTATAAGAGAGTGCATTTATAAGACATACACACAGGTCGCATGCTCAGATTGAAAGTTTATGTCAAAGTATGGCAACCTACATTACTGATATTGGCGGTATTTGCCTAAACGAATTCTCTTAGAGATGGGTTAAGCTCCAGATAGACGTATCAGTCTATTCGCTGTCTTTTTGTTCTGCTCAGGCGGCGCTTTCTTGTGGTTACGGCTGTTCTCAAATCCAAAAGGACAACATTATGACATAAGTTTAAATTTATTTTTGGTCGGAAATGCATGAAACTGGCAGGTGTTGTTGTTCAGAAACTATGTAATCGAGTTGATTTTTTGCGTTTTTTTTTTTTTTTTTTTGCAAACGCAGTAATCTTTCAGGAAATAGTGTCAAAGTTGATGTTTTGACCGAAATTCCGGAAGAAAGCAGAAAAACCAGTCAGCGAAGGGAGAAAAACGTCTTTGTCACGTGATCAAAATCGCTTATAACTCAATAGGTAATTTATTGATCAAAAAATGGAAAACACAGTTCGATTCCAAATCGCTTCCATAGTCAGGCCTTCCAATTTTATATCTTTCTGTTAAAAAATGAATTTGTAAATGTATCAAAACGTTTTGCGCTTCTTGAGCAGAGCAGTTGAGAACAGCCTTGCACGACGTTTTTGATCTTTTATGGCTTTACAGGGAAAGTTCTGGACGTTCTGCAACACCCTGCAAAAGGGAAAGTTCGATCTAATCTCCTTTTCATTGTTGAACCCATTGTTGAATGTTCTTTTGTTTCTTTTGTTCAAAACCACATTTTATTGCTTTACCATGGCAGTGAGCATTTTTAGGTGCGTTCGTAATTATATAAATACGTAGCACCTATAGTCGTCGTTCAATCCGTCTGTCTGTCCGTCCGCATATAACAGCGCAAAAACTGCCCAACCGAATCGTTTGAAATTTAAAATATATAATTGTTGCATAATTTTGTCGAGTCATTTCAAATTTTATGAAAATCGGATGTATAGTTTAATTACAGGGACAGTCAAAAGTTTTCTGTTACATTACGGCCAATGGAAAAAAATTACTTCAAGCACATTTTAATGATGATATAGCTTTTCGAACAGAATGAAATTGATAGGCACTTATGAAGTGCACTAAAATATACATTCAGTGCAATATGTGGTGCAAAAAAATATTTATAAAACTAATTATTGTACGAGTCATTTGCCACGTTTGACGAGCAATTTCCAACTTGTTATTGTCTGAACGGAGACTTCCCGCGTTAATCGGAGCTCCAAATGTTCTGGGCACCAGTATTTTAAAGTAATTTTCTTGCCCTTATATAATGGCAGAATTTTCTGCGAGTAAAGATAGCGAAATAAACTGTGAGAAATTAGTAGTGGCCAGGTCTTTTGGAGACCTGATTTGCGCGGGACATCTGGCAACACTATGTGTTAGACACGTTAACAAAAATCAGCTCTGTGGTGATGCCAGGGTCGCCAAATGTAATATATAAAAATGAAAATTTGTCTGTCTGTCTGTCTGTCTGTAATGCTGTACAAATCCACAGTTTGGAAGAAAGAATTGTGAAATGTTATGTAAGTGTGTATTAAAACACGGCCGAGGCAACTAAAGCAATCCGGAATCGAAATAATTTATAGTTAACTTTTAATTAATAAAAAAACAACAATTTAACAGCAATTTCCTATCAAATTTAAACTTTTTTCGTTATAGCAGCTGCCCGCAATTAACAATTCACAATAAAATTCTTTTTTTACGCTCAACCCGTAATCGCGCGAGTTCTTTAACCAGTGTGAGATATACATATTACGTACGTTACGCTGCAATACTAAAAAGCTCCAGCGGGTATTACGGTAATTCTTTTACCTCGCGTGCTATAGAGATTATTTAATTGCGCTTAATTATTACATTAAAAAAAAAAAGACATTTTATCACAAATGTCAAGAAAACTTTTTATTCTATTATTTTCCTTATTCCATGTCCAAGTTTCATCGTCTGCTGCCATAGTAACATGATAAATTAAATTTCATTAAAAAAATGTGCAGTAGTAGAAAAATATTTTACTAAATCGGATAGTTATTTTTAATTTTGGTTTTAAAATTAAATTCATGAACTCCCGTGCATAGAACGGGTTAAACAGCTATTACAAAATAATGGCAATGTGGCTAAATTTTTGTCTGCATTTCCTCTCTACAAAACACATTTCATTATCCATGTGTCGCAATCTCTTTTAAAGACACGCTGGAGATCACAGATTACCGGCGACATTCTAAGTTGTATTTTGCATAATAATGATTCTGCAGCTTCGATTTCTGAAAAATTTTCCAGATTTCGTGCCAAATTTGCACACAGAATGGACAAGTCTCTTCCAGTGCTTTATTTAAGAAAATCTGTAAAATTACTTTTCCAGCAACAACAGTGTTGTAGCCAGGAAGCAATTTTCCATATCAAATTGATCGACGGACTTTACTATTGAGTATTGATTTTATTACATGGATAGTTGTACAAAAATTTTCGCTCGGTTAAGAGATATTTCAGTTAAAAAGGTTCCAATATATAAACGTTATCTTTCTTTATTTATTTTTAAGTATTACCACTCTACGGTATTACTATAATTTATAATGCCTTTCTTTTGTAAGGTGATAATTGTACTAAATACGTACTTGAAAATTATTGGCGTCCGCAGATTTTGTATTTTAACAGCCAAATAGATTTTAATTTCTGTGAAAACTCTACGAACCATTCATATCTTTTCAATATGTATAAAAAAATTATATAAGTGTGTATTCTTTCAGATGTAGCTTAACTCGCAGTATGTTTGTTTTGATGCGATTTGTTTCACAATGTTAAAGAAGCGCATTAATTACACATCTACCAGATTTATTTATTTATTATTATTATTAACCATTTGGAAAAATGGTTATTGTCCTCTGTCAGGGTAGGAAATCGAAAACATATCTGAAGCGTTTTATTGGTTGAATTCCGCATTTTATTCGTGTTCTGATTAGTCTATACAGTAATCTGTATTTTCCCTTTACTTTCAACAGAGATGGATACTTCTGTTGCCACTATGACAAAAAAGTAATAAAAACTACAAAAAAATTAATAACTCAGAAACAAATTAAGATACAGTTTTCAAACAAATTGCATTTAAAAGTACATTTTTTTCTCTATACGACGGTGTAAAAAGTAATATTGTGGTATGTTCAGAAGTTTAAGAATGAAATTTCATTTAAAATTGGTCCAGGAATATTAATGTTTAATCCATGGCGTACGTAAAGTATGACCAGCTTCGTAGAAGTTTAAAAATTTACAGTACCGAAAAATGTAATCCATGGTGTACGTAATGTATGATCAACTCCGTGCAATTTTTTATGTCTTAAATTTTAGTCTTTGAAAAAATCATTTTCCAAATGGTCGTTGTAATTTGTTAAATTGCATTTTTTTTAAATTAACGATTTGAAAAATGGTTATTGTCCTCGGTCAGGGTAGGAAATCAAAAACATATCTGAA
This sequence comes from Maratus speciosus, assembly GCA_963932465.1. Taxonomy (NCBI): domain Eukaryota; kingdom Metazoa; phylum Arthropoda; class Arachnida; order Araneae; family Salticidae; genus Maratus; species Maratus speciosus. The sequence continues at coordinate 471,278,912 of OZ010786.1, forward strand.
GCGTTTTATTAGTTGAATCCCGCATTTTATTCGTTTTCTGATTGGTCTATACAGTAATCTGTATTTTCCCTTTACTTTCAACAGAAATGGATACTTCTGTTGCCACAATGACAAAAAAGTAATAAAAACTACAAAAAAATTAATAACTCAGAAACAAATTGAGATACAGTTTTCAAACAAATTGCATTTAAAAGTACATTTTTTTCTCTATACGACGGTGTAAAAAGTAATATTGTGGTATGTTCAGAAGTTTAAGAATGAAATTTCATTTAAAATTGGTCCAGGAATATTAATGTTTAATCCATGGCGTACGTAAAGTATGACCAGCTCCGTAGAAGTTTAAAAATTTACAGTACCGAAAAATGTAATCCACTGCGTAGGTAATGTATGATCAACTCCGTGCGATTTTTTATGTCTTAAATTTTAGTCTTTGAAAAAATCATTTTCCAAATGGTCGTTGTAATTTGTTAAATTGCATTTTTTTATTATTATTATTATTATTTTTTTTTTTTCAAAATCTTTCTTTTTTTAATGTTGCAAGTTTACGTTTTCCATGGAATCTTACACCGATACATGAACATAGAATAGATATTTAAGTATTGCGCGCAGCGCAATACTTATTTATTTCCAGTGCCACTTCTCAATGTTAATTTAACATGGAAAAGCCTATGGAGATCATAACTTTTTCATTTTTTCTTCCCACCTTTTGTCCCTGATGCCACTCATTTTTTATTCTTTACTAATTTTAATGATATTATCAATTTAAAGTGTAAAAACGATTGCCTGACGTCAGGGTCAAAACGAATGGTAAAATGCCTTTGCATATGGGTGAATTATAACCCAGAGAGAAACATGGGCCAATTTATTTTTACATTATTCAAATATTTTTCTTAATAATTCCAATTTTCGCTTTTTTCATTGCAAATCAACGGACATTTTTCATAGAAAATGTAACATTTTTACTTCATTGTTGGAAAAATTTCAAAAGCCGTAATAATAATTTATTTCTTTTTAGTTGAAAGTTTTCACGTGAAATATTAAATTGAGCTAGGGTTTTTTTTCAAAAATTAAAAAGGTGAATATGGCGTCATAGTGGAAATAAAAAGGATATTTTCAGGATAAGTTTTTGCTTTGGTCAAGTTTATATTTTAGTAAAAAGTTTTTAATGGATAGCTATTTTTACGCAAGGTAGCGAACTTAGTGGGGAATTACATAACTTAAATTTTAAAATGTATTTTTTTCCGAGATGAGAACAATTTTACCCCAAGTTAAACTTAGGTAATAATTTTCTGATGTGTGTACATCACCCCTTGGGATAGAATAGGGTTTAAAAATTTAAGTAAAACTTTTGTTTTTTATTTTTTGCTGTATCACAGCTATAATATTGTTAAATATTAGCAATAAGGATTCAACACAATTTACATTTACATTCATAGCGTTCCTGAGTGGGAAGTAGGGTATCTAAATTTAAATTAAGTTATTTTTTTATGTTTTGATTATAGATTTTTTACGTTCAGATTGGAAGTTTTTGTCCAAACTACCGCAACCTCCATTGCTACAGTAGTGAAACATTTTGAATAGACGCTTTCAGTGTGACCTCAGTCATGACGTTTTGGTTGGAAACTGACTCCAAACAAACGGTTGCTATGCGTCATTTCTTTTTAAATATAAATTGTAGAAAATCTTACCAGTACATATCAAGTATTAAAACACTTAGATGTGAGATATAGATATAAGGTATAGCTGCAACACACAAACAAAATAGAAAATACTACATAGCAACCGTTTGTTTGGAGTCAGTTTCCAACCAAAACGTCACGACTGAAATCATCTATTACACATTGGTAAACTACATCCCACATTGTGATGCAATACCTCATACATCAACGCCTGATGATGATACTCTCCATTAATTTTGAAATGCGTTCGCCTGAGTGCAGTAGTTAGTAAAAAACTTGACATATTAAACAAAAACATAATTTGAAGAACAAATTAAAAAAACAAAATTTATTTCCTACATTGTTAAGTCCAAGAAGGGACAGATATTAAGATATTTCATTCAATTAGTTTTACATTTAATGTTAAATTTTTGTAACAAATTAGTCAAGCCAATTGAAGATTAAAAAATAAAAATAAAATTCATACAATATGATACTTAAAACACCCTAAAAATTTAGATTCCATTCAAATGAAATCGAAATAAATTGTAGACTTTTTTTTTTAAGTTTTGTATTTTGCATGCATCTTATCATTTTATGCACAATTGTGATAAACATAATGCAAAATCTGCAATACAAATATTTTCAATTAAAAATGGAAGAAGTCTAAGATTTATTTCGATTTCATTTGAACGGAATCTAAATTTTTAGGGTGTTTTAAGTATCATATTGTATGCATTTTATTTTTATTTTTTAATCTTCAATTGGCTTAACTAATTTGTTACAAAAATTTAACATTAAATGCAAAACTAATTGAATGAAATATCTTAATATCTGCCTCTTCTTGGACTTAAACAATGTAGGAAAAAAAATTTTGTTTTTTTAATTTGTTCTTCAAATTATGTTTTTGTTTAATTTTATTTATATGTCTAATATCTATTTTATGTCCATGCACGGATATATGCTTTTTTTCTCTCTCTCTTTAACATGATGAGTGAACGATTTAAGTGCAATGTAAAATAAGGTAAAAATTTCGTCTTGAATGCTATATACCAAAAGCAATGGTGTAATACAAAAATATACAAAATATTGCATTTTACAAGTCCCAGAAAATTTCATAATTATTCCCCTTTGGTAGGAAAATTTTTATAGCCGATGTTTTATTAATTTATGAAGTTTAACGTAATCAAACGTTACACTAATCTTTTAAAAAAGAACGCTTTTTCACTTCCTTACAGATAAAATAAAAATATTGTTTTTAATGTAAATAACGTACAATCAATTCAATAATAATAATATTATTAGCATATAAGAATTAATAATAAAATTACAGATAGGGAAAAATTTCTTTCGACAAATTTTTAGAATTATATAAATCTAAAAGTTAAAAATAAATAGAGGTACTGATATTACACTCAATAAAATTTTATTCGATAGGAATAAATTAACACAATACTTGAATTTGATTTTTTACAATTTAATCTCATAAACTTGCATATTTACGTTCTTAAAAGAAATTTTCTAGGGTTTTTTTTTATATTATTATTCTAATTATCATTTTGTAAGTTAAAGGTGAATGATACAAGCGCTATATATATATATATTTTTTTTTTTTTTTCAAAATTAATGAAACATTACTGCATGAATGGCGCCACAGCAGCACATATCAAATGCAATAAAACATATTACATCATTTCAAAATGCTAAAACACCATAACTTCAAAAGAAAGGTGTATATCTGCAGAAATTTTTTAACTATAAAATATTTAAAAAAAACAAGAAAGACAGGTAAAAAAACCAAAAACAGTCTGTTCTTCATCAGTGGGGGGTGGAGTTAGTTTTCTGTCTGTCCTCCCACTGATGAAGAACAGACTGTTTTTGTTTTTTTTACCTGTCTTTCTTGTTTTTTTAAATATTTTATAGTTAAAAAATTTCTGCAGATATACACATTCCTTTTGAAGTTATAGTGTTTTAGCATTTTGAAATGATGTAATATATATATATATATATATATATATATATATAAGCAGCGAAATAAATAAAGAATAAATAGAATATCGTCTGCCTCTGGTTCGTTTTAGGAAAGAATAGATATTCAAAACTTAGAGCGTAAACATATTTCTTCAATATAGGTAAATTTCGGAGGCTTGTTAATTCTTTCCCCTTGTCCGTAGTAACGCTAGTACTGTTGCCATTACAGATTTTGCCGTAAATGTCCCATCTTGTATGTTAATCTATGGTTCTCAACTGCTCTGCTCAACAAGCGCAAAACGTTTTGACACATTTACAAATTCATTTTTTAATGGAAAGATATAAAATTGGAAAGCCTGACCATAGAAGCGATTTGGAATCGAACTGTGTTTTTCATTTTTTGATAAATTACTTATTGAGTTATAAGAGATTTTGATCACGTGTCAAACACGTTTTTCAACTTTTCTTGAGTGCTTTTCCTCCTTTCGCGCGGAAATTCGGTTCAAAACGCCAACTTTGACACTCTTTTCTGAAAGATCTATTGCGTTTGCAAACACAAACAGAAAAAAACAAACAAACAAAAAAAACAGCTCGATGACATAGTTGTTGAACAATAACACCTGCTAATTTCATGCATTTCCAAACAAAAATAAATTAAAACTTATGTCATAAAGTTGCCCTTTTGGATTTCAGAACAGCCTTAAAATGATTTTTGGCAGGGAAAAAAAAAAAAAAAAAAAAAAAAAAAAATTGATTAGAATTAGGAAAGAAATTCCCTTCTTCACTGTCCTCTCTCAACGATAATGTTTCAACATTATACGCTAGATAGGGACGTTTCAAATACCGCCCCTTCGTAAGATTTACAACTGAGTCATGGGAAGAAAGCAGAGTAGAAAAAAACCCGTTATTTGTTTTTTCTTTCTTTGAATCAGGACACTGGGCTATATTAACCAGCCTTTTCGTGTCTTTTATTGCATTGTTAAAATGAAAAGGATATGTGAAATCTGTATATCGAAAATTACAGTAACTATTGCGATGTTAGCAGAGTTTTTCCAGGGAAAGAAAAGGATGTGATCAGTTGGATTTCTGTACGCCGTTCATTTTATTTGGGAATTCCTAGTTCTTTAGAGGCTTTGACTTTAATACTGTAGTTTTGAGAAGATTTTCGAAAGAAAATGACACATAAAAAAGATAAAAACTGAATATTTTATGTTAACTTTATGATATTAAGTTAATTTTAGCATTGAGATAATTAGGGTAATTAATAGTAGTAATTGGTTTAATTATGTGTATGTTTATGTTTTTATGACTTTTATTATCTTCACGTGTATTACGAGTAACGTTTAATACGAGGACTTATAATTCTCTTGATTTTTCGTATTAACAGAGTCCGACAGTGTAATTTTGTGTGTGTGTGTGTGTAAGAAATTACACAAATTAATTGGCTCATGTACACTGAAATCTGAATTACTTCTAATAAAGTTTAGTTTCTTCTTATGTGCTTTATTTGTCATATAAAGAATAACATAATTTGTAATGTTTATAAAAATGAGTTCGGATCACTGCTAATAAAGCCGGCAAATACATCTTATCAAAGGATGACGCTGGTTTTCCTTTCTCATTTTCTACTTGGGAAAAGTCATAATTTCTCGCTTCGGTTCCATATTTTGTTTTATCTTTAAACCTATTTTTAGCATCCTGTAAGGTTCAAAATAAATGCTGGTCTTCTCCTTGTATATTTTTGAGCGGAAATGTACTATCCAATTCACGTGAAAGTTATTTTAAGTTTTCACGTTTCTAAACTGTGAATGAAAAATGGTTTCACTAGCATTTAGAAACACATTTTTACTGGAAATAACAGCATTACAATAGTAGTTACAATAATAGCTTCGTTTCAAAAAGATTATTTCTAGCGTTGTTCTCGATCAAATCTTGAATAGAAAGATACACTCAATGTGAGTACACTTTTTGGAATTTCCTAAAGGGCCACCAATATTTAAGATTAGATTTTTTTTTTATTATTATTTAAGTAGCAGAATTTGTAATCACTACGCCTTATCGCACAATTTCGAAAAAAAAAATCAGTAATTAAAAAATGTGAAAAATTCTCTTCAAAACTGGAACTGTACGCACCCTGATTTTCTTAAAGAAGAAAACTATATCATAATTTATTCAAGTAAATCTTAGAAAAAAAAAAAAATAAAAAATAAAAACCGACCGGGTCTCGGGACTCTTAAAGCTTTAAAATTTTCGAAATTTTAATTTTTTTTAATGTTAAATTCCTATATTTTATGAACATTTTGATATAATTGCTTCCTTGAAATTCCCATTAGAACAGAAGTTATGGCTTTTAGAATTATACCCACTCAATATGCTGAAGCGGCGTTTCCGAAACTTTTAAGGCATTTTTCTCCAAATGACGTTTTTGGGCATAACGCGCACGATATCTCAAAAACTTCTGAATATTGTTTCACGAAATTTTCAAAACATCTGTTTCAAGTTTCTCTGTATAAACTGAACCTAAAATTTCCTTTTTATTGTTCAAAAATATATGTTTTTTAGGTGATTATATTGTTGGAATTTTCTAAATTTTGCATGAGCTAAATACAACTTAGTATTAAAAATATAAAAATGCTTTACATAAAAATTTATTTAGTTTCTGGGTAATTATTACAATATGAAGTATAATTAGGCACAAAAAATTTCATTCTATTTGAAAAATTTATTTTGTAATCCTGCGCGTAAATTGTCACACCAATTTTATGCTCGACTAATGTCTGACATTTTTTAGCTCTCTATAAATACTAAATCTGTATCTTGCAATTTTTTTTAAATACATGAAATGAAAGAACACACTTATATCTTTTAAACCCAATAAAAATTGTGTTTTTAAATCAAATATATTTTACGATATTAAATGTTGAAAATTGTCTTTTTATTTTCCTTTTTCCAATTTTAGGAGTCCCAAGGCCTCTTAAGTAGCAGAATTTGTAATCACTAAATCTTATCGCACAATTTAGAAAGAAAAATTCAGTAATTAAAAAATGCGAAAAATTCTCTTCAAAATTAGAACTGTACGCACGCAGGTTTTTTTAAAGAAGAAAAATATATAGTAATTTATTCAAGTAAATCTTAGCGGGAAAAAAAGAAAGAAAAAGAAAACACGGCTTTAAGGAATTGTTTCTTACCTTATTATATTTATATTTACTTATTACACATTGGTATACAGTAAATTCTGTCTAAGGCGGACTCTGTGCAAGCCGGAAATCTATCTACCGCGGAAAATTTTCAAAGTCCCGGCGAACCCATAGAAAATTACATTAATTCATGCGCAAAAAAATTATGGCCATTTTTTTTCCCCATTCTGACCAGAAAATCGGAGTTCTAACTTTTTACGGCTGCTCTTTCATATTCACCTAACGCTTCATTTATAATGGGTGCTTCATAATAATAGAAGCCACCAGTCCACCAGAAGAAAATAACTCAGTTAAGCGGGACTCGGATAATCGGGACTCTACTGCAAAACATATTTCAATTTTAAGACTTAAAGCACACGCTTTTATTTTATGTAAAATGACGTCATTTGCATTAATATAGATTCTTAAAATTAAATATAGTTTATAATAGTTCCATGTTTTATCATAAATCATTCATTTATATTTTTCTCAAAATAGCACGTATTTTAATTAATTTTTTTTTTTCAATTTTTATGAGAAAATAGCAACAAAAAGATATAATTGCTATTTTTCAACAATTTTTTCTTTGCTTTCTACAGAAATGGAGTACTTGAGTTGCCAAAATGCAACAAATGTCGCTAAAAACTACAAAAAAATTAGCATTTCAAAAACAAATGGAGATGCAGTACTTTTTCTCCCAATATGACGGTATAAACATTGAAAATGTGCGATGATTAGAAGTTTTTAAAAATGCTATAGAGTATTTAATCGCACGATGAAACATCGGCTTTTGTTTTACGGCTAGCATATACAAGGTAACGTTATTTATTGGAGACAAAATAAGCTGGGAGAAAGAAATAGCATACTGGGGGCTAAAAAAGCGGATTTCCAAATTGGGACATAAAAATACATTAAATCGTATGAAATCGCATCTTATCTTATACGAAATTCTGTCTTAAACCTAAAGAATTCATAGTCCCTACGGAAGGCATGCCCTTTAATTATACCTTCCAAAACTGAATATTTTTTCGGTCACTTGAGATTCCTTTTTAGTAAGTTTTACTATTATAAATGAACAGACACTAAAATATGTAAAAGACTTCTAGTGTATCTTTTCATATCTTTTACTTTTGACATACAGATAGACAGAGTCACAGACAGACATTTTGTAAAAACATGTTTTCCGTGATCTCTGACCCCTAAAACGTGTAAATCTGTCGAAAAACGGAATTCGAAAATTTCACGAATCCAATACTTTCTTCTTTTTCTTCTTTTAAAGATAGAAGAAAGTAAAAAGAAGAAGAAAAATACTATTTATTTTACTGCAAAATATGTTAAATTAACAGAGTGTGTTGCAGATTTGCAGATTTTTTTCAAATGCAGATTTTTTTTCCGTTAAATAAAACGTTTTGTACGAGTATACTCTTTTTTTTTTTTTTTTTTTTGTAAAATTAACAAATTGTTGCATTAGAAACAAATATTTTAAGTACTTTTTTTGCTGAGGAAAATTTTGTAGATAATGTTTTAAAAAGAAGAATGTAGTAGTTGAAACCACAGTCCTGCGTCAGGACGAGTCATGCAACCCGATTTTACTCGGAACTCGACCCGAACCGCGTGCCGAATCCTTTTCGGGTTGGCACGATTTTTTAAAAGTCCTGAATATTTTTTTCAAATGAAAAATCTATATAGTATTTGGATATTAATATGTGGATATGTGTTTATTTTTGTACAAAAAAGATACATAGAGATATAATTGTAAACACAATAATTGTATTAAAATATAGATCAATCTCCTTTCCCTTCGGCTTCAAGTCGAATTTCGGTCAGACAATTCTCCCCCCCCCCCCCTTTCTTTTTTTTTTTTTTTTTCTTTGGACGATTTGACTTTAAGCAGAATTTTCTGGTTCGTGTCGGGTACAACTCGATCCGCGCAGGATTCTGATCGGAATACGGAATATCGCGAAGGATTTTAACAAAATAATCATATAAATGTATTGCAGAACATTTAAGATTCAATTCGATTTTAAGTACACAGAAAAAGATCATTCTTTCTAGAAAATCAACAGATATTTATTTATTTTTGCCATTACAATTCTTATCATAAAGTTTCCAAATATGCAACAACAATTTTTCGGTGATTAACAGAACAGTTCTGATGCTCTGGCGTATGGGCGCTGGCAAAACGAAACTCAATGAGGACTAAGATTTTCGAACAGATGTACCTGTGGTTCGTATTTTTAAAAATACATAAAAATGAACTGAACTAACAATTTTTTGTCAGAACTCCTAGCGCACGACAATTCTTAAATATATTAACATAAAATCCAATACAAAATGTTAAAAAATTAACAAATATTACATATTTAAAAATAAGATTTTGGCCACTTTTTTATTTTTATTTATTTATTAATTGGAGGATTGAAAGGTTTTCTTTTTTCGTTGAGCCCTCGTTTAAAATTATTTTTAAAAACATATAGGCGTAAAAGAAAAAGAAAAGTGAAAATTGTTTCATGAAGCTCTTCTGACGAAAAATTTAGGATTCATTTCCTTCTTAGTTTTTAATTCATTTATTTATTCACTTATTGAATATTTCTTTTGCAAAATCATAAGATAAAAATAAAAATGGTTAATTGAATTTCAGCTTATGCAAATAGTTTTATGCTAAACATTTATTCCTAATGCACGCTTTTTTCATGACAGTTAAACCCAAAAAGGAATGTAATAAACTAAACTTTGATGTTTTTTAATAATATCTGAAAAATTACTAAAATGAGCAATAAATTTATTACTCTCAAATTTAGATTTATGCCAGGGATGAAGGTAAAGAATGTAACTAATTCATTTATAGTACATTCGGAATCATTTGTTCTTCAAAATCATAACAATGCAATGACAGGATTACATAACTTTTTATAATATATATATATATATATATATATATATATATATACTTTAGCTATTTTGCGTTTTATGCTGGTAATTTTTTGTTGATATTTTATTAAATGGAAAACAATGTATCAAATTCTTATTGTTAGTTTTATTCAGTTGTTTTCATTTTTTAACTTTTCTGGTTTTTGAACTTGAGTTCTATTTAATTTTATAAGACTCGTTTTTTTTTTGTTTTTTTTTTACAATTTATTTAAAACTATTTGAATTAAAATTTAAAATGTAGTAAAACTTTGGATTTTATTTATTAAAATTTTAAATTATATTTCAAGGAATCTAACTTAAATTACTTTTTAAACTATTGAAGAATTATAAACTTTCTATTTCATTGTTTTCTAAAGTTTCAGCAAATTAATTCCTACAGTTTATGCCAACATGAAAGTCTCATAAGTTCAGAAACATGAAAGGCTGAAATAATTTCAACTCTGAATAAAAAGAACTATGATTAAAAAAAAAAAAAAAAAGAAAGAGGAAGTTGGGATTTTGTTATTTATATTTATATGCTACATTAACATACTTTTAGTATATTTTGAGTACGTGTATTTTTATAATCTCATGTTAACAGATGGCAGCACTAAACAATATAATTGCTAAACATGCTTGAATTTTTCTCTTTGAGCCGTTCCTTCCTTCACATCCAGGTTTAGTTGCGAAATTTTCGCATGAGCTTACGCATTTTACAAACATGTAGCCAGAATGTAGTCATGCTCTCAATTGATTGGTTCGTTTGCTTGATTATGTGCTAGATCGATGCGCAGCTCGGTACAAAATAACATTTTGTGGAATCTAAGGGGATCTTTTTAAATCCACATTTTGTGATTCATTCAATAGAAGAATAATCATTCACCAAATCGTTCCCACTCATAAACGTCGCATCGTAAGTTGTATGAAAGTTCTTTTATTTATTTAACAGTAAAATTTAAAGTTATGGAGGACAGTGAATTTCCTCCTGATGATGACGATAATTTACAGGAAACTTTCAAAAGAGCCACGGATTATGTAACATATAATGCATCTGTTATGAAGGAAGATGATTTGTTATTTTTGTACGCCAGATATAAACAAGCTAATGTTGGACCTTGCAAGGAGCCGATGCCGGGTATTTTTAAATTTAGAAATCGCAGTAAGTGGTCTGCATGGAATTCATTAGGTGAGATGACGAAAGAAGAAGCAATGCAGCAGTATATTGATAAAGTTAACGATTTAAATCCTGAGTGGGACGGTTCAAAACCAAAAGATACCGGTGAAAAGAAACATTTTGGACCTGTAAATAGTACCTGCTTAAATACGGATCCAGTTATAAATGAAGAATCCAAAACTATTTTTGATCATGTAAAAGAAGGCAACACTGAAAAGGTTAAGAGTCTTTTATCAGGCAATCATACACTGAAAAATTCTGTTGATGAAGATGGGTTATCACTTCTTCATTGGGCGTGTGACAGAGGTCATTCGGCTATTGTAAGTTTATTGATATCTAATAGTGTAGACGTAAATAAGCAGGATAATGATGGCCAAACACCTTTGCATTATGCTTCATCATGTGGACATGAAGATGTTGCTAATATATTGCTTAAGGCTGGTGCTAATGTTTCCATTTTTGACTCTGATGGATTAAGCCCTGCTGATGTTGCTTTTAATACATCTTTAAAGGAATTATTGACTCTAAAAACTTAAAAATTTAAAAAGAATTTCTAATAGCCTGGATTGGATTGCTTGTAAATTTTCATATATAATGTTAAAAATGAAAAGCTGAAGATTGGTGTTTTTTGAAATATACACTCCGAAACTGATAAAGTATAAGGTAAAGAATCATTGCCTAACAATTCTTTCCAGAATTGCCAAGATTCATTTTATTCTCATTCTCAGAACCAATGACAGGTGTTTCGAAAACATTATAAAACTACCAGAAGAACAATAGGATATATGTATTTATCTGTTGTTAAATTATAAGTTGGTGTATTTAAAAAATTTCATTTTATGATCAATTCCGCTATTTAAGGTAACATGTTTTTTTTCAAATTCATTTTTTTTTTTTCATTATGCACAGGATCAATGGGTTATTTTTTGTAAATATTCTTAGAACTTCCAAAAAGAACTATAACACTATACATTTATTGTGAAATTATAAACTGAGATGTTTGAAGAAACATTACTACTATATTTTCTGGTTTGTAAGTCGTCTGTTTAAATCACCAATATAATAATTTCCATTTGTTGATTTATATGCCTGATATAAAATCAGACATTAGATCTATGACTCGCAGAATGTGCCATTTTCGACATATTTTGCAGAATAATTTATAAAATTCTACTTTAATTGTTGTTAAAAAAGAAAAAAGTATATTAATAATTGACCTAGAGAAATTAATTCCACTATGGCCTAGTGGAAATTTCATAACTGTGAACTAAAAGAAGTATAAAGTATTGCATTTTGAAATATTTAAAAATATATATGAATACAAAGAGAGATTTTAATATTATTGATCTTGCAAATTATCCATCTGATAAATCTAAACATATTGTTAGATTCACAACAAATTTCTGAAAATTCTTCTACATTTGTAGAATTGTCAGTGGATATTCAACTTTACCTGAAGAAGTCAACTTATACCAAATATATTCACAATATGCCATTTCATTGTAAAAAATATATAAAGTCAACTTATATACAGTAGAGTACCGCTAATCCGCAAACCTGTAATTTGCAGACGTTTGTAATCTGCACTGTATGAATGAAGGTAAACAAAAAATTTTAATTCTTAAAAAATAATTTCTCAAATGTATTATACATCAATTAAACTTTTTTTAACAATTTAAAATGATACAGTATGCATAAAAATATTTTATTTATTTAATCATTTAATATAGTAAATAAATAAAAAAATTTACTCTTAAAAAAATATTTGTATTAATGAAAGATGGTTACTTAAACAATATATTTAATCTCTCATCTGAAAATAATTACAATTTATGGAATTGGAGATAAAACAGTTTAATACAAAAACCAAGTAATTAATTCCTTAATCAATGTTAATAAATATAAGTATCAATAAATTCATATTTAATATTTATACATGTATTTACAGTATTTGATAAAGGATATTTAAATGTATAAAAACAAGATTTTTTTTAAGGAGCAGCTAAGTATGGTTACTATTTAGTATACAAAAGTGCAAGGTACAGTAGGTATAAAAACATGAACCACACATTTTAATACTAAAGCAAATATAAAAAACAATTTTTAATAATTCTTACTTAATTCGTGAGTGTGTAATTTCTGTATTTTAAGCATTAACAATCTAAATTTGCATAAAGTATGAATAAAGTAAGCATAAACAAATATTTATATACACACATGAGCTGTAATCTGCAAAAAAGTATTTAATTCGCAAAATGCTTGGGGGGAGGGAGGGGGGGGGGACCAAGCTGTGCGGAGTAGTGTTCTTCTACTGTACAAAAAAATATGATATATTTTATTATTAATTCTGCTGTTTAAGATAAAGTTTCAGTGAGAAATGCATTTTCTTCATTATTCACAGGCTAGTTCCATGAGTACTTGTAGTGTAAGTCACACACTACGAGTTTTGGCTTCCAGTATTTTGGAGCAGAAAAAAATGTGACTTATTTTATCAGAGATATCACATTATGGAATAAGGCAAAGCAAACTTTTCTAAAAGTAACAGTGGCCAACACGAATAGCAGTTATCAGTTATGTGACTTACACTACAAAAAACCATGTAATTAGCCCACAGGATTAATGAGATGTTTTTTATAAACATTCTTAGAAAACTAAAAAGCCCATAAAACTGTAAATTTATTGTTAAATTATAAACTGAAATGTTTAAAAAATTATTTTATTTTATGATTAGCTCTATTATTAAAAAACAAATTATTAATATATATATATAATTTTTTTTTTTTTTTTTGCTTTCAAAAAACTATTATTATGTTATCTTTGGAATTTAAATGATACTATTGAATATTAATATTATCATTATTTCTTTATTTTCTATGTAATTCTTTATTTTTCATAATCGATCTCAACATTTTTTAAACTTTGCATTTTAATTAGTTGCCTTTTAATTTTAAAGTAAGATAAAGGATATTTTTAAAGAAACTTTTACTATATTCGACAACTTTTTTTAAAACAAGCTTATTTTTTACTGCCATGTTTCTAAAGGTCCCTATTTTTAAAATTTTTATTTTATATTTGTCTACTACTCTACTTGTTACAGACTCCTACCTTATTTCTCTCATTTTCAATCAATAAAAAGAACAGATGTTGCAGACGTACCAGGGTTATTTTGGCCAGAAAAGACCTTTTTTTTAATACCTGTTAGGCATTGCGTTGCAGAATGGGAAAGATTTATTGCAGAAAAAAGATTTTAGTTGTGAGAAAGTATATATTTTTGGTACAGAGAAAAGATCCATGCAACAGCAAAATAATCTTCTGCAGAATTATATTGGTAAGAAGTGACTGTTTTCTGCATTTCAGCAGATTTTCGTTTCCACCTCCACCCCAAAATTTTTGTTTTTCTCCCTTTGTCCCCCCTTCTGTCCACAAATTAAAGCTGAAAAACTGAAAAATTGTTAAGCTTTACATTCTGCCCCTTTTTTAAAATATTTTTTCTTTTCCAGTTGTTTTATTTGTTACTTTTAAATACTAATGCAAAAATAACAAAACATCTAAATTTCCTTCCCCACTGAAATTTTTGGTCATAACATAATCCTCACATTGTTTAAAATCTTTAAAACTCTAAAAAAAAATTGCTGTATTTATTACTTTGAAGTAACAATAAATAAATAATCATTCATCTACCTCTCCTGGAAAATTTTGGTTTTCTTCTCTTTGTCCTGCGCCTGTTACTTTAAAAATAATGATAATATATAGCATTAACCCTTAACTTCTGTGACAAAAACTGTTTCATAGATACTATCAGCAGTCTCTGAGACTGCTGAATCGAAAGATGAATAAAAGACTTCATAGAATACTGTTACTAAACATAGGATACTAGCCCAGTGGCAGAAAATTATGGTTTTGTCTGCGACAGCAATTTAGTGAAATGAAAATTGTCTGCGGGAGTAGCATGTTTCAATTTTCTTATTATGAACAAGAACATTATAAGCATTAAAATAAATATGATTCTTACTGATTAACATAATAAAAATATACAGTAGAGGATCTTTATAACGCAATTCTATATAATGCAATTCTCCATATAACGCACAACTTCTCAGATGTAAACAATGAATTTTGCAGTTAAAAAGCACCTGCATTTTTACATTGTAAAATATTGCTACTCTCTAGAAGACTGAATTTGATACATTAGTTCAACTTTATCTTCTAATTAAGACCTTTTTACTGGAAAAAATTCTATTATTACAGTAAACATTTTTGAAAATGTCTAATATAAGGGATGGTTGTGTCAGTTATATTTGGATCATGTTTATAAAGTAGTTAACAATGTCTGACCTATATTATGCAAAAATTTATAATTTGGATAACTCTTGATAACAAGGAATGCAGTATAAAGATATTCTAATGCATTTTGATATGTTTCAGACTTATTTGGCCATGTTTACAAGGTGAATTTAATGATGTGATCCATATAACGCAAAATTCTATATAACGCACAACCTTGCGTTTTTAGATTTGCGTTATAAAGATCTTCTACTGTACCTACATTTTAATTATAATATAACCTAATTTATTTTTCCCGCGATCCTTTGAAGACATTCGCCTTTTTACCACGATCCTTTACGAATTTTCAGTTTTTTCTGCTATCCTTTAACAAATTTTCCGTTTTTCCACTGCGATCCTTTGACGAAATGCACGTTTGTTTGCTATCGTTTGACGAAATTTGCGTTTCTCCCCGATCCTTTTATGAAAATCGCGTTTTTGTCGCTGTCCCTCTACGAAAATCGCGTTTTTTCGCGATCCTTTGACAAAATTCGCATTTTTTCCAGATATTTCACAAAACTTACGTGTTTTCGCGATTCTTTGAAGAAATTCGCTTTTTTCCCACGATCTTTTAAAGAAATCCGCGGGTTTTTTTTCGGAATTCTTTGAATAAATTCAAGTTCTATCCGCGATTCTTCGCAAAATTTGCGTTTTGTGCGATCCTTTGACAAAATTCGCGTTTTTTTTAGCGATGTTTTGGCGAAATTAGAGTTTTTTTGTGATCCTTTAACAAAATTTGCGTTTTTTCCCGATTCTTTGACAATATTTGCATTTTTTCCGCGATCCTTTCGCAAAATTGACTTTTTTTTCTGCAAACGATTAACAAAGATTTTTTTTTCACCGATCATTTGTCGAAATTCGAGATACTTTTTTTTAGTCTGCAGGTTCCCTGAAAAGTCTGTGACGCCCGTCGCAGCGTCGCGCACATTCTGCCACAGGGGATACTAGTACTAAACTTTATATACAGGACTATTATAATTAAAATTCGCATATATTTAAAATTCTTTAGTGATAGTACTAGGTCTCCGTACGAAACAGTTGTCTCCATTTTTTTAAAATGTTGTTTTGGCTTAGTGCTTTTATTTGTTGTTTTGAAATACTAATACATAAATATTCATATAGTTTACCCCCCCCCCCCCTTGAAAATTTCGATCACCTCCCCATTGCTCCATCATCACACAATTAAAAATCTTTTAAAACTCTTTCATTTTAAAATACAAAACTTGCCCTATTTATTACTTTGAAATAACAATAAATGAATGATCATTACTTCCCTCCCCCCCACAAATTTTAGCTTCTCTTCCCCTCCTAACACACAAGTATTTGTTGTTTTTCATAAACAGTAAATATTTTATTTATTTTTTAATTTTGTTATAAAACACCATGTTGTCATATGAAGCAAAAATCAACAGGTTATACCCAGTGGTAGAATTGATTAAAAAAAAAAGTCACTGGTCCCAAGGACTAGTAAGCATGAGAGTTTACTGGTCTGCAGTCTTCATCACTGGCCCGCTACATAAAATTCTATTAAGTTCCTTTAACCCTTTGAGTGATACCCCCTTCCCCCCTCCCTTCTCCTCCTAGAATATAAATCAAACTTCCTTTGCAGTTAGCCAAAATTTTCAGCATAATAAAATGTAAAATTATAATTTGCTAAAAATTAAATAACAGCACATAAACAAAATCTATAAAATAATTAATTATATATTTTATTTCTGATTATTTATTCCAACTGACTGTAAGGTTTAATGCAATTATTTATTTATTTTTTTAAATAAAATAAAATTGTATGGTTTGTGTTCCATTGCAGTTTTCTCAGGGACAGGAAAGTTTATGTTTACCTGTCAGAGAGAGAAAGAAAATTACTGGTCCTGCGGAACATTAAATTTTTCAAATTAGTGGTCCGATTGAATTTTTGGTGGTCTCGGACCAGCAGACCACCAAGGATTTCAAACGCTGTTATCACACCAGGCAAAAAAATTGCCATTTTGGAGCCAAAAAAGAAACCCTGATGCATCGGTGATATCTGTATACTGAGAAAAAAAAATTAAAACTATTTATCTAGTTAGTAAATATTTTATTCTCCATACTGTACTCCTCCTATATCTCTCGCTATTTATAAACTTTATATATAATTTTTTGATGTGCCGTTTTTTGTAAAATTGTCTTTTTTTATTTAAAAGGCTTATAAATAAAATTTGTTTAAAGTATTTTTGTATTCCTTGTCATTATTTAGAATAGATAAATACATCATTTCATCATGTTATATATAAAAGTTAATCATTGCAAATTAATCTGCAATAGTATAAATAGAAATACCCATTATATTATAGATAAGTTTCAATTTATTTACAAGTAATGTCTACTTTTTACTTACATTCAAACAAGTTGCATATATTGGTACTTGCATATTATCTGGATCTGGGCCATGTAAGTACACTGCCAAAAATGGCCTTGTAATTTTAATTATAGTAATTGTTTAATTACTATTTTTGTATTTAATGTTATTTGTGTCAGAGTTTCTCCCAGACAGTTTGAAGAGGGTTAGTTCTTCATCCTGCCTGCGTTTTGGTTTAAAAAATAGCTCCCTTGTCCCTCATTCCAAAACATTGCCGCTCTGCTTTTTGTATTAAAGGATTAACTTGCACAGTGAAAACTGACTCGGTGTTGCAGGTATGCAAGTGCTGCACCACAAATGGATGATTGCCACCACTAAATTTTTATATGTAAGTATTCTTCATGTTAATAAATCTCAATCTCAGAAATTCTGTCTACATTAAATAGAAGACAAATAGTACTATTAAAATTTAGAGGTAGCAATGAGCAATTTGTGGTGCAGTGCTTTCATCTCTGATGTTGTGTCTTCAGAAGAATGCCATGATTTAAAAAAGTAATAGTACCTTTGGAAATAAAAAAAATGAATTTAAAAATAAAAAAAGTGGCTATAAGGATTTAAAATGTGCCCTTTTTCCACCACCAGCATCCTGCCCTTCTTTAAACCTGGGGGAAACTGATGTATTATTTGTATTGCGAGTCCAATTCCATTTATTGTAGGTAATAATATGAAAGTATGCTTTATAAGATATATTAACATTGTAAAATATATGTAAGATGTAAATAAAAATCAGGGACTGCTCTGAGAAATTCAGAGCATTAGCCACCATGTTATCCAGATTTGAATGTCATTATCCCGTTTTCAAAGTTGTTAACCAAAAGCTATTGTTATTCTGGAAGCCTTTAACATTCATTATGGATAGGTCACAAACAGGAACGCAAGTTGCTGCTAAATTCAGCTTCATGAGTTCATTTCATGTTGTACGTATAAATTATTCAAAATTTCCCCTTTTCCTTTGTTGTATTTTAAGAAAATATAAGGCAATTTCTCCTTTTCCTTTGTTATATTTAAAAATATTTTAAGAAAATATAAGGCAATTTCTCCTTTTCCTTTGATGTATTTTAAAATATTTTAAGAAAATATAAGGCAATTTCTCCTTTTCCTTTGTTGTATTTTAAAATATTTTAAGAAAATATAAGGCAAGTATTTAAGAAATTTAATATCTTTAGGAGAAGTAAGAAAACAAATAAGTTAGTACAAAATATATTTTATTTGAGAATCAAAATACCAAAAAATATTCACATAGCCAAAATGATATTTTTACTCAGTGTTTAATTTTATTTATGCGTTTAGAAGGAAAAGTCAGTACTTTTATGTTAGCCTGTCGCAGGTGATAAATTGACATATAATGTTCACATTGACATCTTTCGGAACAACTTGCGAATACGCCCAAAGTCCGCCATCTTGTTTCTTTGTTGATCATCGCCGATTTTAAATTTCTTTATTTGGATTTATTTATTTTTGTTGTTGTTTATGTTGTTAAATTAAACATAAAGTGGTTATAAATGACCAACAAAGAAACAAGATGGCAGACTCCGGGCGTATTCGCAAGTTGTTCCCATTTTTCATATTATATTCATTTTATTTAAAATATAAATCGTTCATTCATTTAATATAAAATACGCAAGTTTCATTAAAAATATATGTCTTTCGCTCATTCCCTTTAAAATATGAAAAATGAACTACCAAAAACTAAAGCATTTTGTTTCATTTTTAAAGTATTGTTTCTAATTTACACACATAAAAAGTAAAAGCTGTCATTGTTGGGGGAAAATGCTGCTAAGATTTATGCTCATCTAACAAGTGCCAAAAAATCGGAACATAAAGTCTGTTTTTATCAGATTTTTCTTCATAGTTTTCACTGTTTTCTAATCATTCAAAAAAGTTCTTATTTATTTTTTTTTTCAATAGTTTTCTTTTTTGTATCAATTATGAATATCACTATCGTACTCGTATATATTATGCAAGCAATCCTACAGTATATACTTATAACATTACAAAACACTTAATTACAATTACTTACTAAAAAGGATTAAAGAGAAATGCGCTTCAACACCACTTGAACCGGAATAAAACAAACAGTGATGTGCAGATTAATGTTTCAAGTGGACAAGTTAGTTACAACTTGTTTATGTTGTATTTTCTATATCAGCATTGTGATTAGGGATTGACCGAAGCAGCAGTTTTGCTGAATACCGAAGCTTCGGTCAAAGTGTATACTGAAGCTTCAGTCAAAGTGATACCGAATATTCGGTATTCGGCAACCGAATACTTAAAAATTTTTAATACACATTTTTGCATATATTGGCTTTTTTAGTAAACTTTAATTAAAATTAAATTCTTAATAATTTAATTCAGTTACATTTTCATTCTTAAATCTAATTACACAAAAAAATTTAATGACTTCTTTCCACTCACAAATTCATTAACCAATATTATTCTTTATTATTTTATTACTAGTAATACCCAAAATAACCCATGAAAGTATTAAACTGTACAAGCTATTGTTAAGGATTAGGATTGTTAGAAAAACAAAAGTTGATTCAAATAAAAAGAAACAATGTTGTCATTAAACTGATTTACTAATTGTCTAATTATAAACATATTGGATAGGAATCTTCTCAGATATAAAAGGTGTATCGATTTGTAAATTTAACTATTTTCTGTCAAATTATTGATGAATATTTATATTTTGATTAATATTTTAACATTGTGGCGATGAAGATAACAAATTTGAGTAATTTCAATTTAATAGTTATAAAAGCTATAGGATAGGCATAGGGGACTTATTTGATGTGTGTAGGCATAGACTTATTTGATGTGTGTATTTTATTTAATATATAGCTTAGATATACAGAGATGATCTTTGATATACTTATTTGATGTGTATATTAAAGAAAATACACATTAAATAAATTAAAAAAACTAATGTAGAAATAAGTAAAGTTAAATGATATGGGAAAGATGCCCATCTTCCTTACTATTTTTTTCTCTATTGTAGACAGTTGTTCTGGTTTCACCCCTATGCAGAATTTTTTAGGAAGGAAAAAGTTTTAAATAGTTTTTGATTTGTTTACTGTAGTGCAGCTGAACTCTGAACTCATGCACATAATATTGAAACTCATCGTTTAGCCTATTCTATTTCTAAGTAAAAGAAAATTCTTCTACTTCAAAAATATTGCTTAAACTAAGTAACAAACTAACTTTATTTGTGTGGCCCAAGACAAGATATATAACCATTAATCCATGTTTTTGAAAATATGTGATGCACATAAATTATTTAAGACCTTTAACTATTGCTTTATATATTTTTATGAGATGACAAAATTTACCTTGTTACTTGTATTTAAAATTATCCTAAAACATCATTATTGTTATTTTCTTTCTTAGTCAAAAGTTCTTTTTACACATAGTTCTGTTTGCATTAAAATTGTGTATATATCTTTTTAATCTTCAATACTAATTAAACATTATTTAAAATTAATTATAAACATTCTCTATATATTTTTACATTTAAAAAAAGTTTTTGCACTGAACAGAAGTCTGATTCTCTAAAACAGAAAATCCTCTGGTTTTTTTTTTTTTTTTTTTTTTTTTTTAACCTTTACAACTTGGAAGTGCTGTATAATTATATCATTACATTTTATACTTATTGCATAGTCAATACTGGTGATATTACTTTTGTTATCTTACTATTTCAATTACCTTTTATTGTTTGCTTTATTTATGACTATAGTGTCATGGCTCTCCTAACATAGCAAATGTACATTTCCAAGGAAAAAAAGTTGAATATGGCTGGTCTAGGCCTTATAGAACTCAAGATTTAAAAGTTCGCAGACAAGCCAAAAATTGATGCTTTTTCAAAATTGTAAAAATTAATTTACATTAAAACCCAAAGAGGTAAAAGAAAGAAATACAAAATATATTCTCGCTTATATTATCAAGAAAAATGATATCTGACAGTTTCATTGAAATCAAAAATGATTACCTAAAATTTTTTGGTTGTTTTGGCATGGAATGATCTATGAAGTTATTCATCAGAGAAGTTAGTATAGTTCTAAAAAACATAATTGAAATCTACTGTGTACATTGTTTATAACTATGAAGTTTTTAATAAACAAACCAGAATTTTGTGTTTGTTAACAGAAAATAATTGCCTATATAAATGAAGGGTTGCTCTTAAAAAAATATCATTAAAATCAGTTGTGAAGTTTATTTTCTAATTTATGCAATGATTTCTAAGCTACATTTTAAAAAAAAAATTGCGATATTTTCTGAATTGTTTTATATATATATATATATATATACATAAACAGATCTGATATAATTTTACATTACATATTTTCAAATCCTACTAGACTTTAGAAACTAGCCTTGTTTATCTAGTACTATCATTTAATTTTGTATACAAATGATAGTGTATAACATAAGATAAATTTATTCTCATCTTTTCATCAAGTTTAAATGAAACATTAGTTTGTGAAGATATACTTATAACACTGTACAACAGTGGTTTTGTCCTAGAACTAAAATTAGTTGATTCTAGATCAGTTTTAGTGCTGATTCCGAATATGCTTTCCGTTTATCTCTAGGTGGTCCGGGTTTTACAAAATTTGCATATTTAAATTTATGCAAATTTTACATACAATATATTCACATCTAATTACGTTTTCTAGATAATGACTACTTGACTATTTGCTTCAGATAAATGTCACGATTTGCATATTCTTAACATTTATTTATCAGTTATTAAGCCTAATTTGCATATTTTTCAATGGTGTAATGTTTACATCACTATCAACTTTAAAGTAGTTGCCACAGACAGAGTCAGATAATATAGACGAACACGCAAATGCCGTTCGCAGAAAATTTTCAAAATTTGCAGGCAGTTTTGATGCTTGTTTTTTTTAAACAAATTCTTTATATATATAAAAAAAATTATCAAGACCCTGAGCTGAGAATCGGTGCGATGTACATTGCAGACTCTTGAGAATGTTTGCAGACTATTTTTCAACTGGAAAAAAAAAAAAAGTTTTGAAAATTCTTAAGAAATAGTCACAATATTAAGGAATGGTTTGTCTCAAAAACAGTAGATAAACTGTTGAGTAAGAGTTCATCTCTTCCATTCATGGACTAATAACTTTTTTATTTTAACATTCATTTATTCATATTTCAGTTATTTTATAGAATAAAATGACAGTTTTGTTGAGCAATCATAAATTGATATATTTATATAAGTTAATGATTAAAATATTTCACATTTTAATAAATATATTATTTTAATTTTTCATTAGTTTTTCTTTCATTCATTAGTTGTCTGTATTAAGCATACCATTCAATACTACATTTCTTGACTAAGTTTTAATAAGGCTTGTAAATTAATATTTTTCTTTAAGTGGTGTTGCTTAGTGGCACTCCACTCGCATATAATTTTTCCTTTTTGCTGTTAGCGGCGATTTAGAACTCGGGAGGGGCGCAGTATTTTTTTGCAGAAAATTTTTAAGAAATTATTTGAGTTCGCAGGCAGTTTTACATTTTATCTAAGTCTGGCCACAGAATTGATGTAATTTTTTTCTAGACTAAGATTTTTATGCTTATCTCAAATCTGCAATCTGTTCTTTTATATTGCGTCTAGTTTTTGAGTCAAATGAATTTCTACTTTTGTACTGCATTAACACAAGTTTGGTATTAGATGCTTTTTAAGAGTGTGTACTCCATTGTCAAGAGGGTGAACAGCATCAGAGTCCTATCAGGAACATAAACAACAATTTATATATTCCAAAAAAATTTTGAAAAAAGTAGTAGAATCTATCTATCTTAATTAGTTGAAGTACATCAAAAAGTAGCATAAAAAGTTATTTCTGGCTCTTTTGACCAAAAAATAAGATTTCACTTTTTTGAAAAACTAGACGTGATAGGAGAAAACAAATACCAGATTTGAAATCAGTGCAAAAAACTGGTTTAGAAACATATTAGCATACTTGTGCGGCAGAAATATTTGTACATCAAGAAACATTATTAGAAAAACATGAAAAATATGCAAATTAGGTACAATATTTCACAGTCACATGTCAGTATAATCTCAGAAACAACATTTTTGTGAAGTAAATTAGGTAGTAATCATAACATAAAACAAAAAACCCTGTCTGATATTGCTTTACACCTTAAATTGGCAAATTGTATAAAATTTACTAAATTTGCATAAATTGAAGTATGCAAATATCTCTCAAACTTGACATGCTGGAGTAAATCTAAAACTAGATTCGGAATCAGCACAAAAAACCGCATAAAAACAACTAATTTCTGTTTTAGGACAGAGCAAAAGTTAAAATTTGTTGACCAGTGTAATTAAAAAGAAAAACTTTTAAGCATCATTTTTAAAAAAATGCTTCATATTGTAAAAACTAAGAAGAAATTGTTTTAAATGTTAGCATATTAAATTTTGATAATTGACTAGACTGAAGCTAGTTTAAGATATTTACTCTACCTTTTGTTTTAAATTATTATTATTATTGATATACTATGTTTTGGATTGCATGATAAGAATTATATATTTATTAGTATACTGTCTTTATTTTATTTGCAGAAAAAGGATTGTTTCCATCTGTAAATAACTTAGCTGCAAATGCAATCATCAGTGCCAATGCCACATGTGGGGAATCAGGACCTGAAATTTATTGTAAATTAGTCGAACATGTTTTTATGAGGTTAGTAACAGTGTAATTTTATTTAATAAATATTTTATTTATTCAATTACTCTCAATACCATTTAATTTTTTCTGTATGCATAATATTTTTATATCTTATATCTAATGGAGTATCACATTGAATTAAAAAAAAAAAGAATCGTACTTTTATCCCGTTTTTTCTGCATATCATCTCTTGATTTACCTGTACTCTATTCTTTTTATACTTTAGGAGAAGATGTTCCTTTCCAGTTTTTGCAATAACGTCACTTTCTTTTCTATTAAAAGGATATTAAGTTTGCATTTTTCATCCTTAATAGATGGGTTTCCAGCCATTCTAAATATTTATTCAATAAAAGAAATAAAATGTTAGCTTTTAGCATTAAAAAAAAGATGTCTGTGTTTAAGGATTGTGATTGTAAGCTTTTTTGGTTTAACAAAGTTCACATAAATTGTGATTTTCAGAATCTAGTCCAGTGTATAGTCCTGTGCGGGTTGTAGGTTGTACCCAACCCGAACCCGTCAAAAAAAAAATTCCCTGACACGAACCCGCAGAAATAATTTTTGGCGACCCAAACCCAATGTATTTCAGTCCGTACCCAAACCTGCAATATTTCAACCCGCAATCTGACCCGAACCTGCAATGAAAAGAAATTAAATCATGTTTTAATGCCATTATGAAAAATAATCTAAAATTGCATATACAATACCATTTTAATGTTTTACATAGACGTAGAAGAATGAACAAATCTATAATCTTTATTATTCAAATATAGTATAACTTCTGAATAGCAGACAGCTCAATATTGTTGAATAAGATCAAACATCGGGTCGAGTTGTCCAGAATTTTTTTTTTTTTCGCCTTGGAAAGAATGTGATTTTTTTTCTGTGGGTCGGGTTCACACTAGAATAATTCTTCCGGGTCATATTTAGGTTGTTTTTAGGTAGCTTTCATTACAAAAAGCTACCTATTGCAGCCGTTCGGAGGAAAGCGATTTCAAAAAATTTTGGTATATTTTCATCGATCATGACCCCCAGACCCCGAAACCACCCTCCGTTCAAAATTGATATATATATATATATATATATATATCCATATATATATATATATATATATATATCCATATATATATATATATATATATATATATATATATATCTGACCTATGTCACACTGTAACTCTCGTATTTATGAACCGATTTGGATGTAATTCGGTGTGTACATAGTACACACCAATGTCTCGACCGAGTTCGTTGGCCAGCTTCATCCGCCATTTTGTTTCAAAATGGCGGCCATTTAAATTTTTTTTAAAAATTTAAAATTTGAAATGTGGTACCAAAAAATTGAAAATGGAAAAATATTTTTTTCTTATGTATTTGACCTTTATACAAAGACTCCGGAGCAATTTTTGTTTCGTCTATATCTCAAAAAATGGCTGAGTTATAGCATTTTGAATTTCTAGCGTGGCTGACATTTTGAAACGTCCTGAATTTTGTCACGCGATAAAAGGCGTATTTATGAACCGATTTGGATGTAACTTTGTTTATACATAGTACATACCAATGTCTCGACCGAGTTCGTTGGCCAGCATCATCCGCCATCTTGTTTAAAAATGACGTCCATTTAAATTTTTAAGAAAAATTTAAATTTGAAATGTGGTACCAAAAAATTGAAAATTGAAAAAATATTTTTTTTTATGTGTTTGACCTTGATAAAAAGATTCGGGAGCAGTTTTTGTTTCGTCTATATCTTAAAAAATGGCTGACTTATAGCATTTTGAATTTCTAGCATGGCTGACATTTTGAAGTGTCCTGATTTTTGTCACGTGATAACAGATGTATTTATGAACCGATTTGGATGTAATTCGGTGTGTACATAGTACACACCAATGTCTCGACCGAGTTCGTTGGCCAGCTTCATCCGCCATCTTGTTTCAAAATGGCGGCCATTTAAAAAAATTTAAAAAATTTAAAATTTAAAATGAGATACCAAAAAATTGGAAAATGAAAAAGATTTTCTTCGTATGTGTTTGACCTTAATACAGAGATTCCGGAACAGGTTTTGTTTTGTCTATATCTAAAAAAATGGCTGAGTTATAGCATTTTGAATTTCTATTGTGGCTGACATTTTAAAACGACCTGATTTTTGTCACGCGATAACAGGCGTATTTATGAACCGATTTGGATGTAACTTGATCTGTACATAGTACATACCAATGTCTTGACCGAGTTCGTTGGCCAGCTTCATTCGCCATCTTGTTTCAAAAGGGTTGCCATTTAAAAAAAAAAGTAATTTAAAATTTAAAATAAAGTATTAAAAAATTGGAAAATGAAAAAAAAAATTGTGTGTTTGGCCTTGATACAAAGATTCTGGAGCAGTTTTTGCTTCTGAAAATTTGTTCTTTTGTTTATATCTTAAAAAATATTGAATTATAGCACTTTAAATTTCTAGCATGGCTAACACTTTGAAACGATCTTGTATTTGTCACACGATAACAGAAATCACAGAAAGCACCCACTCGTGGACAGCCAACCTTGCGGTATTCGCCTATTTCGATGGAAGAAGGCATGTGGATAGTATACATCAATATCTCAACCAAGTTCGCTGGCCAGCTTCATCAGCCATCTTGTTTCAAAATGGCGGCCATTAAATTGAAAAAAATTATACTTAAAGTGAGGTGCAAAAAAAAAAAAAAAAAAAATAGAAATTGAAAAAGGTTTCTTTCATAAGTATTTGACCTTGATATAAGGATTTAGGAGCATTTTTTGTTTGTCTTTATCTTAAAAAATGGCTCAGATATAGCAGTTTCAATTTCTAATGTGGGTGACAATTTGAAAAACTTATTTTTTGCCTGCGACAACACTCGTATATATCAACCGATTCCGATGTGAGTGAGCATGTGCACAGTCATTACTAAGGTCTCGACCAAGTTCACTGATTAGCCTCATCCACCATGTTGTCTTAAAATGGCAGGAACTTTAAGAAATCGCCGAATTTGGCAG
This sequence comes from Maratus speciosus, assembly GCA_963932465.1. Lineage (NCBI taxonomy): Eukaryota > Metazoa > Arthropoda > Arachnida > Araneae > Salticidae > Maratus > Maratus speciosus. The sequence goes on from OZ010786.1 coordinate 471,306,208, forward strand.
CCAAATATAAGTTAGTTTAAATAAAAACAGCTTGGATAAAGCTGACTAATTTCGCGAAATTCTCATTCATAATGATTTAGTATTGATAAAAATTAATATTGAATCTCCTATATTCGGATTCCACTAAATTGAGCTTCGTGTGTTTGAATAATATAAGTTGGCTTTTTTAAAATAAGGAAAATGAAAGCTACCTCTTCCTCCCGGCACTGGCCGGAAGGACTTTTTTTTTTGTAAGTCAGTTTGTTTTCATTTTCACAAAAAGTTTGAGCACAACTGCGTTTCATATGAAAATAAATACGTATTTGAATATGAATGAGTGTATGTTCAATTTACTGCATGAGAAATAAAATAAATATAAGAAATGTGACCATAGATTATTCTTTCATCAAGAATCATTTTTTCTTCTTAAAACCTTCATAATTTTTTTAAAAAAAGTTCAAAGGGTAGGGAGTTTCCTTAAATCTCCAACTTTAACACAATGTTCTAAAAGATGCTCAGCCTTTAAAATAAATAGAAAAAATGGTATCTGATTTCTTAGTATCTAAAGAAAAATAACAATAAATTTTCTGCATTTAACCACAACAGACTGCAGCATGTCTCTGAAAGTAGAAAATTTAGATTTTAGTAAAACATTGTGAAAAACAAAAGACTTTTTTTTAATCCTGTATTTATTCGATTAAATATCTAAAAATATTTTACCAACTAGCATTCAGTATTCGTCAACAAGGCCGAGAACTGAATAATGGCTGAATATTCGTTACATTCCTAGTGAATACCTTTAAAAATAGTTTGTAGTTGATTTTTTTTTTAAAACAAATAGTAGTTGCAGCTTGCTTAAGCCATTTTAGGCCAAGCATAGAAATTTTATAAAATGTGGTATTATTTTTATTGAAATATGCTTAAATTACATTCATTAAGACAAAAAAAAAGTTTCATGCAGGAAAAATAATATTTTATTTGAGAAATAAAATGCATTCGGCATTTTCATGCATTCGGTGAATGGTGTGCTAATGCACCATTAAATTTAAAATTAATAATTTTTTTTATTTTTTGATGACATTTGTTTTATTATTATTTTATTTACAGAACTTGCAACTTTAATGCATTATAAAAACGTTTGATTAATCTCAAATGGAATAATTATACATTTTCAAAAAGTCGAATTTGTCAATAACCGTTTCAATTTTAAAAGACTAGCGTATTTTGAAAATTTCTGAACAGAAAGTGTTTACTCCAATTGAATTACTGATATTTTATAGATGTCTCCAGAACCCTTAAAAATAGCAGAAAAATAAAATTAGTGAAAAATATTCGTCACAGTGTTAATAAAAAAATATTTATTGAAATGGTGCATTTACGCACCTTTGGCCGAAAATGGGTTAAAAAAAAAAAAAATAAAAATAAAAAAAAAAAAGTTTACTACTGTTTAAGGTATTGTATAGTGTCACTGTCACCTTATTTCAAGTCCAATTATTGAATTCTTTTAAATTTGTTAGAAAAAAAGTAATGTTTTCGTTTTCTAAAAATTGTTTACACTGTGATTGAAAAATTTAATGTATAGGTTAACGTAAGTTATGAAACGATACACAGCAAGTTAACATAATATTTATTTATTTATATATTTTTCTTTAATCTAGAGAACCTCAGTGTGGAATGTGTAATGCCCGGAGTGAAAGTTCTGAACATAGGCATCCAATAATTAATGCCATCGATGGTACAAATAAATGGTGGCAAAGTCCTACTTTACAAAATGGAAAACGTTACGAGTGGGTTACAATCACTTTGGATTTAAAGCAGGTAAAATATTTAATTGTACTTTTTTATTCCAGTTTTTTAGGTTCTTTTAAATAAAAAAATTCTTTAGAAATTAAAATTTTGTTTCTAATTTTTTATCATTCAATTTTCCTTGTGAAATAATTATTTTGAGACTCCTTTTAAAAATTGTCAAAATTTTTAAAATGTTAAGGAGCTTACTTTTTTATACTAATATTCCTTTGAAATTAAAGCTAATAAAAATATTATTATTATATTAGAATTAATATTTTTAATTCTATTTTAAATATATTATTTTTTAATTACTTAAAATTTTCTTTTGTTATGAAAATTTCTGTATACTTATAAATACTCATATTTTCATAATACTAATATAGTTTTTTTTTACTTATGAATCTAAATCAAGGTATGACTTTATTCAGCATATCAAGACAAATTAAAATTAGTTGAAATTATTTTGAATATTTCTCGTTCGCCCACTGCAATGAATGACTAATAAAAATTAAAGAATAATGGTGCTATACTATATTTAGAAGTTTTGCATGATATAGAAGAGTTATACAGTAAAATCTGTCTAAGGTGGTCTCTCCGGAAATCTGTCTACCGCATAAAGATTTTCAAGTTTCGGCGAATCCATAGAAAATAACTTTAATGCGTGCTCATAAGCTAGAATCTGCCTAACACGGAAATGGAAAGGTTTTTAAGGTACTGCTGAAAACCAATTTTTTAATAAGACGGAAAAAAAGATATTTTAAAACTGGAAAGCATTTGGTATATGAAAATTTAAAACTAATTGATAGATCAAATACATATAAAATACAAATATAAATAAAAACATATTTTTACACATTCATTATTTTACAGAGTGAGAATTCTAATTGTAAAATTTTGCGTTTTTGCAGATTTAATGAAAAGGAAAAGAAAATATACAGTTTGTGTTTCTTCTGTTTACAACATTTTCTTTTTATTTACAATTTTTAACACAAATAAATTTCTGTTTCTCTGTGGTACCTAAATTTAAAGTATGCATTTCTATTTTTTCCATTACCCTTATAATAATAATAATAATAAATATACAGACTATTATTCTAATTGTAAATATAAGACAGCGAGATTTAAAAAAAAAGTCATACATTCAAAATTTTAAGCAAACTTTTAAAAATCGTATATATTTTTTAAATTATTAGGATAATTGAAAAAAAAAATAAAATAGTATAGTTTAATTATATGTAACTAGTTAGTGTCCGTCAAGATTTGACGGTAAATAACTTGCATGTTTCATTAGAAAAATTCTTGAAATTTAATTAGTTACTTTTAAATTAATTATTGAATGATGAATTTCTATATTGCATAAGTGATTCTTATTACTTTAAGGTGATAGATGGTGTTGCCAGTCTAACCTATTTTAATGGAGTGAAAGTATTTTAAGTTTATAATTTACAACTAATTATGCTTGCTTTTTATCAGAAATTTACTTAAAAACACCGAGTAGAGAATTTATTTTTACTTATTATGACCTCATTTTTTTTAAATAACAATATCTATTTTCATTTATTTATTAAAAACTACACGGGCATTAAAAGTTGCCATGAATTTTATTTTTATCTGTCTCATTCTCTAAAAACCTAAATTTGAAACTTGATGCAGCTAACGATTTATATAATCTATATTTTTTATTACTTGAATTTTATTTTACATTTTTATACATTTTTTAAATATTAAATCTGGAAATCAAGCTAATTTCTTTTATAGCTCTTATACGATTTTTTTTTCTTTCCGTTTTTTTTTTTTTTTTTTTTTTTTTTTACGCAAATGAATGACAAACTTTTTTTTTCTGACACACACACATATATATTCTTGATAATAGTCAGAAAATATAATGAATATTTTAGATTAGCTCAATTTATTTAATTGATAATTACATGCAAAATATTTAACTTAAATATTTTAAATAAAATCATTATTTTTTCAAAATATTATTGAGTGTTAAATTTTAATTATAAAGCATTCAAATAATAATAATAATAAAATAAAAATCCTATAACTTCTCTTCCTAATAAAATATGTTGTTATTGAAATGAATTACCGACAAAAATATTACACATTTTGCCATGCTTGGGTTCGAACCCTGCGTCCTCTACAAAAATTCAGAGCTATAAAGTGCTGCGATAACCTGCTACGCTAGCGGGAACTCGTTTAGCTTCTTTCTAAATTGAAGAGGTTCGAAAAACAGTTGATGCTTATGAATGTCTCGAATTTGAGTTCTGATCTTACAGAAATAGTTTTGCGTTTTAATATTTATGATACCTTATTTTTTCAAAGAAGTAGCTAAAACTTAATATGCTAGTTTCCTTTGTGTCTAGCTATTAACAATTCATAAGATGGATCACAGTCATAACTTTTAGCCTCAAATCCTTGTGTTTATCTTCTGTGTGTAATATGACACAAACAATATGACACCCTCGAAATAAACTGTATCTAGCTCTTAATATAGACACAATAAATTTTTTAATTGTTAATAATGCTGAAAGAGCCAAATAATGTCAACTTTGTGAAAGAAAGAAAAGGTTGTTTACAGTAAGATGGAATAGCAGACAAACTTAAAGCAAGTGGGTAAGTGTGATCACAGATCACACAGAGGGTTTCGTTTACTATTCCTTTCAAAACACTTTATCCTTTTTAAAAATCTGTTAGTTCCACATTTCGCAACCAGGGGTGCACTCTATTCTAAACAAACCTCTATCCGAACGAAACTCCGTTTTACATAATATCCGTAGATATATTAGTCGAGGGGATTGGGCCCATAGCACTCGAGATGGTGCCCTGGCGGTAAAAAGTAGAACTAAAATATGTAAGGCTATGGTGCATAATATGAAAAAATGGTCAAAGGGTTAAATGGTCAAAAGTTAGAAAAGTGCTCCCCAGGTGAAAAGTGCGGAGGTTAGAAAAATTGCTTAAAATACACAAGTTAGAGCCCGGGGAAGTAAATAATGTAAGACTTCTTGTAAATTTTATGATTTGTTGTGTGGTCTGAGGTATTCAGCTATACATATGCAAAAATTGATGTCTCCAACTTAATTAGGGGCTCTCTTAGAAAGAATTGCTTAAAATACATATGTGGTAGCTCAAAGGGTTAAACATAAGACTTTTTCAAGATTTTATGATTTGTCGCCTGGCCTCAGGTGTTCTGCTATAAGTATGCAAAATTTCAAATCTCCAATTTAATAAGGGGCTCAGTTAGAAAGAATTGTTTAAAACACGCATGTGGGAGCCCAAAGGGTTAAATGTACAACTTTTTAAAAATTTTATGGTTTGTCACATGATGGTGTTCAGCTATAAGTATGCAAAATTTCACGCCTCCAACCTAATTAGAGGCTCACATAGAAAGAATTGTTTAAAATACACATGTGGGCGTCCAAAGGGTTAAATGTGCGACTTTTTCAAAATTTTATGATTTATCGTTTGATGTGAGGTGTTCAGCTATAAGTATGCAAAATTTCACTTCTCCAACCTAATTAGGGGCTCACTTATAAAGAATTGTTTAAAATACACATGTGGGAGCCTAAAGAGTTAAATGTACAACTTTTTAAAAATTTTATAGTTTGTCGTTTGATGTGAGGTGTTCAGCTATAGGTATGTAAAATTTCACGCCTCCAACTTAATTAGGGGCTCACTTAGAAAGGATTGTTTAAAATACACATATGAGACCCCAAAGGGTATTTACAACTTTTTCAAAATTTTATGATTTGTCGTTTGATGTGAGGTGTTCAGCTTAAGTATGCAAAATTTCATGCTTCCAACCTAATTAGAGGCTCACTTAGAAAGAATTGTTTAAAATACACATGTGGGAACCCAAAGGGTTAAATGTACGACTTTTTCAAAATTTTATGATTTGTCGTATGATGTGTAGTGTTCAGCTATAAGTATGAAAATTTCAAGTCTCCAACATGTATAGTTTCTGAGAACGGGCTCTGTGAAAGACAGACATAGGAGCGAGATGAATAGGGTTTCATCAGATGAACGAAACCCTAACAACTTCGACCTATGATGTGATAGTTGAGCGAGCATCTTTGCGCATGTGCAGCGCGTCACTCCAAAGGCAGACTTGTACTTATACACTGCACATGCATAACTGTAGAATTTTAATTTAAAACTACGGCTAATTAATAAAATATTTGAACAAACGAATGGAAAATAACAAATCTGTGGTCATATATCTTTCATTTAAAAAAAGATTAGTGTAATTTGATGCAGTAGTTTCTTCTCACGGTCTGTCGAAAGAAAACACTTAGCGTTTCAAATATGTAGATGTATTAATGCTTTTCGCTGAGAAAAATAGGGGCTTATTTATGTAAAAACTGTAATAAAACTGTAAACTGTAAATAAAAGGAAAATGTCGATTGAACAAATAAAAATTTGTACATTTTTGTCTTTTATACTTTTCATTAAATTCATAAAATGGAAAATTTCATACTTAAAACACTCTCTGTGTGTAAAAAAAATAATAAATAAATGCACAAAATCATATTTTTTATTATTATTATTATTTGTATCAAACTTAAAAAATTATACTAAATAATATCTCACTTTAAAGAATGGTACTGAAAATTACAAATGTAAAAAATATGCAAAATTTTTTTTTTACCAATTTGCATAAGGTGGGACATTGTCTACGACAGAAAACTTTTTCTCAGTCCTGATTGATTCTGCCTTAGACAAACTTTACTGTATAGTCAAATTACTCTTTCAGATTTTCATCTGGGCCAAGCTATTATAACATAAATTGCAAAGAAAAAAATTTCATGTGATTTTTCTCATGTAAATAAAGCATAAAACTTAATTTTAATAAGATCTAAAAAATTTTGAATTCAAAATATATAAAGAAAAAATAATCCATTTATTCACACTACTGTATAATTTTTTTTTGTGTGTGTATCTATGCCACATCTTTTTTTCCCTCTGAAAATTTACTTTTATAATTGAGATGCACATGATAGAGATCTAAATTTTAGGAATGTAAAATCTGGATTTTGCTGCAATTTCAATTAAGCAGATTAGCTAGGAATTAAATATAAAGCAATCTGATTTTGTAGAGCATATTTTATATTTTTTAAAGTATTATAGTGCTGCAAAATTCTTTGAAGTGTTATTTAAAAAAAGTTGAGTTACCTTATTTTTGGGTAATTTAAATTGTTATTATTTTTACTACACTATAGCTGTCTGGCTCATGTTTTTCCGTTCCCAGAAATCATATTAAAAGGGCTGTATGTAAAAATATTTTTAACAGAATTAGGTTTTGAAATGTATATCGAATAAAGTTATATGACAGATATAGCATCAAGCCGTGATTTAAAAATATACATATACTGAGATTTACAAGCATTCTTATGAAAATACAGAAAAATCTCCAGATGCTCATAGGGTTAAATCAATAATGCTTTGATGATTGTTTTTTTATGATTATTATTTTTTATTATGTGTTTTTATATCTTTATTATTATTATATGTAAAAGTGATCTGCAAAATACCTATTAACTAATACCCATTTGACCTTTAGCTAGCGGTACGTTAGTTATTAATATTAACTGCTAGATGGTAACAAATATGCTACTTTTGTAAAAAAAAAAAAAAATTATTGTGAATATATCATTCCTAGGTCTTTCAAATCGCTTATGTGATTGTAAAAGCAGCAATTTCTCCGAGGCCAGGTAACTGGATATTGGAACGTTCTAGTAATGGTCTGGAGTACAAAGTATGGCAGTACTATGCAATAAATGATGCAGAATGCTGGGAAGCGTATAAGATAAGGGCAACAGATGGAAAACCTCGATTTCGTAGTGATGATGAAGTTATTTGTACCTCATATTATTCAAAGTTGAATCCTTTAGAAGGTGGTGAAGTAAGTTGTTACTTCAATTAAGTTTTTAAGTTTTTTTTTTTTTAGTTTTGCTTGCTATATTTTTGTTTATTTCTATAAATATAGTGTAACACTTAGTAAAACTTTTATTAACTATCACCCTTTTAACTGCCAGTTACTAGAAATAGGCAGGGCTGTTGCTAGAAGTGAATAATAGAGGGGGCTCAAGAAAATGCAGGGTAGGCTCATATTTTTTTTCTCTTCTGATACATGCAGGCAGCTCTCAGGCACAGACATATATGATCAAAGTATTATATAGAAATATAAATTAGTACATATTCATACTGCAGGTACTATGTTTCTTATTAAACTGTTTATAATAACTTCATTTTCTGCTAAGAAAAGGAAAAGCTGCAGAATGAAAATTTTTATTGTCTAGTGTATAATTATACTGGTGAAATAAAAAAATTATGCCAACAAGTAAATAAAAAGCTTGCAGTGTACTTGTTTCAAAAGAGTTGCAACCTTTTATTTTTTTTTCCAAATATTACCTGTCCTTAAGGATTCTAAAGTTGTGTTTTTTATATGATAAAAATACTAACAAAATCAAGGATATATTTTGCATTTTAAAATTATTGGATATATTTTGCATTTTAAAATTATTGGATATATTTTGCATTTTAAAATTATTATTGTTTCTATTCAAATGCTAAAAAAATTGCATTTAAATTGGCTATTGGCATTTTACATTAGTACCATTTATAAATCAAGGATCTTAAATATATAATTTTAAACTAGGATGACTCAAATACAAAACAGAATGTTTATCACAAATATCATATTTATTATCAAACTCATTATAATAACTTTGCTTTATGCTAGTAATAGAAAAGTTTCAGTATATATATAACTATTGCTGATAAGTAATAAATGCTATGTCAAAAAGTGCAGGTTTTATACTAATACTACAATTTAGTATTTGTGCAAAACTGTAAAAGGCCCCCAGTTCGATTTTGGAAAAGAGTTTCATTTGGATTTTTGAAACAGAGTTTCATTTGGGGACTTTGGAATCTTTCCCAGAGGGGGGGGGGGGGGGGGTGACCTCCCCTGGCATCCCTCTAGCTATGACCCTGCCCTTCCAGTAGTTGATCGAATTTTTTAAATATTGCGCCATTTCAGGCAGGAATGAGTTTTATACGTGGCACTAGACATAATATTTTTGTTTGAATGTTGGTGCACCTGTTTTGATTTGATGAAGGCAATTATGGTAAGTTAAAATAATCCACTTTCATCTTGCTTATTTCAACTAATAGTTTTATAAGAATAAAAACTCATCACAGCCCAATAATTATATTTTAAAGATTAATTTTTAAATTTTCGATTGATTTCTTTCGTCTGATCAACCGCTGAGAAAATGGCAATTAAAAAAGCTATTTATTTACAATATAATAGCTATTTGATTTCAGCAGATTTAATTTTTGTCTATTATAGGATATTCATTAAGGATTGTAGTATTCATGCTAGTTCTAAAACTTAAAAGGAAGGAAATACAATAAAAACCCTGTAGCACTGACTTTATTTGATCAACTACCGTCGGGGTCACCCTTGTTAAAAAAAACTCTTATAAATCATTTTGTCTTTATTTGTCTATTTCCTCCTAATATTTGTAAACTGGAAAAGAAGCTAGTAAATATAAATCATGAAGCATTATAAAATCAAAATGTATTGTATATTTGTAAAGTTACAGCTAGTTTTTTGACATTTTAAATATAACATGGGAATGGGTGCAAGACCTTCAATCTCAAATAACTTTTAATCCATTTCTTATGTTGTAAAAGATCAATCTTTAGCCATGATACAAGACACAAAAATGTTTTAATACATTTTCATTTGGTTGTACCTAATACTTGGAAATTTTTTCAGTTTTAGCAGCGGGCTTCTTGCACCCATGAAATACAATATTTTTCTCTATAAATATATATTAATTTGAGAATTAAGGAGTTATAATAATATAATCAATTTCCAATTCTAATCTTAATTAGTATTTATACAATATAAAGATTGTGTTAAAATTTAATTTTCACTAAAGACTGCCTGCATTTATTTGGTGTTAGTGAGTCTATTATCTGTCTTAGTCCAAGAGCTGTTAAACATTTTGGGAAGGTATTTGAGGCACCCTGAAAATTTGTGCAACACTTCTTTTGTAATGGCTGAATACAAAATTGAATGTCTGGCTGAAGGATCGTGGCCCAAAAACTGTGCCAGACACGTGTCAAGTGCCATTTTTTGACTACCCAAAAAAGGTATTTGAGGCACGCTGAGATTGAGACAGAATAATATTTATACTTAGAAAAAAATATTTTGAAAACGACAGACACTTTAGTCGGCCCAAAAACTGTGCCAGACATGTGTCAAGTGCCATTTTGCCAAAAATGTGCCATTTTACAAATTAAAGTTTGACATATTGCCTTTTTTTTTGGGAGGGGGGGGGGGAGATTCTCATATTTCTTATTTATACTGATGCTATAAATAAATTAAAAAAATTAGAAAAAGAAAGTTTTTCTATAATGCTATTCACATTTAACTATTTTTTTAATTTCTTTGTAAAATATACTATGAAATACATAATCTAACTTCTGCTAAGCTGTCAATTTCCCTGCAATTATTACTTAGATGAGTGCTTTCCTTTTTATCAAATAGATTTACAATAAATCATTCCCTATTTTTAATATTTTAAAGAATTATTGCAGTTATTATTATAGTGTAAGATTTTATCTTTATTGTAATTGGATTTAATTTAAATTACACATTATGTGAATTTGATATGCTGGTTTCTTTGGATTAGTGCAGTTAATTAAAGCCACTATATTATCTCATTAACTGTGAAACATATACTGAATGGGAAAAATTTCAATAGATCCACAGCTAGCTTTATCAAAAATTCAATATATATAAACCGGCAATGCAATTATGTACTATGATATTGTTTTAGCTGTATTATTAGTAGATAGTATAATACTTGAATTGAAAGTTTTTAACAAGTTTATTTTTATGATCTTCCATTAACATAAATGTGTAAACTAATTTAAAAATCAATAGTCAAGAAACATTAAAAAGAAAATTTTAATCCTTCATTACTACAATTCTTTAAGGTATTTATGTTATCTTACTTAACATTAGGTTAACTTTTAAAAATTTACATAATTTAATTTAAAACTTATTGCAATAGATTTTGATTACTTCATACTTATGTGTGTTTTAACTTATTTAAAGGAAAAGTTATCAATTGCTAATTGCACAGTTTTTCTTTTCATTATTTCTGGAATAAATCTTGCTGTAACATGAAATCTGATTTTCTAAACCTTGGTGCACTTGCGTACTTGTACTGATGTCTAGATTTATAACTATCAAATGCTGTTTGGAGAATTTTAATTTTTGGAAAGCTCCTTCCAAATCTTTATGTTATTTCTTTTAAAAAGACTGGAGTAAGCACATTTTTCAAAGTTGTCATAGTGACCTAGCACACAATGTTTTTCAAACCTTGATTATAGTATCTATAAATATTTGATGCATCAAGACTATTAATTAAACATAACATTTTAATTGTGTTATGCATTTTTACACTTTAGATTCATACTTCTCTAGTCAATGGTAGGCCAGGAGCTGAAGGTCCTAGTGATACATTAAGGGTGAGTATGATTAAAAACTGAGAAAAATTAATATATATACTATATGTATATTTAATTTTAAAATTCAATAGAATAAATGTCTTACTTCTCTGAATTTCAAAAATGTTGCTGTTTTTTTCTGAAAATTCTCTTTTACTTTAGAATTTTACTACAGCTAGATTTATTAGATTGAGATTGCAGAAAATACGAACTCTGAATGCTGATCTTATGACGATGCAGACTAGTGACAGGCGGAAAATTGACAAATCTATTACAAGAAGGGTATATTTTGTCATTCCCTGTCATTTTTTAATACAAACATTATTTTTTACTTCAATTTATCTTTAAGAATGATTCTTGTTTCCTTCTAGTACTTTTATTCGATTAAAGACATATCTATTGGAGGACAGTGTGTTTGTTATGGCCATGCAAAACTCTGCCCTCTGAATCCTGAAACTTCTGTAAGTATCTAATTGATCATATGAATAATAGATGAGTGATTTAAAATCTTTTTGATTTGCATTGTATTTTTCTTCTCTATCAGTTTTCTCTCAATTCATATTCTAAACATCTAAATGAACTTTAGTAAATAGTGAAACTGATTTTTTGCATTATTTTTCATAGTGTATGTTTGGTTATTTATATTATTATTGGATTTGTTTATTTATATTATTGTAAGGTTTGGTTATTTTTATTATAATATTGGGTTCTTATTTACAGTCAGTACCGGCTATATGGTCACCCGCTTATAAGGTTACCCCGCTTATATGGTCAGTTTTCTAAAGTCCCGTCTAACTTAATAGGAAAAATGTGTTAAAGTGCACCGCTTATATAGTCATTTTATTTTCCCGGTTATCGGATATATGGTCGTTTTCTTTAATCTTTTCAATAAGGTTTTCGGCTATTTAAGGAAAAAAAAAAAAAAAAAAAAAAAAAAAAAAAGGTAACTTTTGTAACATTTTTTTCAGATTTGTAGAAACACAGGTCTGTGCGATGCCGGAGAGGCTTGAATTCATACCTTTACTTCCCTCCCCTTCCCCTCAGCCACATTTCTCTTTTGCGTTGAATCATAATCAGCGCCAAAGGACCCCCTCCCCCTCAATTCTCTTCCTCCCCAAGACAACAGGTGGATTTCTATCTGTTTATTGATGGGAGTTATATCTCTTTGTTTGAAAAGTGTGTTGAAATTGAGACATAAAAAATAAATTAAAATTTTGTTTCATTTGGATCAAATGCTTCGAATAGGAACACTCATTTTTTATTATGGATTCGAAAAGAAAGAATTTATCATTTGCCGAAAAAAATGAACTGATTGAAAAGTTTAAAAATTCTAATCTTTCAAAAGCTGCATTCGCCAAAGTAAATTCGATACCCCGGACTACATTAAACAACATTTTAGCAGCCAAACTTTACTCCCCAAATGTTCAAATCTGTGATCAAGAAAGAAAACGTCAGCGCTTGTCACCTTATGAAAATGTCGATAAGGCTCTTTTGTCATGGATTAAGTATGCACTATCGCAAAATGCTCCTATATCCTGGAATGTTTTGAAAGAAAAATCCTTGGAAATTGCTAATGAATTTGTTGAGTCAAGTTTTGTTGCTAGCAATGGCTGGCTACAGCGATTTAATTCAAGGCATAACTTATGCTTTAAAAAATTGTGCGGAGAAGCTGCTGATTTTGGCAGGAGTTCCTTAAAAGAATGGAAAGATGTAGTGTTGCGGGACATTCTCGAAAGATATGAACCTGCCAACATATTCAACACTGATGAATGTGGACTTTTTTTATAGGATCTTGCCAGACAGAACTCTTTGTTTTAAAGGTGAAAAATGTGTAGGGGGAAAGAAAAGTAAGGAACGCTTAACCGTGTTGTTAGCAACAAATATGGATGGATTGGAGAAAATTATTCCTTTGGTGATTGTAAAATTTCTCAAGCCTCGATGTATGAAAAATTGCAAATCTTTGCTTCTATTCTACGATGCTAATTCAAAAGCCTGGATTACAGAAGACATCTGGGAAAAAACGCTTAGGAGGTGGGATCTAAATTTTTCAAAACAGAATAGAAAAGTTGCACTAATTGCAGACAATTGTGCTGTGCGCTCCATTCTTGATGATTTGAAATGAATTGAGCTCGTTTTCCTGCCTCCAAACAGCACATGTGTATCGCAGCCTTTAGATCAAGGCATAATCCAGAACTTCAAGGCTACCTATAGAAAGCTTCTTTTGCGAGATTTGATTTCTTCTATTGACCGAAAAGAAGTATTCCAAGTGTCTGTATTAAATGCAATTTTTTATATCGACCAAAGTTGGAATATGGTGTCGCAGAAAACAATTGAAAATTACTTCCGACATGCTGGATTTCACAGTTCACCAAAGTATGAAGAATTATCGAACGATGCGTATGAAGATCTCCCCTTATCTGAACTAGCAGAAAAACTGCGGGATCAAGGTTATTCAATTCCAGACGAAAATCTGTATGCAAAGATTGATGAAGATCTCGCTACTAGCAGTGAACCTTCAATACAAAATATTGTTTCTAATGTGTTAAATTTGAATGCCGAAGGAAGCGATGATGAGGATGACAGTGTATGTGAAAATAAGTCAGTATCAACATCAGACGCGCTTAAAGCCATAGATAACCTCAGATGTTTTTTTATTAATTCCGAATCAGCAGATGAACATTTAAAAACTATTAGGGATTTGGAAAGAGTTGTATTAACAAACAAGAAAATGAGGCAATCTTCCATACATGAATACTTTAAATAAGTGCATTGAATATGGGTACAGCGCACGTATGTATGCGTACTGTACTTGGATTGATAAGGTAAGCTAATAAATGTCACTAAAAATATTGCATATTTGTTACTGTAGTTTTTACTTAGCAAATTAATTTTTAAAATGTTTTTAAAAGTTTAATTATTTATTTATGAGCACAATACTCTGATAGGTGAATATAATCCTGCCATAATTCTGGGTTTGTAGGCTTCAAGGACTTTCAAGCACCTTTTACCAGAATTTTCGTAAAGTAATATTTGGCTTATTTAATGAAAAAAAAATTATCTTCAGATATAGCGACCAGTACTCTACGAAATGTCTGGTACAAAAACACTTAAAATCTCTTAAAACCTGTGATGCGTACAAACCCTGTAATTAAATAGTGTAATAATTTTAGTATTGTTCTGCATATATGGTCACCCCGCTTATATGGTCGAATTTTTCTGGACCGCTGAGCTGACCATATAACCGATACTGACTGTACATAATTTTTAATTACTGTTTGGTTAGCAACAGCAACACATTTTATATCGCCTCGGAATGGCAAATTCTAGTTGCGTTGACCACTCTTTTGAGAAATGTGGAATGAAAGTTTCACATAACTTTGACCAGGTCTAAAAGAATAGTTCCAATATATATCGCAAGAGGCAAGTAAAATTAGCCTTGCCCTCCAGGTTTGAGATTAGGCATAAGACCACCTACCTTATCCCATAAAAACTTCCCAGTTCAGAAATCTCAAAATGTAACTTCCAAATGGAAACGACCCAGACGATGCAGCAAAAAAATGAAACCGAGAATTGAATATGGAATGTACAGACCCTGTATAGGGATGAAGCATTGAAGAACTTGTCTGAAATTTACAGAGAATATAACTTAGATGTGCTGGCCATCCAGGAGATGCGATAGACAGGGCAGCAAATTTGCAACAAGAAGGATAGCCAAGCACATTTTTGGTGCAGATTTCATTCTAAATAAGAAATCCAGAGACCTGGTGCTAGACTTTCAAGCCGTTAATGAGAGACTTCTCAAATTAAAACTTAAGGGCAAACCCTATCATATTAGTTTGATTTGTGTATATGCACCTACAGAAGAAAAGAATGAGGATGGAAAGGATTCTTTTTTCATCCTGCTTGCCTACTGATTTTTTTTTTTTTTTTTTACGACTACACCATTGCCCATGACGTAAGTTAATTATTGGATTTTTTAATGCTAAGTTTGGGGCTGAGACAACACTAAGATGCAGCTTTGGTACTGCAAGCCTGCACAGTGAATCATGTAATAATGGGGAGAGACTCATCTTGCCTTCTTTGAAGACTTGGTTATTGGGAGAACAATATTCCCTCATAAAGACAACATGGCAAATACCAGATACTGTAACAATTTTATTGATATAAGGAGCTACAGGGGGGCAAATATTGACTTTGACCACTTCTTGGTGATGACTAAGCTTAGACACAGGATTAAAGATGTTTTTTACCAGAGAGGAGAAATGCTGAGTATTTGCAAACTTAAAGAATAACCTGTATTACAAAAATATAAATGTATAAATGCAGAATTAGAGCTAGACTACAGGAGGAGGCATAGCAAGCGGAAAAATAACTATTGATGATTGGACATCATTCAAACAGAATATCTTGGAATCTGCAGCCGATACACTTCCATTAGAAAACCCATTAAAAAGGAGGGGATTGGCTCAGCTCAGAGTACAAAGAGGCTACAGATAGGAAAACTCAGGCTTATAATAGACTATGATCCGGAGACAACCACCCTAGAAAATCTGAGGCGACTTAACAGAGAAATGAGAAGATAGAAGAAGCAAATCCATAGATAGAGAAAGGGAAACATTATGAGGAACAATTTAGGGGTCTTGAGAATCTCAAGACACAGAAAGGATCAAGGAAATTGTATAAACTAATTAACAACGTAAGGAAGGAATATAAACAGATATTGGTCTATCACTTGTAGGAAGGAGAATGGAATGCTGACCAATGACAAGGCGAAAGTACTGAACAGATGAAGACAACATTTTAAAGAACTACTTGAAGGAAAAGAGGACAGTTGTATATCAGAACCTACTTTCATAGTAGCCCCCTGAAAGCCCCATAAAAGACTGCATGGAGGATCGAGACCTACCAAACATCCATGAGGTTAAGATGGCTATTAAAATACTTAACAGTAACAAATCGGGTTGACCAGATAATATACATGCTGAACTTCTTTTTGAAAGTTGAAGAGTCAAAGTTTTACACAATGTCATTAGTAAAGCTTGGATAATAATGAAAATGCCCATTGAATGTGAAAATGGCTCCATTGGTCCAATTCATTAAAAGGGTCACCAACTGGAATGTCAAAATTAAGAAATCAGTTTTATTAACATGGCATATTAAATATTCTCCAATATCTTATATCAAAGATTAGCCCTATACACTGATAGAACAGTCAACAATTACCAATGTCGTTTTAGACTTGGAAGATCAGCTATTGACCAACTGCATGCCCTCAAACAAATAATGGAAAAAAACAGAGAACTTAACATAAGTACCTGCGATATTTTTTTAGATTTTAAAGCAGTGTATGACAATATCATAAGAAAGAAACTGTTTGAAGTGATGGAGGAACTTTGGATTCCCAGAAATTAGTCAGGCTGAGCAGAACAACTCTGGAAAGAGTTAGATACAGAGTGAAACTGCAAAACAAATTGTCTGAATCATTTGTTGAGCATAGTCTATGCCAGAGGGACACTCTATCATGCTTGCTGTTGAACATTACCTGGAAAAGGCAGTTAGAATTGCCTGGCTTCAGAGTAGAGGTACCATCTTTAATAAGTCACTTCATGCAAATGCCAGCACCTGAATCAGTTTCTGGCATTTGCAGAAGATCTTGATATCATTGGAAGATTTCAACGAAAAGTTAATGAGGGTTTTGTCCTCCTAGAAACTGCTGCTAAGGAGAAGGCTCTGGTCATAAATGAAAATAAAACTAAGTACATGGAAATCTCCAGCTGGCTGTCAAACAATAACCTATTATATGTTAATGGGTATACTCTTAAAGCAGTAGACCAATTCAAATATCTTTGAACCCTCATTACTACCAAGTTTCTCTGTATTTATCGGTATGTTGATATTCATAGTAAAATAATTCCTGTTATTTAAAACTAACATATTTTTTTATATGTATTGATATATTTTTTTAGTACATTAAGCACTTTCAGGAAAATACATCTGCTGTTTTATTTTATTTATTCATGAGTTAACATTTTTCAAACAGCAAAGTAAACGTTGTTATTTGAAATTAATGCCTTACAAGTTTTGATATATTATATTTATTGCAGCTGTTTCAATGCAAATGTGAGCATAATACTTGTGGAGAAAACTGTGAACAATGTTGTCCACTGTATCAACAAAAGCCATGGCGACCGGGAAATCCTACTGATGCTGCAGTTTGTGAAAGTATTTATTTCCTTGAAATAATAAAATAAATTTTAATATATTTATTTTTTTTTTCTACAGTAATTTTTATTTGTATAAAATAAACAAATAAATAAAAATATTTCTGCTATCTTCGTTTTTAGCCAATCAAACATTATCATCTGATTTAAGTTCTTATTTTAGCAAATGTATGATTTTGTATCCTGTGACCCACCCCTCACTTTCACCCACACTTTCCTCCTATTTATGTAATTTTGAAAGTAATATTTTTCATTACACTGGAATATTTAATTATTTCTATATATATAATTGAATTTAATATTTAAATGTATGTCTTTTTAGTTATATTGAATGGCGTATATTTTTATATTTTTCCAGAATAAATAGAAGTGCTGTTGGCGAAATTTAATATTAATTCTATGATAATTGTCAGGAAGTTATTGTTCACAAATAGAAAAAAGTTATGATATTATTATTTACTATACATTTAAATGCTGTTTTATTATACACTATACATTTAAGTACAGTTTTATTGCACAAAATATTATACTGAATACCTATGATGCAGTTTGATTTTAATACCAGTTTTTAAAAAAAATTATTATTAAGAAGTTCTGAGTTTAAATATGGCAATCATTACTTTTAGAAACAAAAACTAGTATTCAAATCTCCTGAGACCTAGGAACCCTGTTATAACCTTCTTTGATTGGAAAAGAAACTTTCTAAAGAAAAATCTGTTAACATTTTAATAATCTGAGGTAAAAAGAAAATTTTGTGATTTTCCAGCTTAAAATTGTCTGTAAAAGGAAAATATTAGCAATATATATATATATATATGGCTAATTATTGTTTGAAAATTCTATTTTTTCAATGATTTAAATTTTAAAAAGATGAAATGAAGGTAATTAAATTGAAATTTAATTGACTATAGTTGCTATACAAAATTTTTAATTTCAAGTATAGACTTCATTGTGTTCTGTGTGCTAAAGTAAACTGTTTTATATAGAAAAAAATAAAGCACAGTCATTCAAAATAATGAATTAAAACAGGTTTTATTAATCATCTGTTTGATGGAGCTTGTTAAGCTTTTTTAATTTTATACTTGTTTGATAAAATACTTTTATATTATTTCTGTTTTAAGGCTTTATATACTAGTGTAGCTGATATGTAGCTATTGGTCTTTCTTCTAAAACCATTGACCTTTTTCTGTTCATCACAGTTTTTATGTAATAATAAAAAATGTACAATTTAAAACCCCTAGCCCTTCTTTTGAAAAAAAAAAAAACTTTTTATGGCTTTTATTGCACCAAATTCTTTATTAATATTAAAACTGATTATATATTTGTCTATCTTGCATTATTGTATCCTTTTAGTAATGAGTTATATCATATTTCCAATTTTTCTGTTTTACCCTTTACTAATTTATTTCATAATAAGATTTCATGATTGAAATACATTTTCTAATTTATGACTCTGTTTTACAGTAGCAGGTAATATTTATTTTGAGATCTTATGATTTAAAGCATTACATTATAATATTTCTTATTTAACATCATCCATTTGCACATTATAAAGATTCTTAATGTACTATCACCAGGGTTCTCACTGCCGTTCATTGTTGCACCAAACTGCGACAAAACGTTTCATTTAGCGAAGAAACAAAGATTGAAATCACCAAATTGTGAGAATTTTTTTTCTTTTGTCGACAGTCTTAATTATTTTATTACACAATTAAAAATTATTATTTGTGTTTTGATGTATTTCTAAACCTGTTCAAATTTTTTTAAAAAAATTTTATGTTTTTGTTAAACCACTAAAGCGCTATATACTCCAGCTACACATACTATATGTACATGCTACATAATCCAGAGTTAACTCGTGTTTTTTTTTTTATAAAATTATTTAAAAATGAATCAGGATAAAATTTTCTTTTCTTAACTTTGCAAAGCATCTATAATACAACTTGTTTTATAGATGATTTGCTGATACTTGTTCTATAACCGATAGTCCAATTTATATCAATAACATTAAAAAAAAAAAAAATTACAGAAAATTGGAGCACATATTTAAAAGGAAAAAGCAGGTATGTTAAGGCGCTTAAAGAATGATTCTAGAATTAGAGGTATATGACAAATCTATTACTAACATTATTTGAATTTTGGTTATAGCTTTCCTTAAATGATTAGGCAAATTGCTAAGATTAGTCAAAAACCAGTGAGAACCTTGACTGTTCTATGTATGTGAACTTTCATAAATATATGTTCTTGTATTAGTAGATTCTGAATATGACTCTGTAATCCCATGTAATATATTATAAGAGTTTCATTGTATGTTTTAATTACATGTTAGTTTAAAATGTTGTGCCCTTGGGTTTAAACCAGTGAGAACCCTGATTATTCTGAATATTACTCTGTAATCCCATGTAATATATTATAAGAATTTCATTGTATGTTTTAATTACATATTAGATTAAAATGATGTGCCCTTGGTTTTTTTTATATTACATATTAATTTTATACTTATAAATCATTTATAGTGAATCTGAATTATCTGCTTCTTTTTTTCATTTCAGAATGCCAGTGCTTTGGACATTCTGACATCTGTTTTTATGATCAAACTGTCGCAGATAAAAGAGCAAGTTTAAATTTAAATGGGGAATATGAAGGTGGAGGTGTTTGTATAAAATGTCAGGTAATTAATGTTATATATTTACATCTAACAATTACAGTTTTAATCGCTTATGTGGCAAAAATATTGCTTATGCAGTTGGTTTTCTTTAATTTGAACTCCAAATGGACATGATTAAAATTTTAACTTGCCAAAATTTGAATTAACCAGGGATCCTACAGGTCAGGGAATTTGAAAATTTAGGCAAAAAGGCAGGTAATTTTTAAATGTTTGAAGTGGACAGGTAATTTTTGATGTACTACTTTCCATCAGAATCTCGGTTATTGTAAATGAAGAAATTTTGAATTAATTATTCATCCAATCTAAATTTTTATATAAAATCTATGCAATTTATATAACAATAGCATAATATGAAAAATAATTAAAAATCAGAAATTCATACAGTGCCTACTTTTTTTAAAAGCATTTATCTACTTAAAGTTGTCCACTGTGGAGAGTTTTACAACAATATGTAAGCCGAATTTTTACTGAGAAAGGTCGGGGAAAAACTGGAAAAGTCAGAGAATTTTTTTACGAGAATGATATAGGAAACCTATTAAATTAAAACAAGTAATTTTTAAGAAAGTTTAGATGCAAGTCTATATAAATAAATGCAATTAGCTTTAATAATATTCTTATCTTGAGATAGCTTATTCTTATCTTTAGATAGCTTATAGCTTATTCTTATCTTTAGGTATTTACCTGACAACCTTTTTATTATTATTATTTTTTTTAAAATAAGACAACAAAAATATTTCAAACGCGAAATTTGACTTAATGATTGGAATCTTAAGTAAGTACAATATAGAGAGACATTTTATTATAGAAATTTTCCAATTGAAAAATGCCTATTTGACATGGAAAAAATGGAAGGTTTCTGCTATACCTTTTAAAATGCCTATCTGATAAGCAAGATTTCATAAATTAAGCAAACACAATAATTTTCTCGTTTTATTTAATTTCAAGTACCAATAAAGACAGACACAAGTAATTTTCGCATATTCTATTGGCGCATACTGAAATTGAGTAATTAATATTCTGTACATAGTATCACTTGAAAAAGTTTGTAATCTTTGTTTGCTTTTGTTTATTTGTACATTTTTCAAAGTCGTCAATTGGAACATTCCATGACATGTGTGGGACAGCTTTTCTACATATTTCTGCTGTTTTAACAATGTTTTCATATCCTCAAATTAAAACCACCATGCTAATATGAAAATTCAGAGTTATATGTTATTTTTAATGTATAGGTTATGTTTTAACAGTTTATAAGTCAATAGATATAGGTATTTATGTAAGTGTCGCACGCATGACATTTTGTCAATTTTTCGTGGATTGGCCGTGAAACGGGCAGATAGATTACTTAGGTATAGGATTTAAAATGTGGAGATTTTTATCATCAATTATTTTTATTATTTATTTAATATTAAAAACATGCCGATTCTGGATTGGATTAATTATATTAGTGAAAGTCCACTTCTCATGAACAGAATATCAGCACTAATGAGATTTATAGAGAAAAATTAAGTTATTTTTAGAAATAATTATTCATACCTCGCAGACACTTCTTCAGATGATGATTTATGATTTTTTTTTTTTTTTATCTTCTTTGTTTCTATTATAAATCGTTTTCATATATATTCATTAATTATTATTTTTATTATTATTGGTATCATAATTATTACTAGTAGGATTTTTGTTACTATTATTTTGTATTTATTATAAATCATGATGTTTTGAACCAGGCAGCTATATTGAGAATCTCACAGTTTTTTGAGTTACTATAGCATAAATATAAACATTGATCAGTCTTTTTAAAACTGCTGTCTAAAGGGTGGACTAACAAATGGGTTTTGGCTGTCTGTGGGAAAACTGTAATATTTGAAATTTATGAAATTTTACAGGATTTTTACAATTTGCAAAATGAAATCAGATCAAATTAACATCTTTTGGTTTTAGAATTCCTTTCCATAGAAGCTAAGTAGTTTTCATTAATAAAAATAATAAATTAATGAAACAAACTTCCATAAAATAATTAAATTAGATATCAAAGAAATATGAGCAAAAATTATAAAACTTAAACTCCAATACAAATATCTATTAAATCTTAATGCATAAAAATCAAAGAAAACATTGTAGCCTTTAAAAGGAACATTCCTTTCAAAGGTCTGGTAGCGCATGTAGCAAATTATGCCATTCTATGATGCAATGATATGTAAAGTGATTAGATAAAAATAAACTGCATAAGACATATTCATTAAAAAGATATAAAAACAAAAAACTTAGGAATTTCCAGCAAAAAACAGGGCTGAAAGTGTAAAAAAATATAAAACTTGAAGGGGAAGCCTTATAAATGGCACTTTTTCAAAAAAGGAAAAATTCACATACATGAAGAAGGGCTTATATTCAGAGGGGGGTTACTTTCGGTACTTTACGGTAATAAAGTTTGCTTTTGTATTGCATTTGAATTAAATTTTGCATTAGTATCTATGTTTTAATAGAGTTCTTTTACCTGTGACTTATTCTGTTGAGCTGTCTATGTGACAGAAATTGACACTATTGCCAAAAAAGTTGTCTGAGTGAATTGTGCCTGGCAGTTGTCATTCAAGGTAGCTTAATTGGAAGAGCATTGGCAATTTAAGCCAAAGGAGTTTGATTATTTGACTTGGACACTTTTTCATTCAGTTGGAAAAATTTCAAATTGTAAATTATTATGTATGCCTGTATATTTTACAGTGAAAAATATTTTTATTATTTATAGCATCATACAACTGGAATAAATTGTGAGCAGTGTGAGGACGGATATTATAGGCCCTTGGGAGTAGAAAGAGATGATGAAGAACCTTGTCGTAGATGCCGGTGTGCAGGACCTGGTGTAACTGGTCTGTGTGTGAAAGATGATTCTTATCTTCAATCTGAAGGCATTGTAAGTAGTTATTAGTATATTTTTAAGGGTTTGCAAATTTGCTATGAGTATTTGTATTTTCATGCAGCCATGTGTCATATTTCATATATTTTTATTTGAGTTCTCTTTATATGCCTCTTCAGAAATACTTTTACATGCAATCATCTTTGCAGCATTTTGCATTGCATTCTTAATTTACTTTTTTCCAATTATTTGAAGATGTTATTACCAATTCTTAGTGACTGTAAGAACATTTTAATAATTTCAATTTTAAAAGTTTATAGTTGGAAATAACCCACTGAAGAACACATTTGTTTATTGTGCTATATTGATAATTATCGCCAGTGTTTAAATAGAAGAAAAATCTGGTACCAGGGAAAGTTTCTGGTTGCCAGTAAAAAAAAAAAATGTAATAGTCTCCTCCCACATATACTCACACACATTATTTTATCGTTAATTTTGAAGAAACATATAAGTTCTTTATGACTGAGAAAGAATAATTACTAACATACTAATTGTATAATCTTGAATTGTTATAACTATTCAACTGAGTTAATGGATTAATTTTAATTTAAAAAAAAGTGTCCAGTTAAACTGGTGGCATTGAGCTCATAGGCTATTCACACTAATTGTATATTATACTCTTATTTCGAAGAATAATGACCCTCAAAAAATAAAGAAATCAAGCAAATCTGATAATTCTGCATGAAAAAACCATTTATCTAAATAAGGGGGGGGGGGGGTGAGCGATCAGCCCCCTGTTACCCCTTTATACTTAACCAATGAACCTCCAAATCTAATCAGGGAAGTGCCTTATCAGAATAAACTGGTATGCCAAATTTGAAGCTAATCAGATAATTCTATATTCCAATTTATCTAAATTAAGAGGGAGGGATTAGCCTCCCATTCGTCCCTTTATACTTAACCAATGAACCTTCAAAACTAATCAGGGAAGTGCCTCATCAGAATGAACCTACATACAAAATTTGAAGCCAGTCGGATATTTCTATCAGGAATTATCGTGTTATGTATATACATACACATGTACATACACACAGAACCTGCGGACACATTAGCTCTCAGGCTTTGATAGCATGTGAGCTAAAAAGTAATATAAACACAGCCACCAGTTAAAATAGTTTGGCTGCCAGTGTTGACCTGGCAACCACATTTGCCAAGCCCTAATTGTTATATTTTTTGATAATTAGTATCATCTTGTGATTATTTTTAATATTTATATGTTTAATAATTCATAATTGTAATCATACTGTCATGAAAGCTGGTGTGTCATGTTCATATCAGCTATCATGTTTATATCTATCATGTTTGTTTGAATATGCCATAACTGTGATTACTCACACCAGACTGATATAATTTGCACAGACCTTTAAATTTCGAGTAAATTTTGGCAAGCACAGTATTCACTAGTATTTTTTATACAAATTGTGAAAACATGTTAGATTTCATATTAAAAATGAATTTTCCTATGCAGAATATAGCCTAGTTCAAATGGTTCATTAGTGTAATTTTAATTTTAATATATACTACAAATATGTATAATACTACAATTGTTCATAAATGTACTGGGTGGATGATGTTTATATCCAATAGTCACTTTCTAAACTAATTAATCGATTGTGAAGAATATCTTTGAAGCGTTTTTAATTTAAAAGAGTGGCCCAAAATCTTATTGCTTTCAAGAAAAAAATCTGAGCATTTTACAAGACTAACCAACTTAGATCATACAGAACTGACCTGAGAATTTTTATTATAAATTTTTCTGATTTGTTTAAAACACGTATGCTAAAAAAGTCTTTAGTATGTTTCAAGATGGTCTAATACTATTTTTAAATTGGGTAAGACGTCCCTAGTTTCTGATTATCTATGACTATGCCATCTGCAATACATTGAAATATTCTTTTATTTTCATTTCTTAACAGGTCGATTCATTATGTATTTTTTTCTTAAAAATTTTCTTGTGAAGTAATAAAACTATAAAAATTTTGTTTAATACATTTATCAATAATTTATTAAATCTACAAATAGGTTTTAAAGTGTTTTAAACATGCAGCTTAAAAGTGTGTGTATAAATAACAAAAAAATAAAAAAGAATAATTTGACTATGCTAGCATGAACTGAGCTTATTTTGAATTTATTATAATGTTTTACTTTTTCCACAAGCAGACTCTTTTCAGCCATTTACATACTTTTTTAAGATGCACGCTTAAATGTTTTAAAACTCATTTGTACACCTAACGTTTGTTCTATTTTTTAAATATTGGTTTGTGTGATTTTTAAATATGTGGAATGTTTTTTAGTTATCATATTTATCATTTTAGCATCCTGGTGACTGTATATGCAAAGAAGGATTTGCAGGCAGCAAATGTGATCATTGTGCATTAGGTTACAAGCAATATCCAGTGTGTGAACCTTGTCCTTGTAATCCTGCTGGTACAGAAGGAGAAGCAACTTGTGAAGGCCAATGCATTTGTAAGGTAGTGTTTTCTGTTTCCTTCAGCAATACTTTGCCTTTGGTGTGGCACATTTGAAATATTATACTAATTGAATTGCAGT
The DNA here is from genome assembly GCA_963932465.1 of Maratus speciosus. Classification (NCBI taxonomy): domain Eukaryota; kingdom Metazoa; phylum Arthropoda; class Arachnida; order Araneae; family Salticidae; genus Maratus; species Maratus speciosus. Next base: position 471,331,853 of record OZ010786.1, read on the forward strand.
TTTATTTATACAAAAGCATGTTATAGCAACTATTTAAACTATTGCATTGATTCATATTTGTCGATTCTCATTTTATAATTTTTCACGGGTTTAAATTTTCTTTGTATAAAATAAACTGCATGATTTTTTTTTTTTTTTTTTTTTTTTTTTTATGTCAGTGTTGAGTTATTCAATTAATCTCCTATTTTTGTATTTAAATGAATAATTGATAATGTTTTTTTCTGTTTGAAAATTTATTTCAATAATTTTTATTCTTAAATATTATGTTTGAATTATATGTATCTGCATTTGTACATAATTATGTCAAAATTTTTGCTTACTTAAAAATAAAATAATAAGCCAAAAAATGTATATATATATTAACAAACAATTTATTGATATACTGAACATTAAAAGCTAATATTTTAAATTAAAATGAATTTTATTTAATGAAACTTTTAAAATAGTATCAGTGGGATTCCCACAAAAATTTCCTTTTAGACAGGTTTCCATCTTAGCAGGTTGTTTATTATTCTGGTTTGTGTGTATAATGACATGATAATTTATTAAAAAGTTACTTCTGTAAATTATCTATTAATTATCTTTCCTTCAATATTATATCAGCAGTTTTTAAGGGGGAAAAACCCTCTAAAAATCATTTTCTAAAAAGTCTATTTTTATTTTTTGAATTACTTATAATTTATTTTGTTTTTAATTAAATTACTTTCTTTATTTTTAAACTAAACAAGTAGACCTTAATTACAAGTTTTGTATGAAATAATCTTATTCTTTTTTTAAAGAAGAAATCAAATGGATTATTTGTGGCACTCTTCCTGCTAACTGACAATATAATTTAACTATATCGTCCCTCTTAACACATTGTTGTTTGACATGTGTTGCAAATTTATTGCATTTCTTTTATTCAAAATATCTATCCAAAATTTCCAACAGGGATTTTCCCTTAATTTAATCACAGACATGTCATGGTTAAATAAAAAAGAAAAAGATTGTAACACAAAATTTCTGGTAGATGTGTGAATAAAAAGTGTATTAAATTAGTGATGAGTATACTGATCATCAGTCAACAAAGTTTTAAATGGCAAAAATTTCAACTGTAGCTTATTTTTAGAAATACTGTAATTGTTGTTGTTGTTTTTTGTTATTCTTTTTTTTTTTTTTTTTTTTTTTTTTCATTCAAATAAATTCTATAATCATACCACTTAATAATTTAATCTACTACATATATAAGTTTCCTTTTACTGTTATTTTGCATTTATGCATTTATATTAATTTTACATGAATATCTTTCAGAAAAATGTTGAAGGGCCCAGATGTGAGTTTTGCAAAAGTGGCCACTACAATCTAGACGCTCAAAATTCTGATGGGTGTACACCATGTTATTGTTCAGGAATCACCAGCAGGTGCCAGCCTAGTGATTGGGGTACTAAACTGGTATGTAACAGATTCAAATGTTTAATTTTAAAAGTATTCTTTTACTTTATAGCATTTATCTATTTTTTAAAGTCTCAAAATGTAAGCAAAAATACTATCTGTATATGTATATTTGTTAAATTACAAAGTATATTGTAACTTCTGCAATTCATTAACAACATTTATCATATTTCATATGCTGAATACTACCAAACTTCAGTACTTTTATAAGTAATATGAAATTAAAAGTGTGAATTATTTTAGAAAAAGGCTGCAGAACATTATAAATATGAAATCCCAGGGAGAGAAGTGCTGATAGTCAGAAAGTAGTGATTTATAATTTTTTTTCCCTTTATGCACATTGTAGAGCCATCTTACTAGAAGCTGAGTATATACTTATTTTCAATTGTGTTTTTCAAAGAACTATCTTTATTTTTACCTTGACTCAAGTTATCAAATAATAGTATTCTTCTCAAGCTAATAAATGGCGCTGGTACCTGAAATTTTAAAAATAGTGGACTATCATTGTTTTTACCCTTTATTCTTCGTACATAAACCTAGTAATATCTGTTTTCTTGTTTCAGTAATTTGTTTAATTTTATTTTTTAATACTGTTAGTTTTTCAGTTTTGACTTTTCTGAAATTTATTTATTTTTACTTTCCTGGTTTTTATTTTATTTATCTATTATTATTACAGTTGACTCTCTGTTTAATGACTTTCAAGAAATCTTGAAAAATCATCCTTAAATAGAAATAGTCCTTAAACAGAATTTGTAGAAAAATAATATTTAAAAAACATTTTGCTTCACATTTTACAGGCTTAGGACTGCCAATACATTTCTCAATATATTGGTGCGTTTCAAAATGTTTTATTTGTTTATTTAAATTTATTTTGTTTTCTTTCTTTCTTTTTTTTTATTGATACAGATATACTACTACATATTTTTATTGCACAAATACAAATTGCATTAATTATACTGCATACAAGAACAGCATTACAGCATACAATGTTACTTACAGTACAATAAAAATATTTATAATACATTTAATTAAACAAATTAAGTTTTTGAAAAATCAAAAAGTGTAGGTTGTTTCAATGGTGGTCTAGTTTTTAATACCCTTGCTTCAAGCTTCTTAAGAAAGTTGAATGAGTCTTCTTCCATATTTGATGAAACAATGTACTGATGAAGAATATCCAGGGCAGAATTCACATCTGAGTAACTAGGAGCTGGTGTCTCGCTTTCTGTATCACCACCATCTTCTGCATCTGAAGTTACATATTCATTTGCGATGTATTCATAAATTTGATCTAAATTTCTTAAGTCTGTTGTCAAAACGTCTTCGTCACAATCGATAAAATCTTTTACTGAAACATCTTCACCAACAAGACTTTCTATTCTTCGGTGGTGATGTCTTCTGTGTCGAGATGTGCATCTGTTATATCCATTTGTTCATGAATGTCAATTCCAGGTGCCCAAAAGCAGTTTTTAATTGTGTAAGAAGAAACTTCTTTCTAGGCTGATGTAATCATGTGCATGGCTTGCAAAATTATAATTTTTTTAATTTCTTTTTTGTCAGCAAAATTATTTAATAATTTCCTAATTAAGGATTTTTGGTAATATGCTTTTACACTATGAATGATTCCCAGGTCTAATGGCTGCAACTTACTTGTGCAATTAGCAGTTAAAAAATGAATTGACACATTTGTAAGTGTTGGAGTATTTGGAGGATGTGCCGGGCAACGATAGATCAAAAGTAGAATTTTTCTCTTTTCCTTGCGCATTTTCACATCAAATTTTTTAACCCAATCAATAAAAATGGATGATCTCATTCATGAGTTGTTGTTGTTTTTATATTCGCAAGGTTTTCTTTTAATGTTCTTAAAGCACCTAGGTTGCTTTAATTTGCCTATAACTAGTGGGGGAAATTTCTCAGATCCATCCGAATTAGTGCATTGTAAAACAATCAATTGCTCCTTACTGTGTTTTCCACCAAAACATTTTTCATTCTTATATGTCAAATATTCTCTCGTTTAACATGTTTAAAGGGATCGGGGGAAAAAACTGCGTAAAAATTGTCGTTAAATAGAAACAATTTCGTATTTAAGTAGAGATTTTTTTACTTAAAGGAGCCAGGACTGCAAAATATCGTCCTTAAATAGAGATCGTCGTTAAGTAGAGCAACGTTAAACAGAGAGATGACTGTATTTTTATATAAGATGGTGTGCTAATTTCTGTGTCATTTATTAGGTGTGTTCATAATTATATAAATACGTAGCACTTATAGTCATTGTCTAGTCAGTCCATCTGTCCACATATAACAGGACAAAACTATCCAACCGAATGGTTTGAAATTGAATATGTATAATCGTTGCAGAATTTTGTCGAGTCATTTCAGATTTTTATAGTCTTAGCAAAGTTTTATAGTCTAGCACTTATAGTCATTGTCTAGTCCGTCCATCTGTCCACATACAACAGGACAAAATTACCCAACCGAATGGTTTGAAATTTAATATGTATAATTGTTGCAGAATTTTGTCGAGTTATTTCAGATTTTTATAGTCTTAGCATATTTTAGTCTTAGCAAAGTTTTATAGTCTAGCATTTATAATCCTTATAGTCATTGTCTAGTCTGTCCATCTGTCCACATATAACAGGACAAAATTACCCAACCGAATGGTTTGAAATTTAATATGTATAATCGTTGCAGAATTTTGTCGAGTCATTTCAAATTTTATTAAAATCGAATCAAAACTTTAAAAAACATATTAATAAAAGTTTTCTTCATTCTGTTAAATCCTAGCATATGTAATTGATTCAATGATATCCCAGTCTAGGTGACCATGGTGATTACGTCCTGTTTAAGATGAAGTCTTATTATTTCTGTATTACTGAATTTAATACACATAATTGTAATAAATTTTGTATTCATGCAGTTTTGCATAAGAGTGCAACAGCTGTTGCATCAAGATCTGAATTTGTATAAAACCAGTTTTAGGACTGGGCGATGTAGAAATTTCTTAAATCGATTTATCATCCATCCAACATCGCGATTTAGTGCTAAATCGCGATTTAACACCGATTTTACATTTTAGAATATGGAAGCCTATTTTTTAAGTTTTAGTAACAAAATACGATCTTTATGTGCCCCCCCCCCCTCCTGTATTATTTAGTATACTTAGCTTTTAATTTGTCAAATAATTTTGAAAAGAGGTATATTTTACACATAAAAAAGCTTTGAATGTCCCAAAACACTAGTTTTTTTTTTCCATTTTAAAAATTAGTGACCTATTGTAATACATTTTATAAACTCATTCTATAAGAAGTAATATAAAAGAAAATGATTTTTTTTTTTTTTTGTCTGACTTGTTATGCATGCTACAATCTAAATTCCTTAGGGGGGGGGGGGGCAACACCTAGCCCACTCAAATAGCACTTCATTGCTAACAGCCTACATACACTTTTTTTTTTTTTTTTTTTTTTTACAGACACAGATTTAAAAAGTTACTAATGTAAAACAGAAGCATATTAAAAGACTTCAATGATGAATTTAACTATTCATTTACCATGATGAGAAAAGTAGTAAAAAAAGGGGGGGGGGGGGCGTGAGATATGAGAAATACGGTGCAATTTTATATCTTTTTAACTTTTAGATTAAAATAAGATTTGTTTAACATAAATGCTGACATTTATATAGCGGATGTAGGAGGATTGAAAGTGTGACCCTTGGAGCACATCACTGAAATTGCTGATTTTTTTCGTGGTTGTTGCCATCTTTAAGATTAGTAATAAAATATAATCTTAAAATATATCTCTTTTTAATGATAACAAAATGTCAAAAAAGCAAAAAATCGCAGATCTGCAGAAAAATCTAATGAATGCCTCCTCCAGCCCTCCCTCATTCTGCTGTAAAAATAAAGTTACTTGACTCATTACAGAACTTTATTAAAGTATTTTTAATTAATTACAAAATAATAATAAATTAAAACTAAACTATTCCCATAATACCTAAACATATGAAAATTAATTTTTCATGAAAATAATGCATAAAAATATAAACTAAAAATGGATGAATTTGGATATAAATAGTGAATCAATTTCAGCAAGATACTCAATCCATGTGACTGGCATTGAAATCGGATGTCAAATCTGATGCATGACTATTTTAAGATATTTTAATTAATTACAGAATTATAGAAAATAAAGAATATGTATTAAAATATTACCCAAACATGTGAAAAATGAATGTTTCATTAAAAGAATGCATAAAAATAAAAACTGAAATTCGATGAATTTAGATTTTAAATATGAAACTTTATTCTTTTTTTTCCAACCATAAATACTCAATCAATTTCAGGAAAAAAATATTATTAGTAAAAGAAAAATATTTAATGTGGATCACAGCCAAATAGTGATACACAAAACAATGCATGACTATACCTTTAAAATAATTTCATTAATTACAAAATAATAGAAAATAAAAAATAAATGTTAAAATATTACTAAAACATGTAAAAAATGAATTTTTCATCATAAGAATGCATAAAAGTATAAACTGCAAGTCGATGAGTTTGGATTTTAAATATAAAACTTTATTATTTTTAATCATATAAATGCTGAATGAATTTCAGGAAAACAATCTTTTGAAACAATGCAGGATTCTACTTTAAAACATTTTAATTAATTACAGAATATTGGAAAATAAAAAATACATATTGCAATATTACTCAAATATGTGAAAACTTAATTTATCATCAAAAGATTGCATTAGCATATAAATTGAAATTCGATGAATTTGGATTTTAAGATTTAAACATTACTTTTTCCTTTCAACTTTCCACTATATAAGTTCTTAATTTCTGAAAAATACACATTCCAATCTCGTAAAGTCTGAATCTTGTTTACAAAATAAATAAATAAATATCAATTCTTACTTAAATCATCGTTTTCTTAAATCGCCTTTTTCTTAAATTGGATCCTGCTAAATCGATTTAACACCAGCTTGCCTTGTTTTCATTAAATCGTCTTTTTCTTAAATCGGAAAGCATGGAGGCTTGCAATGTTTGCTTAAATCGGATCGTCCTAAATCGATTTAACAACAGCTTGCCTTGTTTGTCTTAAATCGGAAAGCATTGAGGCTTGCGATGTTTGCTTAAATCGGATCCTCCTAAATCGATTTAACACCAGCTTGGCATGTAAGTGGTAGATACATCAAAGTAGATAAATCGTTTTTCCGATGTTAGCTCTGAATCAGTATTTTGTTTTAAATCGATTTAAAGCCAATGGCTAAATCGCAACTTAAGACAATGGCTAAATCGCGATTTAAGACATTGGCTAAATCACGATTTGACATTTCCGATTTTAGCTTAAATCGATTTAAGACCAATGGTTAAATCAGATTTCTGATGTAAGCTTTAAATCGATTTAAGAGTTAAATCGATTTAAGCCCCAGGCCTACCAGTTATAGTATGACCTCATCTCATTTCCATGTTTAACGTACAATTTCTAACTTGTTACTTTTAGTAGTGTGATAGTAGAATTGAGGACGTGCGTTTCAAAACTCGCCTTATCCAAAATTTAAAAAATCGAGTTTTCTCTACCAATCTATTCAATTGGTAAACCTGCACAGAAAAAACACTATAATCTGTAAAAAAAATATTTTTATCCTTTATTTTTGGGTTCTTAAAATATTGGTTTGGTTTCAAAACTCGCCTTATCCACTAGGGAGTTGGCAACAAAACTAGCTTTATCCCTGCGCATGCATAAGACCAACGGACGACTAGCTTATCAGCTACTATCACAGAAATTTTCCTTCATTTCTCTGCGACCTGTTGCTATTTTCGTTTAAAGTTTTTACTTGTTCTATTGATACAAACTGATTAAATAAGTTTTACAGCATGTCTTATTTATAATGGACAGTGAATAAACTCTTGCATTTTGTGGGGGAAAGGGGAGAAGAGAAAAAGAAATACGAACACATGGGCTAGTAAAGAATACATGCAAAAGAAGATTAAAATGTAAGTTCAAAATGGAGAATCACATTCTATATTTCTTACTGTCAGAAGGTGTTAAAAGATTTAATTTTTATTCTCAAGCATAAACCTAAGGCATTCCTGGTCCTCCCAAAGTGCACTCACCAGAAAGGGAACTTCGATTATTCAACTGTCTCAATGCAAGATGTATGATGCTTCCACCAATTTTTTTTTTTCAAGCAAAGACAAAATTGCATAATATAACTTTATTCTGCAGTTCACATCACAAACATCTCCTTCAAGAAACCGTCCAGGTTTCTTTCCTTCCATGAAATATCCAGAAAAGTAAAATTTTCACCTTGAAAGTTTTTTTAAGTGTATCTCAGTGCACTTTCACAGGCATTACGATAAGGTACTATATAAAGACTAAAAACCATGGCCATCTTCAAATTTGTGGGAATGTATTTCGGAAGATTCTTGGAATATAAAAATTCAGAGTGTAAAAGTTGTGCTAGAGGCATCTAAAAACTGGACTTTCTTTTTAAAAAGAAGGGAGAAAGAGTCCCCGTGAAGCAAGAGAAACTTATGGATGTCCACAGATTGTTAAAAAAACATTTTGATGAAAACTGATCAGAAATGGAGGTCCTTACTTTCTATAAAAATATTATTTCTAAGGAATCAGAACAGAAGGAGATGGCGTATATATATATAATATTATATAGATTATATTATATTACATTCCTTAAAAAAAAGTTATTTTAATTATAAGCTATTTATAATAAGTTTTATTTGATTATTGATAAGTTTGCTTTTTTATAATAAAACTTAATACTAAATTTTAATCATACTTATTTCTCTCATAAGATTTATTTTTAATCCAAAATATTATCATCTGATGACCAAAGATAGAAACTATTAATTTCTTTCAGCAAGTATGATAGACGATTGGCAACAAAACTCTTCTTATCCATATGCTGGCAACAAAACTCTTCTTATCCATATGCTGGCAACAAAACTCTTCTTATCCGAAACTTTTTCCAATTAATTAATTAAATGAATTAAAGTGGATTTTCCAGCTTAACACAATGATATCACAGAGCAACTAGCTATAAGTATACAAAAAATTGGAGATATTCGATGCATGGGGTCACAGTTACAGATTTTTCGCGATTTCCCAAAATTTGATTTTTTGGATAAGGCGAATTTTGAAACTCACGTCCTCAATTGTTCTCATTATTTTTAATACTTTCCAACATATTTTTTAAATGTTTATGAATTCGGTTTGTCTGTTTGTCTGGTCTTGCTCCAATTTGCATAAATGTACTTGAAATATTTTTATCTGTTAATGAGATTCACTATAGAATGTTTGCTATTGAAAATGAAGTGTGTAGCATTTATATTTCATTTACAATGACACCCAAAAGAATTCTGTTACATTATAGTTCATGGAGGTTAATCATTACAGTGCATTCTATTTAATAGCTTATTTGGATATCTTATTTCATTGCATGAAAAAATTAATTTCTTAATAATATTCTGTTAGTATTGGAAAATGTTTCATAATCTGAATCTCATGAATGATTTTTTGTTCTTGTTTTTTTTCTTCTAGATTTACTCTTTAAATGGGTGGCTGGTGACTGATTTGTATGGCCTTCATGTAGCTGAACCCGTAAATGAAAACGGTTATATAAAAATAACGAATGATGCTATGCTTGGGTTCGACAGCTATTATTGGAGTGCACCACCTGAATACCTGGGCAAAAAGGTGGGTTATGGTAGGTGATAAAAAATTATTTTTAGATTTGGTTAGAATATTTTTTTTTTTTTTTTTTTTTTTTTTTTTTGTGTGTGTGTGTGTGTGTTTTGGTGTTTAAAAAATATTGATGTTTATATCTTTTATTGGTAAAATAATTTTTAGTCTAAATCAATTTCATAGCCATATTCATGTTTATCTCTATCAAATTTAAATAAACATGTGCTTTAGCTCATAAAGAGTTTTTTTGTAAACAGGCATTGTCCACTAATAAAACCTGAAAAGGGAAAAAACTACAAATGCATTATTTACCTTACATGGCTTCTTTTCATACATGTATAACAACTGATGAATTATATATAGAACTTCATAAATTAATTATATAATTTTTGAAGTTTTTATTTCGATTTTGGTAATTAAATAAAAAGTACATTTAAAAACTTTTAAGCTATTTTGTTTAATAAAATCACACATTTGAATGAGTGAAGTGTAACAGAATTAGACTTTTACCATTTTACAATTTCAAATAATGAAATGTCCAAAATTTTAGAGTTAAAGTTATCAAAACAGAAAAATGTATAAAACAGAAAATAAAGCTTTTTGAAGTATGCCATTTTTTTTAACCATATAGTTACTTCTATTTTTACTCATATATTTTTTCCATCTGGCCTGTGTGTTTTGGCTTGTTTATAAAATAGTAAACTTGTGCATTTTTATGTTTCAATATGCATAATGCAAAATAGTTTTCCTTTATGATTTATCTTATATAATTTTCTTAACCTTCCAGTAGTACACCCATACACATGTTTTGTTTTGTTTTTTCTTTTCTGTGAATCATGGAGAATGCTGCATTTATACATTTACTTTATGTTTACATTACTGCATGAGGATAAAAACAAATGTACATTGTAGTATATTAGCCATCTATTGGCAATGTTTAAGAACTTTCTTTTAACATGGTTAGCATGTAGCGGTTCTGCAGTTTCCAAAATTGCAGGCTGTTGCACAACTTTTCCCTTTAAAAAGTGAAAGAAAAGAAAAAGAACCTTTCTCCCATGGTTCTTGATGTAACAAATATATATATATATAAAGTACTCTTGAAAAGATAAAAAAGCCCTTCAAGAATTAGTGTGTAAAATATTTGAACAAATGTAGTACCATTTGTAAAATAGTTATTTATTGCTATTGATTGCCATAGTTATTTTACTTTAAAGCTGTACTCGTATGGCGGTGAGCTGAGATATGTTATTGGATACACTGTTACTGAAGATAATGGTGTCCAGAATGATGCTCCAGGAATAATTCTTGAGGTAAATCTATTTTAGTTTTTTTTTTTTTAATATTCTGTTTTTTTATAATTTTAAACAAAAATGATCAATAACTTTATTTTTATATTCAATTTTTTTTTTCATTAAGTTTGTACAGAAAGTATAAAGTCATAATTTTGATGTCTGATTGTCTTATGACTTAAATAAAATATCATTCAATTTTTTAACATTTCTTGTAAAATATTAAATGTCCAATGAATAGAAAATAACTTATACTAATATTTACAATAAAAGTTACAATGTAGTCAGCATTTTGTTGGATCATTGACTAGCATTCACTAAGAATTTAGCATGCTGTTTCCTTACCATGAAAATACTAAAAGAAATTAATACTTTGCTATGGTGCACCATAAATATCTTTTTCATTTTATTTTGTTATCTATAGTTTGTCTTTTTAATATCAAATGGTTCAGTTTTCAATTATTGGTGAATACTTTGCTTTACAGTGCTTAAACTATTCTCAATAAATGACAAATTAAAAAAATATTTTAAAATACAATCTAAATAATAAAAACACCTTTAACAATTTTTTTTAAATGCTATTAATTAAAAAACTTTTCTTATGTAAAAAACATCCAAGCTGTCCCAATGAGAAAGCAGAGATTCATTGAATTTTCTCCTTCAAATTGCCAAGATCTTACAATTTTATGTGGGTTCTTCATTATATCTAAAATTTAAAAAATGAAGGGGGTGTGTGACAGTAATTAAAGTAGATCGTATGTGTAAAGGATTAACATACATTGCTGGATTCCTTTAATAAATTGTGATTGTTAAAGTACAATAAAAATAAGAACAATCTTACTTTAACATGTAGACTGTTGAAGACAATGAAGAGACAAATTTGAAGAATAATAATCTCTTTTATTTCCTGACTTTAGTAGAGGAAGGTTAGTAAAGAATCTTGCTTCTGGTCTTGGCGTAGAAATTAAAAATGGAATATCTCAAAAAGCAACACAAATTTTTGTTGAACTATTCCATTGGATTTTTGAAGAGATCAGCACAGATTATTTTCATTTTATTTGGGCATGATAACATATCCACATCACGAATATACGACCCTTAGTATGGTTATGTTCTCCTTTAGCAAAAACAGTTTTAGCAGCATTCAAACGGCAAACGAAAGCCCACGGTCTATTAAAACTGCATTGGAAAACTACATCTTTTCAAGACAACATCAAACTCAATTCTAATTCAAAAATTAACAGGTTTTAGTTTATAAATGACAAGTAAAGGGACTCAAAAGTAATTAGAATGCAGATTTAAATTGATTAGCTAAAATAAAAGTTACGACAAATTAAAGAAAATCAAATGAGAAGCTGTGGATTTAAAAGATGATTTGCAAAAGCGAAACTAACGCACACCTCCTATAGACGTCACTATCGCGTAACGCTTACGGTACGAGAGGGAGGAGAGATGTACATCAATGACGTCATCATAATACACGCCGACAGCAAAGAAAGACATGCTTCGAAAATCAAAAAGAGGCTAGGAGTGGCATGCATGCACAACATCACCGAATCGCTCCAAAATACTGTGTGGAAAAGAGCGTTGTGTGAAAACAGACTCACATTACGGTGCAATTAATAAAAATAAACATTGTGGTCAAAGCACAACGACTAAATTTTAAATATATATCAATGCAAAAAATGGCTGAAATGAAACAAAAATAAATTAAATTTAGGAACTGTGAGAAGTAATCTCACGGGATGGGAATTTGATTGAAAAAAGTGATAAAATTTCAATATATGAAATATATTATGAAAAATGCTTCATTAAAAAATGAAATATATTAATTTTTCATTAATCTGATTTTTTTTTAAATATAGACTGATAATAAATAGGCCTTACTTAATGATTTGTTACCTTACTGATAATTTTCCTTAAACTCTGTTTAATTATCTCTTAATCAAATATTTTCAGAGTGATGCTATTCGTATTGGTTATTATTTTGGATCTCGTAAAATCCCAGGAAATATTACAGTCGCTCTTCCTTTACAAGAAAGAGCCTGGTCTCATTTGACTGCTGCAGGCAAGAGGAGTAGGACTGTAAACAAAGAAACGTTTGCTGCCGTCATGAATAACATCACTAGGTTATTGATTAGAGCCAAGTACCATTCAGATCAGGTATTAGGAGTGTAAGTCAGTTTGAATGATTTTTATTTAAATTCTTTTATTTTCATTCTTGTGAAAGTTTAATAAGTAATTTCTAAGCTTTGAGTTTGCTATTATTTATTTATTTTTGTTTAGTAGTAACTGAACTTTCAAAGGGACAAATTTAACTCATTCAATTTACAATTATTGGTGTCAGTTAAGGAATATTTAACTTAATGATTTTTAACATTTGACAAGATCCACTAAAATATTATAAAATGGGGAAAAAAAAAAAAAAAACTTTCTTAAATACAGGTAAAATGGAAAGAAAAGAAAGATCTGCTTATTTTTAAAAAGAAATAAGATTTTTCTTGGCATGAAACATATCAAGTTGTTACCTCATGTGTAAAAACAAGATTTGCTAATTTTCAACATCAATAATGTCTGAACATTTTTTATGCTTTAAAATTTTCTGTATCATGCTGGCAAAAAAGGCTGATGATCTCAGATATGGATGACTTGCTTCAGACATTTTTGTGAATATCAAGGTTTTTAAATTGAGTTATTTTTTAATCATAAGCATATTACTTCGAGACACATTAGCCTTAACTTGATTTATTATTATTATTATTAATTTATTTTTCCCGTGTGAAAGTAATATATCTTTTCATAAAGCATTTTTTAAACTTGTGAAATGGTATTGGTAGCATCTAAATTACTCATTTATAAAAAAAAAACCCAGCAAAATATTTTTTCATGAAAGACATTGTTTAAATATACAATTTTATTTTACAAAATTAATATAATATGGTTGCTTCAGTTACGTTAATTCTTTCATAGATTGTATTTCTACTTATTAAAATTGATAGGAGTTGATTATTTGATGTATTGATATGCTCTTTCTGCTCTTGTCATTGGATTTTTAAATAAAAAATAAACAAAACTTGTGAGCTTTGGAAGGTTTATTTTAGCAAAATTTCTTTTTTTTTTTTCTTTTTTTTTTTGTGGGGGGGGGTATTTAAATAACTATAATTATAGCTCATTAAGTCTTTTCCTATATGGATCTGTTGCAGCTGTGTGTTGCTTGATAATTGAAAAACTTATTTAATAGTAATCACATCCCTGTTTTTTTTTGTTTTTATTTTTTACTCAGGATGCTGGGGTAGCTTGTTTTCAATTGTTTACTGGCTGTGACTGCCTACAAAAGTCTTGAACTAATTTGGAATAAAAAGCATTGCTATCTTAGCATTGCCCTTTGAGTCATTAGCTCTGTTTGACAGTTATAATTGCTAAATATTAGTGTGTTTGCAGCCTTTTTATTTTTTTTTTTCTTTTCTTACTTGGGCAAGGTGACAAGAATCAATGGAACTAAAATTATTGATTTTATCTTTGACAACTCTTTGGAGGCTTTTTTTTTTTTTAATTGTAGTCACCTTTTTTTTTTTTTTTTTTTTTTAACTGTGGTTTTTGTTCTAGATTTTATGAAGTCAGGCTAAGGATAAAAAAAAATAATTGCAAAATTTTCAACCGCAACTCATTACTGCTCTGGAATTTAGGGGAGATGAGGATATTGTTAGTCATTTGCCATTTCAGACCATATTGTCTTCTGAGAAATGTCTTGAAAGGAAAATGATAAGAGTTCTTGTTTTCTTGCAAGAAAAATTTGAAAACTTTGCCCACTGCCCTTAATCAAATTCAAGAAACTTATCTACACTGAAATTATGCGTTTTTTAGATGAAACCTTTGTAAATTGGTAGAAAAACAAAGTGGCTTTAATTTTGTGACCACCAAGATTCTTACTATTATTCTACTTAAAAATAATAATAATAATAGTCCTATGGGCATCTTGTCTATTAAATTTTTAGCATTGAGTAATATTCATGTAGATTTTTTCAAATTCTCTTGTACAACTAGTAATAGGTAAATTTTTTAAATGTTATGTTATTTTTTGTTCTCTAGTCTGTACAGTGTTGAGATGGAAATAGCAGATAGATATTCAAGTAGTTTGAAAAAGATGCTAACTGTTGAAAGATGTGAATGTCCATTAGGATATGCTGGACTATCATGTGAGGTATAGAAATGGTTATTTTGTTTATGTGTTACTAACATAATTTTTCAATTATAAAAATATATTAATTAAAAAAAAAATAATAAATTTTTGATACTTTATTAAGTTGAAGAAATAGTTATTTTCCAATTTATAATAATAATTAATAATTTTCTTGCTGTAATTTTCAATAATTGGTAAATTACAAATTTGATTTTGATTGCCCACTGTGTCCTTAACCACATAGTGTTCAAAATAGCTCATTTTTGAAGCAAATTTTTGTCTGTGGATCTGATTATGAAATATTAGCCCTTTGCTTTTTGTGATGATCATTATAGCTGTATCTATTGCATAGAAATGTACCAAAATTTATATTTGAGTTTAATGATTAAAAATGTATATGTTGATCTAATTTGAAATTTTAATACCCAACCAGAGGCCCTGTTGTTTTGTGCTTCTTTAAATTAACTGATCACAGCAATGGTAAATTCAACAAAATGCACTATGTCTTATATTCATAAATGCTAGTGCTATTGTAAATTAATATATTAAAATGATATAAAAAGGTTTGTGATGGCTGCAGTATGCTAGATTAGTAATGTTATATAGTTTTATATAGTGCTTATCAAAATTTTATATATGTATATTTCTGATAAAGATTTTCTGATTCTGTGTTACATTTCAGATTTGTGAACCAGGCTATCGAAGAATTAATGAAACACTGCACAAGGGAATATGTGTTCCGTGTGAATGTAATGGTCATGCTGGATCCTGTGACCCTTATACAGGACATTGTATAGTAAGGATTGGGTGATCATTTATATTATTGTAGTTAAATATATAAATCACAAAATTATGTGTGTAAGAAAAATTGCTTTATTGCATTCAATACATGTAATCTTCTGTAGACTTGAAATGGGATATTAGCCTCTTAGATATATATATATATATGTGTATCAAATCAAGAAATCTCTAAATCTTCGAGTGTCTCTCACTGTTGGACTTCTAGTCTCTGTTTCAATTTCTCCATGGCCAGAATTATTTTTTCCCCTGTCTCTCCTATTCGCTTGGATTTTCATGAAGCATATTTTATTTTTAAAAATTCTGATAAACTATTCAATGATCTCTCATCGTCTCCTTTTCTCTCTTCAGCTGGGGAATTACTTTTGTAATTATTTTCCCTCTTCTCTTGTCTTTTCATTTTATTTCGTTAATAAAAATAATATATATTTTCCTTTTAATTTTCTTCTTTTTTTTTTAATTTTCTTCTTTTATTTTGTTTTAATTTTCTTTATTTCCTTTTTTTCCCCTGTCATTTTGGCAGCACTTTCCTCTTCTGCATGTGTCATGTTTACTTCGGCTAAAGACGGGCTGTTAATTTTCCCAGCTTGAAACGTGTCCTGTATGTTTTTATATTTTTATGGTGATTTATACTAAGCTTTCTTATTTAATTATTCTCTGCTGTCTGAACTATTTTTTTAGTGGGTGTAAAGCAAAATTTGCACTCCAATTAGATTTACAATGGATTATTAAGAAAGACAAATGCTGTTGAGGTTTTAAAAACTTACATGTATTACAAAATTACAAAACAAACCCCATATGGGATTTACAAGCAATTAAAAAAAGTTATTAAATATTTTTTGTAAAATTTAAATTTAAAATTTTTGAATACATAGCAGAAAGTTAAAAAGAAAGTTTTTTTGGTTATGTTTTTGTTTAGATTCAATAGCAAAATTTCTTTGGAAAAAAAAGCTTTTCTCACACATTATAGAAACAAGATTGTCAAAGGCATATTTTCAGAAAAAATATTCCAAAAGGAAAATGTTCTCTCATATTTCTGTATTTTATGAACACTGTTGAATTTCATATAAATTTTATCTAATAAAAGAAAGTTTCACTCTGTCTGTGTGCGAGGGCTAGGAAAATCTACAGCATGTATGAGGATGAAAATTTGTGTGGAGGTAGTCCAAGCCCTCTCCTAATGCACCTGAGACTCAAAATTTTAAATTTCTAATAATTAGCTGAGTTATTTAAAAATTGCAGCACACTCGCATCAAAAAATGATCTATTTCATCCCCTTGCACATGCCTAGAGCCCCATTTATGCATCAGAAGGAAACAGAACCTTAATTTCAGTCATTTCTTTGCAATCATGGTAGCTCCGTGGTAAAGCGCAAGTCTTCTAAATGAAATGTCCTTGTTTCTGAACTCTAAGGACCGAAAATGAAATTCTCTATTTATAAATTTCATTGTCCAATGGGAAATTTTTAAAAGAAATTTTGTATTTTTTTTAATTGTAAGGTTTTCTTTTATCTATATACTATAAAAGAAAGTTACACATTTAAAATGTATGTCAATGCATTAATATGTTTAACGACTTTATGGCAATATATATATGTAGTAATTATTCTCAACTTTGAAACAATTGAATTATTAAAAAAAACTCCACATAAATTAATCGAATTATAAGAAAAATTACATTTTATAAATTTCATTGTCCAATGGATTTAATTAAAAGAAATTTCACATTTTTTGCAATTTTAAGGGTTTCTTTTAATCTATACTAATAAAAGAATAGATAAATTAAAAAAAATCTTCAATTATAATTCTTTTACTTATAAAACCATCGTTAAATGGTGGGAAAAAAAAAAGAAAAAAAAATGTGGTGGCCTGGCAATATTTATTAAAAATTTCCTCTAGGGTGCAATTTCTGAGGTATCTATTAACAAAAAATAGGTATGTAAAGCTCAGACCTTCTTCTTTTCAACAGCGCAATTGTTTTTTAAAAATAGGAATTTTAACCCATTAAAAAAAATTTGCGACTGCAGGTCACTTAGTGCCTTATGTAAAAAAAATTAAAAATAATAATAATAGTAATGTTTAAAACAGTGATTTTTAAAGTTAAATATCAATATTTTAGCACAAAAATTACACAGTCATCAGAAACATAATGCCCCCACCTTGTTTTTCGTTACAGTTATTTCAAACCTTTTTATTGCTAAGTATCAGTTTTTTTTAATATACCGATTTTTCACACAGTCAGCTGGCACATATTTCTCACAAAATCAAGTTAAAGATATAAAATTATACAAATTTAAGGTTCATTTAAAAGAATATTATCACGGGCCCGAACAACGCCAGGCAGGTCAGCTAGTATGTGTAATAAAGGGGTAAAAATAAAACTTGTATAGTTTTCTGTTGGTTGTTTTTCAATATAACCTCATATGAAGGTTAGGGTTAAGCAAATAATTTAACTTTTGTTTCATAATTTCAAAATACATTCAGTAAAGCATATTGATTTCTGTTAATATCTTATATGATGTCAAGTCTAAAATAATTTTGTACTCTCAAGAGAAATGAGAAGTCCCCATGCATAAAATTTCTTAGTAAATCTGTTTTAAATGCAAGAGATTATTCATTTAAAATTATCATGAACAGGGTTCCTGCTGACTTTTGACCATTGCTTAACAGTTTGGCTAATCACAAAGAAAAAAACTCTAAGCCAATTGAAAGAAAAAAATATTAGCAAAATAGCTTCATGAAAATACTGACTGTTATTCAACCTCCACTTTTAATCACTCTTGGCGCCAAGACATCACTCACACAACCCTTGCTGTGGCTTTGCCTGATGCCAAAGTGAAGTGATGTTCAGCAATGCATATGTAAAGAGAGGTAAGAACAGGCAAACTAAAAGAAAAATAACAATTTTGTGCTCTCCGTCTCCATACCTAGAAATTTTCTCTTTTTAGCAAAGAGGGAATGGATGGTGGATTACTTATTGTTGCTAAAATATAATAAATAGTAGAGAGAGAAAATAATGTGCTTTATACATTTTAAACTTTGTGTGCTAAAAAGAGGAATAGAAATTTGAAGGACGGACAGGAAATTTAGATGATTGATTATTTATTTATTTATTAGATGATGATTATTTACAATAAAGTAAAAAAATATAGAAAAGAAATAGAGTTTTAAATATTTTAAAATCTGAGAGCTGGGCCTTGAGGAGACAAGGGAAAAAAAGAGGAATTTTTTTGAAGGAGGAGAGAGTTATTTTAATGATTTATTTATTATTTATTTATTTATTTGTGCTATGAGGTACAAATAGTGTGGGAAAAAATGAAAGAGTTTCAGAGATTAAACTTTGTGTCAGTGTTGGGGGATGAGACAAAAGGGAAAATGTTCTTTTCTTTTTTGTAGAGTGGGTAGATGATTGTAGAAATAAATAATCAAAGGCAGAAAAAAAAGTTTTGAGGAGAGGGGTGTTATTTAATTTAGTTTTTTTGTTGTTGTTGTTACTACAGAGCAGAAATGAGGCATAAAAAATTGTGAGTGCTAAAGGTGTTAAACTGTGTGTTAGTGCTGGGTGAAGGGGAAGAGGTGTAAAAGGAAATATGTTATTATTATTTTTTGTTATTATTGGAGACTGGTGAAGGGTAGATTATTGATTATTTATTTCTGCAGTAACAGAAAAAACAGGTTTAAAAAAGTTAAATTAAAAGTTTCAAAGATATTTAACTTTCTGTACTTGGAATGGGAAAAGAAGAAGGGAACTTTTCGGGAGGGGTGTGGGGGGGAGTGAGATTTTGATAACCTTTTTTAGAAAGGAGAAATCTTCTGAAATGTAAAAGATGCTCATTCTTTCAAAAGTAGAGTGATGTAAGTGGTACAATTTAACATGATAAGCAACGTCAAGCATTCAGTAACATGAATAAACTCATAATTTTGTAGTTTTGATCGTTCCAATCCTTGCCAAATGAAGCACTTTGTTGCGATTTGGCTCAATGGCAATTGGCAACAGAATCTTGTTCGTGACGTTATTACAAATTAATGCATAAATTATTTGAAAAGCTCTTAAAATGGAGATACAATTTTGTGACAAAGGTTTTCATTGTTCTAATTTCTGAAATGGTAGTCCTTCAAAATTCAATTTGTGAACAGGAAAAATTTAAGTATTATTTGTTGGCTGAAATAAAATTACTGTAAGCTTTTTTATAAAATCATATCCGTGAAAATCAGGTCTGTATAATTTTGCCTTCTTTCATAGCAGTTAGATTATTAAATGAGTTAAATGTTAATAGGGTATGTTTAAGATTGTAGATTACAGTTGTAAAATCAGTGACTAACAGTTAATATATGTGTTCCTTTTTCTTAGCAGCCACTGAATATATTTCAATATATATTTTATGTTTTTGCTATTGTAATTAATTCCTTGCATTTTGATTCTTCCTTTTTTTCCCCCACAAATTTGTGAAAAATTAATTGCTGATTTAGTAATTTTATTATTATTTTTTTAATACTAGATATTTTTTGTTTGCAAAATTGTATAACTACTGCTTTTTTTCTATTTTTGGATGGATGATCCAACTATAGATTATATTGCCGAAACATTTTTTTTTTCTTTAATTCAGAAATTGCTTCTGTAGTTTCTGCTAAGAAGGAACAAGAAATAGAAAAATTGACTGGAGAAAGGATCAGATATTCCGATTGTACCAAAGCTTCTAGCGCTGTTTTCTTGATTGAAAAATTGGTTTATTTTTGTTCATAATTCAAGTTGGGGGGAAATGCAGTTACATACATTGCAACTTTATTTGAAGGTTTTGGTCATTTTCAACTGTACTTGTCCTCTTAAACAAAATAATTTTCTTTTTAACAGTAGTTACTGTATATATAAATATTGTTTTTTACTTCAATTTTTTTTATTATTGTTACTTTAGGATTGTGATCATAATACAACTGGCTACCATTGTGAAATATGTATAGATGGTTTTCATGGAAACCCTTTAAGGGGAACTCCAGAAGATTGTCAACCATGTGCTTGCCCTTTACTTAATCCTGAAAATAACTTTTCACCTGTGTGCAAAGACATAGTAACTACTGATGGAGCTACTGATTATATCTGCACTGACTGTGCCTTTGGGTACACTGGAAGTAAATGTGAAAAGTATGTTTATTGGTGCATAAAATCATTTATGTATTAGCAGCGCTATGCAACTGTGAAATTGTTTCTAAAGTGAAAGTATGCAATTCTGTATAAAATGAACCCACTGCACATGAATATCGCAATTTAAAAAGTTTTATTTCTCTTGAATATTGTCACTGACAACTTCTTCAATTCTCAATAGCCAAAGTTAAATCAAAGATGCTTTTAAAAAAGTAATGAACAAAAGTAATTTCAATTCTGCTCGGTCAGTTTGGGTAAAAATTGCCCACGTTGTCTGATGAGTAGTATGGCTTAAGTGATGTTTTTAACATTAATTGCTAACAGGAAATGATGGGGAAAACTAAGTTTTTTCATAAACCAGAGATATGTGACATATTAATGAAAGGCCACTCACTGTATTCTTAAAACTATTTGAGAAATTGTATTATTTTTGTGATATATTTCAATAGTGATTCATCATTTTATGTTTCCTGAAGAGTATAATGCTAATATGTGGAGAGGTTAAAAAAAAAAAAAATTCTAATGTTGTTTTGTATTGTCAACTATTTAATATATGTTCTAATTTCGTAAAAATGCTTAGATAAGGCCAAAATCTTATTGTATTATAGTGGTACAGTTTTTAAAATTCCACAAAAAAAATAACAGTAACTTTTTCCTGCTATATTACTCTAGAAAATTCCTAAGTGAAAGGCTATCATTATAGCTAAAATAATCTTGCCTAAGATTTAATGAATAATCTCTTCTTAAAGAAAAAAAAAATTCTAATGTGATTCCACTCAACTTTCCAAACACTTTATAAAATACTCCCGTTTCACTTTCCGAACAGCCATAGTTGGTGTCAAACATGAATTGGCAACAATTAGTTTCAAGTGTATTAGAATCACAAGTCTTATTTCCACCAAAAAGAAACATTATAATATACAGTAGCACTCAAAAGTATTTTGACAAAGATAATAATTAACTTAACTGAAAAAAACAATAAAATACAAAAATCAATCATTTATTTTATTTAATCATATTCAGTGTTTTAATTTTAATAAATTAACAATAAATATTATTAATATTAATAAAATTATATATATACTATATATATAATTTTGTCATGCTGTAACTTTAGAATTTTTGAACGATTTGGATGAATTTTTCATATGCATAGTACATACCAATGCCTCAACTGAGTTCGTTGGCCAGCTTCTTCATCTGCCATCTTGTTTCAAAATGGCGGCCATTGGAATTTTTGAATTTTTTTTATGTTTTCTAACATTATATACTTATAGAAAATGTTACGTTTCACAAAATGCAAACTTTTATGTATCATTTTAAACAGAATGTTAGAAACACTAAAAGATATTTTAAAGAGTCACACAGTGTAAGTTAACAACATAGGTCATTTTAAAGAGTCACACAGTGTAAGTTAACAACATAGGTCATTTTAAAGAGAAAGTTAGAAAATCTAAAAATTTTCAAACGTTTTCACAAAATTCAAATGGCCACCATTTTGGAACAAGATGGCGGATGAAGCTGGTCAACAAACTCAGTTGAGGCATTAGTATGTACTATGCATATGAAAAATTTCATCCAAATTGGTTCAAAAATTTGAGAGTTAGTTACAGCATGACAAAATTCAGAAATAAATATATATATATATGTAATACATCGCGAGCGTTCCGGACTTGCGGATGACCATACTGCCGGCTTTCAAATGTAAGGACATCTTGGGGTTGACAGAACTGATGGAATAAATAAATTTGACTCGGGAACCTCTTGGTGGACCGAACTCATTTATTTCGCCGCTCACCTTACAGTCCGATTCGTGAGTTCGGCCGGGGGTCCCTCGAGCCACTTATGTCGCTGAATTTCAGGAGCTACATTGGCATAGATTTTGCAGGCATCTCAAAAGTGCAAAATCTCTCGTTTTTGGCATGGGTTTTAGCTATTGTCTTGGGGCTTGTCATATTTTCCATCAGTGGGCACAGTTGCAAAATTGGGAGGAACATTTCTTTAATTGGTTGATTAGCTTTTGATTGATTGTCCGGGATCAAATGCCAGAGTTGGGCTTGGCTCGCCCGGGGATGAGCTAACCACACATGGCTACAAAATTTGCAACTCAGCTATTTTTACTCTTAAGGATCGCCCGAAAATGATATTTGAAAGTAATAAGATGTATTGCTGGTTACAAGGGGTAAAACTGGTTTTAGAATGACATTTAAAGTTAGGAGACAGAAACTTCGGATTTTAATTTAAATTTTTGAAATTTAATTTGGAATTTTAAAGGGTTTTTATCCTTTCATATAATATAGATATAGATATATAGTATATATATAATTTTATTAATATTAATAATATTTATTGTTAACTTATTAAAATTAAAACATTGAATATGGTTAAATAAAATAAATGATTGATTTTTGTATTTTATTATTTTCAATTAAGTGAATTATTATCTTTGTCAAAATACTTTTGATCACTACTGTATTTTAGCATAATTTGCAAAAGTATTTTATTTTATTTTTTTAAATGTGGATTTTTTTTTCTTTTTCAACAAAATTAATATGTAAATTTCTTTCTGCCTTTATTTACTGAAATCTTTTTTCTTGCAAAAAGATGTATAAATATTTTACTATGAGTAAAAAAGATTTTACTTATTAAGTTACGTTTTAAGGAAACATAGTTGTTGTGTTGGCATAAGATGAAAGTGAGAATAAAAATTAATTTTATTGAGATATAATAGAAAATATTTATAAGTTATCATCACAAAATGACTGAAAAAATTTTTAGATAGTAAATCCATCAGCAGATTTCTTCAAAAATGTATACAGCTCTTGCAACAGTGGCCTGTAACATATTCACCAAATGGGAGCTTAACTATAAGTATGATTTGTGCGCTATAGTGTTCACTCACACACATATATGCATAACGACATCATATTAAAGACCACCGAAAACAAACTCTGGAACTTTTTAAACTTTAAAAAAAAAAAAAAAAAAAAAAAATTTCAAACATCTACTGATATTTCTGCAATATTCAAGTCTGATCCATTGCTTATGTATTATTAGTATTGCTCTGTAAATATTTCTTGTATGAAGCCAATAAATGCAATACTAATTAAATATTTGGGTCAGTACAATGCGTATATAATAGACTTCACTAACTAAGTTATGGGATGGATTAGATAGTTAAAAACCATGTATTATTTTTTTTTTTTCATATACTAATATTTCTTGTATTTTAATTATGTGAATAACTTAGAAACTTAATTTTTTGTATAAGTTAGTTTGATTCAGTTGATTTATTAATAATAAAATGTTACTGAATGCATAATCAAACCTCAAAGTTTAATTAGAATTTTCACAATCTGTAATGAATTATTAATTTTATTTAAATTTCTAAAGTGTTGAAATAAAGAACACACACACACAAACAAAAAGGCACTCAAAATACCATAGATTTTCTGTAATACTTCATGATTTCATTTCACCATGTCTGATTTTCTCTGTTATGTTACCAAAATAAATGTTTTTTGCCCTTTTATATTTTTTTCAAATAAAATGACTTAAAAAGTATTACTCCAATTAATTGAATGTTTTAAAATTAACTTATGTTATACACTGCATTGTTATTTCATTTACTTGCATTTGCATCATTTTTGCTATGTTTGTATTTGATGTGATTTAACAATGATTTTAGATGTTCATCTGGCTACTTTGGTACGCCTGGAATAATTGGAGGATTCTGCCAACCTTGCAATTGCAGTGGGAATGTAAATACCTTCGATCCAGACTACTGTGATCATATTACAGGAGAATGTTTGAAATGTATCGGCAATACGGGCGGATGGCATTGTGAGCAGTGTTTAGAAGGACACTATGGGAGCGCTTATCATCATAATTGCAAACGTAAGAATATAGTCTTTCTTTTACGCTTTAGCTGTAAATTCAGAAATATTGATTTGATTGTATTTTTATTAAAAGTGATATACAGTATAACTTCAAAAATCCGGCATTCAGAAATCCGACAACTTCAAAAATCCAGCATAAAAACCATCTTTTCCCTTCCTTTTTCTTTTGCCCTTTTAAGTTATGGGAGAAGAAAAATAGCAATTCTTTATGAATTAAAAACTACAAGATCGAAAGTAAAAATGCAAAAAATAATATTTGACATTTTTTCATTTGTCAGAAGCAATTATTTTCTGGGAGCTGCATAGCAGGCACAACTTTGGGTACAACTTTGGCGAATGCATGACATAATCTATGGCCGGGACGAATTTTCGGCAATGGCGACATCAATGATGAGGAAGAATTTTCAGGCTTTCACATTTCCCGGGAAAAAACCGCAATTTATGAGCTGATTGAACACGCAAAATCTGAAAATGCATTAAGTGTAAAAAAAAAAAGATATAGATGATTGGCTAAGCATTGATGAAAATGCATCAACAAACGAACAATTTAATAAACAGTGACATCGCTGACACTGTGCTAAATAGAACTGCTGATAATGCTAGTAGCAGCTCAGAAGACGAGGATGAACAATCGGTAGAAGAGAAGGCGTCACTAGAAAAATGCATAAATTTGACTGGAGAATTAATATATGTTTTAGAGAAACAAGACTGTATTTCCGAAATAGACATTCTTCATTTGTATAAAATACAAAAGAAAAAACTTGTTAAAGAATAGCCAAAAATATTGAAGCAAACAAAGTTGACACTAGATGTTTCTGAAATTACAAGAGAAGAAATAATTTCACTCTTTATTAGAATTTTTTTTCTGTAACATAGAAAATATCAGTTAAAGTAAGTTTTTTTTATATTTAATTTTCTCTTTTTCTTACATAGAATTTTCAAAAATCCGGCATACTCTCGCTCCTGATGATGCCAGATTTTTAAAGCTATACTGTATTAACATTACGAATGATAGCACAACAATAAAATAAATTTTGTAAATTCACATTCATTATGTACTTATATGTTTATCATCTTTTAAATTTTAATCTTTGTTCATATTTATTTCCTTCTGTACTGCTGGCAATGTTTTTGAAAAGGTAAATTTATTATTATTGTTCCATTAATTTTTAAATGTTTGGTAATTTAATAAGAAAAATAATAAGTAAAAACAACAGTAGATTGTGAGTAATTGGAAAATTTTATATTCCTCTATCAGTTTATGACAGTACTTAATTGACATAACAATCCTTAAGAATACTTTCCTTTAAGTGTTAAGTTTTTCATGAATAAAAATGTTATAGAAAGACAGACAGATCATATGATTATTTTTATTTGTTTACTGAAGTTAATAAGTTACAAAAAAATTAAAAGAATAAACTTTTTAGCTTAAATACGCTAGTTTTTGTTAAATTAGTAAACATAAAATTCACTTTTTCTTTTTTGACAAATAAAAACTGACATTTTGCTAACAGGTTTCTTTTGATTAGTGTGGTTAGTTGATCTGACAATATTACTGCATTAACTAAAACATACATTCAATCTGAAAAGCTATGATAAATCCACAGCCAATTTTCTTAAAAACCTAATATACATAAATAAACAATTATGATAATGTGCTGTGATATTGTTTTTTGATGTTTTATTGCGAGAAAGTACATATTACAGGTTAATTTGAAACTTTTAAAATGAAATTTATCTAATTTCCATGAAATCCATTGACATAAATATGTAAACTAATTTGATAAGTGACAATCCAGAAACATTAAACGATGCTTTTAAGTTTAATTCTATATTACTGCAATATTTTATATTGTTTTAGCTTACTCACTATTATGTTAATTATTAAAAATTTACATAACCTTAATTTATTTTAGTACAATTTGATTACTATAATTTCCGGCCTATAATCAGTAGATAATCTGCCAAAAAAGTGAAAATCTTTGCAATGCGGATAATCTGCCACTGCGGATTATCTGATGTTTATTTTTCACTTTTGAAAAAAAAAAAAAAAAAAAAAACTTAAAAGTTTTAGCATGTGCTCAGTTTGGTTTGCAACTTTTCTAATAGATGGCAGCACCATACAATCGCTTAATCTGGCTTGCTACTTACCTGCACTTGGTACTCATTACGTATATGCTCTGTAGCAAGCTAGCTTACAGAAGAAGGAAAGAAAAGGATATTTCAACAGTAACTGCTTTTTGCCACCATCGCAGTTTCTTTAATGATAGTGTAAGTGCATCTTTGAAAAAATGCCTTGCAAAAAATGTATGAGGTATACTGCCAAATTCAAACTGCAATTTTTAGAAACTATGGGAAAATAGGGAATTTAATATTCGATTCACCAATAGTGTGGATTTTCTGCTAACTTTTTTTCTGGTGTGAAATAAAATTGCATGTGCGGATTATGAGTCGCCGCGGATCATAGGCCGGAAATTACAGTACTTCAAACTTGCATATTGAGCCCATACAGCTCAGTGGGTAGCATGCTGGCCACAAAATGAGAAGCTTGTGCTAATTTTCATGCATACTATATAGCATAATCTATGTAAGGTTTTCCATATACAAGAATGATAATTTAGATAGCTTTCTCTTTAAAAGTCTTCCCTGAGGGTATCACTTCTATAGCAATATGACCAATTCTTAACAAAATCCTTCTCTCAAATTTGCATATCTCTTAACTTTATTTAAGTAAAAACCTATCAATTGTCAATTGCATGTTTTTTCTTCTTTTTGGAATACATCTTGCAGCGACACAAAATAAGATTTTCTTAAACCTCAGCACTCTTACATACTTCTATTAATTATGTAATTCTTTTAATTTTTGTAAGAGTTTTTTGAATTATTTTATCATTATTTCCCTTTCAGCTTTATGTGCAATTTCTCTTTTGGACAATTCATTGCCATTTGGCTTGTCGAAAATAAAATAAAATAAAATAAATTACCCATTCTGTGTGTTTGGACGCTAATTGAAGTTTTACATGCATTAATTGAAGGCTGTCTAAAAATAGTTGCTGCACTATCTGAAATTTGCATTAACTAAAACTGCATTAAGCGAAGGAAACTTGTATGTAATATGTTGCTATTATTTTTCCCTGTATAATTCAATTTGCTACCAGAATAATTTTCATTTAACTAATATTTTAAAAAAATAAATGAAATTTAATGTGAAAAATTTTACTTTTTTTTAATCAACAAAGTGTCTAACAGGATAAGTGACAAGAATTTTTGACAGGCATTATTATTTATTTTTATTTTATTTTTAGAAATTACTGAGTCATTTAAATTTTTATTTTTTGTCTTTTCTGTTATTAGCAAAGATATTTTAACCTTGTTTTTCAAGTAGGCATTTATATTTAAATTTTTGAGACCACATACAAAGATAAATTTTGTTTTGAAAATCTATTAAATCTAGTTTATATGAAAACTTCCTTTTTCAAAATTTAAGAAATTAAATTTCGTTCCTTGAATCTTAATCAAAATATCCTAGGGTGTTTGCAACATTATTTCAAAATTAGGTTCTTTTTTTTAAGTTTTTAGTATATTTTTGTACTAAATACCATCTAAAACTTCAGTTTTGATGGTAGTAATTTTAGATTGTGGTAGTTTGCAGATGAGCACATCTCTGGTTCCTTTCAGCCTGCGAGTGTAGTCCTGTGGGTGCCGTTAGTTCTTTATGTGACACTAGTAATGGAGTCTGTGAATGCCGGATAGGGTTTGTCGGGAAAAACTGTGATCGATGTCAAGTGAGTAGTATTTTTTAACATTGTTTATTTATTTTTTATGAGCATATTTTGATCTATCTGTATTTTGCTATATGTGTACTTAACATTTAAACTTTTGCTTTATTTAACTCCTTTAGGAATTTTCACAGATGCACAGAGTCATCATATTTTTAGTACCACTATTTGTGAATATTACTCTTTGTCTTATTTAAAATCATCATCAATCAAATCATCAATTTTGTCTAATTTAAATTTAATTGTCTTGTTTATTGAATCCTAGAATTTCTGTGATTAAACAATGTGAAGATTATTATTCCTAAATAGTGATACTCAAAACTAAAAGATGTTTTCAAGATGTTTGTTTCAAAGGGAATTGAAGATGCTTCATAGATGGATATAGATCTGTTTTCTTATATCCCTATTGACTTTTATTCTAGCTTTACAATCATAAGAATTTTGTTAGACATTTTTCCTTTAAGCAAATAGATTTTGATTCTTAAATTTTATTGGATTTTATTTTTAATGGAATAAGTGTGGATTCAAATCTCATTTATTAAATATCACCATTATACACTTTTCATTTTTTTCTCTCTTTTCTTGCAGCATATGGATGTGAAACTTTTAAAGTTAAAAATGAAAGTACAGTAGATCAAACAGTTCTAACTTTGATGGTATAGCTGGAACATTTTGATCAAAAGCCTTTAAATATCACTATTATAAAAACATAAATGTACAATACTTTAAATTTCTGAAATGGTAAATCCTTTATTGGAGATTACCATGGTGGGAGGTAGAGGAGTTAAGTAGCAGAGAGTAAGAAACAGACCCGGAGGTTCCTGGTAATGACCAACACTTTAGAGCTTCTTATAGGTTCTAGAGATCAGTCCAGTCCCTTTTTTCAGGGACGAAGCCTGCATGAGCACGAAAACCTTTGTGTTATTTGAATCCAAACCTGATAGTGAAAGTATGTTGTAGAAAATTGTTAATAACATGTTAAATTTGTTTCAAGGTTAATTTTCTCATTTAAAAAATCTGTTCTTACATAGAAATAAGTATTAACCTTAAGTACTTTCCCATGACAATGTTCTGTGGTTTTCATGTCCCTGAAAATCTGTTTATAATAACAAATTTCTTATTTGTATCCAACCAACGGCAGATATCTGCAAAAGTCATAATTCTTATTCTTTTAAAATATCACTGTACAATTCTGACAGAAAGACATGGGTTCTGTTTTCCAATAATTCTGGAAAAGACGAGATATTCTACAGCTTCTTTTTAACTGTGCAAAAGCTTCAGGATCAGATAGAATATTTCTCCTTTTATCTCTTCAGTAATAATTTGGTTCCCTTTCAAACTGATTTTTAAAGGATTATAAAACACTTTTGAGAAATGTAGACTACATTCTTATTACTCAAATATCAATTTATTTTCCTTTTTAGGTGTGTTCATAATTTTATAAAAAAAATAGCACCTACAGTCGTTGTTTTGTACACCTGCCTGTATATAACAGAGCAAAAACTACCCAACCGAATGGTCTGAAATTTTAAATATATAACTGTTGCAAACCTTTGTCGAACCGTTTCAAATTTTATGAAAATTGGATGTATAGTTTAATTACAAGGACAGTCAAAAGTTTTCCATTACATTACGGCCAATGGAAAAAAATATTTCAAGCGCATTTTAATGATGCCTTTCAAGCAGAATGAAATTGATATGCACTTGTGAAGTGCACTAAAATATACATTCAGTACAATATGCGGTGCAAAAAATATTTATAAAGTTAGTTATAGTACGAACCCACCTCATTTGCCACATTTGATGTGCAATTTCCAACTTTTTTCAATTTGTGTGTAAATAAAATTTACATTTTAAACCCAAGCCTATTGCATTTCTAATAGAAGTACTACTGTAGGTAATACAGTGAAACCTGTGTGACCTCCTCCCTGAATGACCATTTTTACATCGAACGAAATTTATTCCCATAGGCTTAATACTAATTTTACGTCCATTCAGAGACCTTGCCAGTTGAACTCCTTCCATGAGCGACCCATTTCTTTGAAGAAAATGAAATGAATTTCGTTTTTTCCTGGTCGCTTGAAGAAGGTTTTATTAGAAAAATAATTCCGGAGAGCAGATTATTCATCAAACTTCTAAACTAAGTTTAGATTTTTTTTTATTCTGGTAACTTTTAAGTGTTTAAACCCCTTTATGCTTTTATAGGCAATGAATTTAACTCTGATGACAAATTAAGAATGACAGTCAATAAACTACCCTGCCCTATTCTGTCAGGAAAATCTCAAAGAAATAGATAAATTAATGAAATCGTCATTATTTGTTCCCGTCCAAAAAAATTGCATTTATTTACTGAACTTCGAAAGAACTTGGAATTAAAAGTTGTAAAATATAAAACCGTAAAATCAAAGTAAGCATCAATGTATTCATTTTTTAAACTGTGCAGTAATTAACTTATGTAAATTAACTTTTGTTTTGATACTTAAATTTTCATATTTTTTCCTAATGTGAAAAATAAATTTTAGTAACATTAATTGTTATCTTTTTTCAACAATTAAAATCTAGATGTAGACATAACCTCCAGTAAGAGACCGCCTCTCGGAGTGACCAATTTTTATTGGGACGAAATGTGGTCACTTTAGGGAGGTTTTACTGTAGATGAAAGTGAGTTTATAAAAAATAGTTCCACACATTTAATCATAATATAGGGGGAATTACCAGATAAATACTATTTATCCACATTTAAAACTATTTATTTTTGTATTTTAGTAATATTTACAATTAACCGTCATGTTATTTTTTTTTCTTTTAGCCTGGATTTGGAAATGTTGAACTTGGCTGTGTCCCGTGTCAGTGCAACATAACTGGAACTGTCGAAGGAAAAATTAATAAATGTGATCCTATCTCAGGAAAATGTGAATGCAAACCTGGTGTATTTGGATTAAAGTGTGATTCTTGTCTAGAAGGCTATTATAGTTTTTCAGAAGCTGGTTGCAGATGTATGTTTTATTTCATGATTTTTTTTTATCTTTATTTTGTAAGTGAATAGCATTTATGTGTCTCAGTATGTAATATATAAAAAATATTTAATGAGTATTGCTGTATTTTCCGTAGACTTTCACTCAAACAGTTTTAAGTCAATGCTAATATTTTTTTATCTCAATTTATGTAATTTTTGAGGTAATTTTAGATAATGTGACCTAAAAGTATGTTATTTCTCATTATATTCAACTTTTCTGTTATTATATTTCTGTTTAAAGTGTTTTTTGACTATTAGTTACAGACATTGTAATAAAAAAAATCTAAAATTACTAATTGCGTATAGTATGAAGAATCTCACTAACGTTAAAAAGTTAAGGGTATTCTCAAATTTTCAGTTATTTTATTGTCATATTTGACAGCTCAGCAATTTTTTGACTTATTCATAAATTCATTCTCATTTCTACATTCAAAGAATATTTAAGTATTCTTATTCCAGTGTCAAGAAAGTGAATGATTTATTATTATTATCATTATTTTCTTAAAAATGTGTACATCTTTCAATAAAGTCTATTGTTGTCTGATGACCATCTTATTGTCTTGAAGATTGTCTTGAAACACCAACCTTGGTATTTTCTAGACTCTTAATAAAATGGAAAAAAAATTACTTGGGATTATGAGAATATTTCCAAGTTTTATATTTTTGTAGATGAAAATAATTTCATTAATATGTCAGTCAGAAAGTAGCTAGTTTGAATTCAAAACATTTTTAGTAATGGAAATTAGATTTTTTTTTTTTTCATGCTTAGAAAAAGAAATACAATGTAATATAACCTGTGATATTTATTTTCAGGGTGTGGCTGTGATAATAATGGTGCTGCCAGTGTACAGTGCGATGAAACTGGCCAGTGCCAATGTAAACCATACATCACTGGTAGAAACTGCAGCAAATGCATTGTAAGTGTACTCTTTATTTTATGATAATTATTTCAATATGCAAATGTTACATAATAAGATAGAACTGTGAATTTTTAGTGACAGAAAAAGTAGATTATCTTCTTAATTGCAGAATAAGAATTTACTTTAGTCAAATGTCAAATTTAAGAGGGAAAAAATGTCTTATACTATCATATTTTAATGGATGTTTTCTCATAATCATTGCAGTAAAATTAAATGTCACAAATTTCTTTGAAAAGAAGAAAGAAAAAAAATAGGACTAGATCTGGATTATAAACATAATTTGCAAGATGAGTCTTCTCTGCATAATATTTAAAAGGACTTATTTTCCATCATATTTCTTATTCATTAGGTTTTTATTGCAGTGTCCTATAATCTGATGATGAATTTTAGCTTATGATAATTTTTAAGGAAGATAATTCATAAAAATCGTATTAAACTTCTTACTTGAGTTACTAAAAGTCTATGTATTTTTAATGTAGCTATAAAAAGTACAAAGTGAATGTAATACACTATGGAACCAGATATCCAGAAAACCAGTTATGTGAAATGTTATTTCCAATTCATTGATTTCAGAATCGTTTCATAAAAAAATGCCATACAGTTCTTGTTTGACATGAATATTGTGTGAGACAATGCAATATGCATAGTATAACTTGATGTCAACATCTAGTATTTGAAATAAAGGCATTTAGTTAGATATTTGACATTTTGGTTTTTATGCAAAGGAAACATAAGGGTTTTTGTTTCCAAGATATTCCCATAAATTGTCTTCTTTCAAACTCCAATTAACTTTTGATCTTGCTTAGATCTGAATCTTAATTTGTGTAATTTAGAAATCAGAATAAATACCACAGCCACATACACTCTACCAATTTGATCAAATGAATGTTGCTTTAATGCCCAGCCAGTTATCCAGAAAAACTAGTTATCCGGAATACACATGAACCCAAGCATTCCTGACAAATGGTTCTGTACTGTATTTGTTTTTAAAGCATATAGCTGATAAAATGGAAATTCTAGCTGTGGTGGAAGAGGCGATAGTGTAAAAAAAATTTCTCCTGTTTTACTGTTCTCATCTTTGATTATTTAAAAAACATTTTGTAACTAAAAATAGTTAAATATTTTGTTTACTACTTAAAATACTCTTTTTAGTATTAGACTATTTAGGTATGTGTAATGAAGTTAATTGTTATTTATCCAAATATTATTCTAAATCAGACAGGAACATGGAATTTATTGTCTGGCAATGGCTGTGAAGACTGCAGGTGTAATCCAATTGGCTCTGCCAGTCAAATTTGTGATGAACTGTATGGAACATGTGAATGTCACCCAGGTATAGGAGGGGATAAATGTGATAAATGTCGGCCAGGATATTTTGGTTTTTCTAGAGAAGGGTGTGAAAGTAAGTCATTATTTTGAAACTGTTTATTTAATAACTTGATGTTTTATTACCTTGCGAAAATGTATTTCACTAGGGTTTTCAAAAAAATAACTTTTCGATTTCCATATTTTCATTACTTTTTCAGATTTTTATATCTTTTTATCTACATAATAATAGAAAAAAATTGCTTCATTATGACCAGTGGAAGTAAACTTATGAGTGTAAATTCATTTAAACATAATTTGATTTTACCTTTAGTTCTTTGTTGCTCCTTTATTAAGCAGGTTTAAAATACTCTTTTCTTTCTGCTCTCTACTGCCTAATGCTGTCTATATTCTTCTAGTTTCCATTATTCATATCTAATTTTAAATACATTCCTAATTTCCTATCTCGCCTGGGCAGGTTCTTAGATGTGCTTCTGTATGATTCTAATGAAGCATTTTTTTTTTCTTGGATAAAAGATGTAAAGAGGTGCCAATCAATAAAAGTGGCTAGGGGTGCCATATACTCTAGAACCAACCCTGCTTTTAAAAAAAAAGCAATTTAACAAATTACAACGACCATTTGGAAAATGATTTTTTCAAAGACTAAAATTTAAGACATAAAAAATCACACAGAGTTGATCATACATTACGTATGCCATGAATTAAACATTAGTAGTATTATTACACATAAAAATTACAAGCGACAAAAATCGCCTGTGACTCCTCAGATTTCCTGAAACTTACGTATTATCCAAGCATTTCATTGGCTGTTCGGGAAAAGGCTTTTCCATCGTCAGATTTCCAAATCTGACGACTAATTTTAAATGAAATTTCATTCTTAAACTTCTAAACATCCCACAAAATTACTTTTTACACCGTCATATAGAGAAAAAAATGTACTTTTAAATGCAGTTTGTTTGAAAGCTGTATTTCAATTTGTTTCTGAGTTATTAATTTTTTTTTTTTTTTTTTTTTTTTTTTTGTAGTTTTTATTACTTTTTTCTCATAGTGGCAACAGAAGTATCCATCTCTGTTGAAAGTAAAGGGAAATACAGATTACTGTATAGACCAACCAGAAAACGAATAAAATGCGGATTAAACCAATAAAAAGCTTCAGATACGCTTTTAATTTCCTACCCTGATGAGGACAATAACCATTTTTCCGAATGGTAAAAAAAAAAAAAAAAACTTTTTGTTTATCAGTGTTTGTTGTTTTTTCTTATAATATCTTATCTTTAGGATTATATATTTGATTTTATCCATCCTAGTTTTTCTTATAAAGTATCATAACATGCTGGTTAACATTATTTTATTCTAAATATGCACTAAAAATTGTAATCAAATTAACCTTCCCCCCTCAAAAGAAAAAAAAAAATAATAATAATAATAAAAAAAAATATATATATATATATATAAAATAAAAAAAAATTGTTGGTAACTTTAATCAATATTAGACAATTCAAAAGAATTTATTTATTTTACTCTTTAGCTATGTGTTAAAGTTCCATACATGGTTGGTTGTTATTTTTTCCCTGTTGTGTAATTTTATTAGTTTGAAGCTTGTCTCATAATACAATTAAAATATTTTATCATTTTCATTAAAACAGTCAACATACAAGCACTTACCGATGTTCAAAAATTTATTTTGACGCATGCTGTTTATGAGGAGAGATAATCTATTACAACTAATGCATGATCATTATTTGCTTTCTCTTCTGCTTCTCATTTCTGGTATATTGAGTATATATATGTATAGTTGCGTGGATGATTTAGAAGAAATTAAAACTCGAGACTTCGCTGTTGGAATGAACATCTTTATTAACAGTTCTATCTTCCATTTCGCTGTTGGAATGTACATCTTTATTAACAGTTCTATCTTCCAGTTCGCTGTTGGAGTAAACATCTTTATTAACAGTTCTATCTTCCAGTTACCTTTGCGCATTCGATCAAATGTTTATGTTAATTTCATTAACTTGCATGGTCAGGGTTCTTATAGGCAACTCATATTTAGAAATTCTGATTATTTTCACATAAGTTCTTGCTTATAAATTTGGGCTTTCAATATTTCCCAGCAGGGGGTGAAGATGTCAAACAGGGAGGATAATTTCATTTAATTGGTTGATTAGCTTTTGATTGGTATCTGGGATTTTATGACAAAACAAGGCTTGGTCAAGTCCCGAGTGCAATTAACCGCAAACGTTCCCAAGAAGCACTAACTCAGCACTTTCTACTCTTAACGTTATTCACAATTAATGCTCAAATGTAATAACTGTTGTGCTAAGAAACAAACTTAAAGGGTAAATTGGAGTTTTTGAATATAAGATTAAGGCTAGAAAAAGAGGACTGGATATTTTAATTTTAAATTGAATTTTAATTTTGAATTTTAACTGTGTTTAAATGTTTTATCCTTTCATGTGTATAAAAGACTGTCTGCTGTACTATTAAAATGAATGTTATTTTTTTATTTAAAAAATCCTAACGAATAACAAATTAATGTTATAACAACTATTCATAATGAATGCACTCTTTAAAATGTAGCAGAACTTCTGATCCAGCAAGAGAAAATAGGTTTTTGAATTAACATTATAGATTCTCATTGTTACTTTCACTGTAAAGTAACTGCAAATTTTTGGTCTTAACATTTCATTAACTTTTGAAATCAACAATATTCCTGAATCAATCAACAATATTCCTGAATCAATAGTAATCTTGTTAATCTCAGACTAATTCTTTTATTGTATTTTTAATTTTTGTATTTCTAATATATCTATATTTTTTTTTCACTTAATATTATTTTTATTTTTAGAATGTGAGCCATGCAAAAGTTCAGGTCATATTTGTGATCCTGAAACAGGAGAATGTGTGTGCCCACCAAACACAGAAGGGGAATATTGTCAGCGATGCACATCCTCTTCATGGGGATATGATCCATATCTTGGTTGCAAGGTATTACATACTTTATCACTTTTGTCGATTTTGTTTTCAGCTTCTGAAAATGTTTAATATGTAATGGACATACATGAATGCGCATTTCAATATTATATTTTACATTAATTATCACATAAAATTTATTAATGGTATCAAAGGAATAGATAATTCAGTTTATAAAAGATTTAACTTACCTGTCTTTACCATGGTAATAGCATGCATCTAATCTGTAGCAACTCAAAAGTGATACAATCACAAAAGAAATATCCTTATGTGTGCATGTTTCAAATCAGTCTTACTAAATATTACATAACATTTATCTAAACTGAAAAGAAATTTTTCAAAAATAATCATTAAAATTGATTTTAGAAACATTCAAATAATGTTCTTCAAAACAAAAGTTGTGTCCTTTCATGTCTTTTTTTATTGCTCTTAAAATTATCTTTATGTTTTTTTTAAATAAAAACAGTTGCACTAATTAGAAAAATGTTATGGAATCTGTATATTTAAAACGCGAAGCATTTTCTTTCGACAGTCTGTGAGGAGAAACTACTGCATCAAATTACACCAATCTTTTTTTAAATGAAAGATATTTGGACACAGATTTGTTATTGTACATTCATCTTCTCAAATATTTTATTAATTAGCCATAATTTTAAATAAAAATTCTGCAGTTGCACATGCACAGTGTGTAAGTGCAAGTCTGCCTTTAGAGTAACGTGCTGCACATGCGCAAAGATGCTGACTCAGTTGAACTATCACATCACAGGTAGATGTTATTTTAAGCTTGGAATAAGGAATATACCTTCCTGTATCTATGGTGCGTCTGCTGTTCAATCTTACTGTAAACAAGCTTTTCTTTCTTTTACAAAGTTAATATTATTTGGCTCTTTTAGCATTATTAATAATTCAAAAATTTATTATTTCAATATTAAAAGCTAGATGTGATTTATTTCCAGGGTGTCATATTGTTTTGGTCATATTACACACTGAAGGTAAACACAGTAATTCGAGGCTAAAAGTTATGGCTGTTGATCCGACATGCTAAGTTGTAGCTTAACATACCTACAACTTTGGAAAACAAAACATGTTGCCTTATTTTTTTCTTTGAAAAAATAAGGTATCATGAATATTAAAACACAAAACTATTTCTGTATGATCAGAACTCAATTTCGAGACAATTGCGTATGTGTCAACTGTTTTTCGAACCTCTTCAATTTAGAAGGAAGAAAACGAGCTCCTCCTAGCATAGCGGGTTAATGCAGCAGTTTAAAGCTCTTAATTTCTGTAGAGAATGCAGGTTCGTGCCCAAGCCTTGCAAAATGTGCAATATTTTTGTCGATAATTCATTTCAATAATGACATATTTTATTAGGAAGAGAAGTTATAGGATTATTATTTGAATGTTTTATAATAAAATAAAATTTAACATTAAATAATATCTTGACAAAATAATGATTTTATATTTAAAATATTTAAGCTAAAATATTTTGCATGTAATTATCAATTACATAAATTGAGCTGATCTACAATTTTTGTTATATTTTCTGACCACTATCAAGAATATGTATGTGTGTGTGTGTGTCAGAAAGAAACGTTTGTCATTCATTTGCGTAAAAAATAAAACAGAAAGAAAGAAAAATATTCGTATAAGAGCTATAAAAGAAATTACCTTGATACCCAAGTTTAATATTTAAAAAATATATAAAAATGTAAAATAAAATTCAAAATCGTTGACGGGCTCTATCTAGTGAGTTTTTAAGTGGTAATTATAATGAAAGCAAAATGAAGTTATTCAACTTTAGCTATTTGATTAGTTTATTTTTAAGATATCATCTATGGCATATTGCAGATTGTGTTTGATATTTTATTTTTTGAGATAAATAATTATTTAAATATAGAATTAAAAAATGTTCTTTTTTGCTACTATTGGTGAGATTTTGTTAACAATGCAATAGCTATACAAAAATAGATCTCAATCAAAAATCCCCCAAATACTTATACTTATCCTACACCATCTCTTCAGGCATTATAATCAAAGTAGCTATCACAGTATAGACATTTTTCAACAAGTTCCAATCACACCCAACCCCTCCCTATTTAAAATGATAAAAACGAAGCCGGAAAGTACGAGAAATTACAAATAGCGGGAGTCTATAAAATTAAAACTACGAATATCAAAAGAAAAGAAATAACATACACAGGAATGTCTAAGAGGAAAATTAATGAAAGATATAAAGAACATATTCACGATCTAAAATACAATAGCCAAGCAACAGCCCTCTCAAGAGCAAATATAAAAATCCCCTTGAAACCACAGTCAATTGAAACAAAATAAAAAATAGCCAATTGCGAAAATCTCCACAACACATTAATGAGGGAAGCCATAGAAATCAGCTTAGAAAAAAATATATGCAATGACAGTACACATTCAACTAACAACTCTCATTGGTGGAGAATGTTAGCGGAAAGGAAAAAAACAAAAGAGTTAAGAGGGAAAAAGAAGGGAAGCTGTAAGATCTCATGCGAGCTGCAAAACAACATCATTTCAACTGAGGATGCTTCCGGAGAGGGCTGAAAATGTTATTGTTTGAAAAGGAGCTGGAAAGTATAGATGATGCATTGCACAAATAATATGCTTGTTATATAGCATACTTTAAACCTGGTAGTATATGCTTTTAAGAAAAGTAAAGAAATATGTCTTAAAGTTTTTAATGAAAAATAACAAAATATATCTTATAGAAATTGATTTGAATGTAAAAGTATACAAACAAGATAATGAATTTTTTTAAAGAAAAAAATAACTGTGTCACTTTTTTTTTATATAAATGAAATTTTATGTAATAGATAATGGAAAAATGTCTATACTGTGATATAGCTACTAATAGGATAAGTATAATACGGCATTAAGAAAGACAGTGATTTCTCTCAATAAAAATTAATTTAAAAAAATCTCTTAAATATTTAAATATAAACTTTTAAAAATAATTAAAATTAAAAATTTACCTTTGAGTTAGTATTTTTATCAATTTTTATTTAAAAGTTTAAACCTTTTTAGAAAAAAAGTTTTCTCACCAAATAAGAAAAATTTTAGAAGGAAATTTTAAGTAGTTAGTACTAATAAATGTTTCACTTAAATTTTAGTTACTGAATTTAATTGTTCGTTACAAAATGATATATTATTCACAAAAATGTAATGAAATTTTACATTTTTTTTCCTCACAAAATAAAATCCAAGAAATTTTTTTATGCATTGATCCATGCCATCCATGAGAATTTCTTATTTCTCGTATTTTTTTTTTTTTTTTTTTTTTTTTTTGTAACATAAAAATCTCACTTGATTATTGTTTTTTTTTACTCAGCCCTGCAATTGTGATTGGCGTGGATCTCCGAGTGATAGCATTTGTGATGTTGACAATGGAAATTGCATATGCATTGAAGGATTTGAAGGTCGGCGGTGTGACAAATGCAGATTTGCTCATTTCCAGTTTCCGATTTGTCGCAA
Source organism: Maratus speciosus (assembly GCA_963932465.1). Taxonomy (NCBI): domain Eukaryota; kingdom Metazoa; phylum Arthropoda; class Arachnida; order Araneae; family Salticidae; genus Maratus; species Maratus speciosus. The sequence continues at coordinate 471,371,804 of OZ010786.1, forward strand.
ATGTGGCTGCCAGTATGGTGGAACAGAACCTTCTGAATGCACAATTGAAGGCCTTTGTCAATGTGATGACAATGGGCAGTGTCCTTGCAAGGTAAATATTCCTGTTTTATTTATTACCCAATCTCACGCAAAAGAAATTACACAATTCATTTGTATGTTTTAATTTGTTCTGTTTTTAAATGTGTGTCCATGCATAATTTTTTAACTGATGCTCAGATTCTTCTAATTCTTTTATTTGTTGGAAAAGGCTCATTTTTGCAGTAACCCTTTATAAAACATTATTTCATCAGTATCTAAAAATGACATGTTTGTCTGCCTGTTTGTTTTCTTGTCTTTTTTTTTTTTTTTTTTTTTTTACTTCCTCTTAACTTTGAAACTTCACTAATTTCCATGAAATTTTAATATATTGTTAACTTTTAGGCCATTGAGTTTTCTCCTTTTTTTTCCCCCAGTTGTTTTGTATTCGATGTCTTCGAATACTGTATAGTGTTGACATTTATTGATGAAAGAAACAATCACTTTAGAACATGGTAAACACCCCTGTGACAGAATTTTTTTAAGCTTGCTGCAACAAACCTCATTAACAGCAAAAACATTTCTGTGATGTGATATTCTTTAACAGTAGAAATGAATACAAATTTATACATAACACATTTATAAAAATGACATTGAAGTACAAATATATTAATGAACCAGGTGTTATATGTTTTTTACTTTCTTCTATCTTCAATAGAAGAAAGTATTGTAATCGAAATTTTTTTCGACTTCCGGTTTTCGACGGATTTGCATGTTTTAGGGGTCAGAGATTCCAAAAAACATGTTTATAGAAAATGTCTGTCTGTCTGTGTGTCCGTCTGTCCGTCCGTCTGTCTGTCGCCATTGTACCATCAAAAAGTGTATGAAGTTATGTATAGAATTAAACCAAAATTTTATTATAAGTTTTTGGCTATGACAAGCAGGTCCTCCCGGAATTTGGAAAAAATTTGCCGGTAGGGGGCGCTGATATAACAATTTTTGTGCGATTTTGAATATTATACCATCCAAAAGTGTATGCATAGAATTGAACCAAATTTGTAGTTTAAGTTTTTGGATATGACAAGCAGGTCCTCCCTGAATTTGGAAAAAATTCGCCGGTAGGGGGCGCTGTAAATGCGTTTTTTGTGCGATTTTGAATATTGTACCATCCAAAAGTGTATGAAGTTATGCATAGAATTGAACCAAATTTTTAGTTTAAGTTTTTGGCTATGGCAAGCAGGTCCTACCTGAATTTGGAAAAAATTCGCCGGTAGGGGGCGCTGTAATAGTGACTTTTGTGCGATTTTGAATATTGTACCGTCCAAAAGTGTATGAAGTTATGCATAGAATTAAACCAAATTTTTATTTCAAGTTTTTGGCTATGGCAAGCAGCTCCTCCTTGAATTTGGAAAAAATTCGCCGGTAGGGGAGCTGTAATAGCGATTTTTGTGCGATTTTGAATATTGTACCGTCCAAAAGTGTATGAAGTTATGCATAGAATTAAACCAAATTTTTATTCTAAGTTTTTGGATATGGCAAGCAGGTCCTACATGAATTTGCAAAAAATTCGCCGTTAGGGGGTGCTGTAATAGCGATTTTTGTGCTATTTTGAATATTGCACCATCGAAAAGTGTATGAAGTTATGCATAGAATTGAACCAAAAAAAAGTTTTAAGTTCTTGGCTATGGCAAGGAGGTCCTCCCTTAATTTGTAAAAAAAATCGCTCGTAGAGGGCGCTGTAATAGCGATTTTTGTACAATTTTTGTGCCATTTTGAATATTGTACCACCGAAAAGTGTATGAAGTTATGCATATAATTGAACCAAATTTTATGTGTTTATTTTTGGTCATATCACGAAGGTCCTCCCTGAATTTGGAAAAATTCTGCCGGAAGTGGGTACTATAATTGCGATGTCTGTACCATTTTCATTATTGTACCATCGAAAAGTGTATAAAATTATGCATACAATTGAACCAAAATGTGTGTGCTTGTTTTTGGCTTTGGCCAACAGGTTCTCCTTGAATTTGGAAATATTGCGCGGTAAAGGGGCTCCGTGCTAGCGATTTTTGTATACTTTTCTTGATTTTTCGTAGTTCTATTGTGCATCGGCGGCTCATGCAGCGACGGGAACTCGCTTCCTGCTATGCCGGCTATTCGCAAACAGCTGATAACGACAGAATAAGGAAAAATTAATAATTTTAACAAATATCATGATATAGATTAACTCGTTTTTAGTCCGTTTAATTGACTTGAGCAGAAATTTAAGATGAAAATCAAAGTTGGTATAGTATTGAACTAATAATATTGAAGTATTAACATGTGTAACTAGGTTTTGAAATATTAAGATGTATAAGATAGAAGAAAGTTTTGGGATTGGCACATCCAACTAGTTTTAATATATAATTGTCTTATCCATTTTTAAACTGCATGCCAAAAAAAAAGCCAAAATTCTAAATTTAATGAATCAGCATTAGAGGAATTATTTAGCATATTTACAGTAATTTATTTCTTGTCGTTTTTTTTTCTTAAGGTTTGTCAGTTGAGTGTGAGGTTAAATTGCTTCAATTTGTAGCAATGCACCACAGATTTGAAAACTATGATTAGCTGAATTTATTGGGGTGGGGGAGGGGGTGAGAAAGGCATTGTACACATATGCTTAATTATTATAAATAATTAAAATATAAATTAATATTTATTCATAAAAGGATAAAAATAAATAAATAAAAATAAACCCCTTTTAAAAAGGGGTCAAAATAAGATATTAATGATTACATTATAAGAGATAATTCATAATTAGTTTTTATCTGGTTGACAGCTCATACTATGATTACCTTCATAAATAACAGTTAAATTTGAATTAGCTCTGGGTGATGCAAGACCTGAATAATATTAGAAATGCCATCATTAAAAATAGTCTTAGCCAATAAAACTGAAGTTTCCTCTTTTTATGAAAAAGTCTGTCCTCTGGCAGAAATAGTGTGAACTACCCCTTATATATGCTGAAGGCAAGATTTTGGGGGGCTCTCTCTCTCTTACTAAAATGCACTGAGACTACATCGCCCAATTTAGCATTTTCCCCGAATAATTGAGGACTATTAGTCCCACAGCTGGACTTATTTTTACCAGGATTTATGAATAGAAAAGAATAAACCAGCTCCCAAGAATTCTATGGTCTATTGAATGTCTCCCATCAGTCATGAACAATGCTACACCACTCTCGGCCATGAATACTTCTAAGCCACTCAAAACTCCACGAAATGCCATGAAAGGAAGAGACCGGGACATGATCCGTACATACATACATATCTAATTTTTCTTCTTGCTAGATGTTGACGATAAGGTCATTCTTATTCTTGATATAAATAAAAATAATAAACCTATAACTTTAACCCAAGTTAATTTATTTCAAATTTTTTGAAAACATATGTTTTCAAAACATAATTACATAACTAAATAAGGAGTTGTTTATTTGACTAAAAAATTTAGTCTTCTAGAAACTTCTTTTCGATCTTTACTAATTTTAATATTTTTTTATTTGAAATGAAAATAATAATTCTAAAATATAATAATTCTATCAGCTACGTTTAGCAGCTTGAAGGTGAAAGTTTTCTGCAAGGGGCTGTCCCCTTTCTGTGACAATGTCACCATATTTCTGCCATGTGGTTAAACTCATTCGTAACATTCAAAACCTTGAAAAAATTCATATAGATGTGTGCAGCACATCACAAAGACACATTAAAATTCCAAGATATCATATCATGTAGATTTGTTTTCTCTTATACATGGACACAAAAAATTTTAATGAATGATTTCTATTGTGTGCCAAACATAAGCAATGTGTGCAACAATGTGGCTTAAAGTAAATGTGGATAACAATAAAGGTTGTCGCAAAAAAAAAAAAAATTAATGTGCCAAACCCCTCTTGCTAAAATATGCCAAATAGAATGCAATAATTATGTACAAAATTTCATATTATTTAAAATTATCAAATCAAAAACTATCAAATCTAAAAATTTCAAATATACTTTAATATTCTAAAGACATACTAAAATGTTAAGCTTATCATGCAAAAGCTTAAAATATTTCTAAAAAATCTCAGTAGATAATTTATTGTTGACCTTTGTTAATTAAATAATAGTTTCTAATAATATCTGTTCAGATATTTAACTGTTGATCTAATTTGTATAGCATCAGTTGTATATTTAGATATTTATTTTTTGTTTATGTATATAGATTTTTCGTATCTTTATTTCTTACTTATGGTTTATGATATCTTTACATCACTTTATTTCATAATTCTGATTATAGTTATCTTTTATTTATTAATTGATGTTTTAGGAAAATGTCGAAGGGTTAAAATGTGATGCATGTAAACCGGGTACATTTGGCTTGGCTCTTGATAATCCCAAAGGCTGTTTTGATTGTTTTTGCTTCCAGAGATCCAATTCATGTAAACAAGCAGAGATGGTGTGGTCACAGGTTTGTAATTTCATTCATACAGACCTGCCAACTGCTACGAAAAAATCGTAGTTGCTACGATTTGGACCTATCAACTACGATGCTACGAAAATCGGTCTTAAACTATGATTTTTTGCAAAAAACACAAACGCATTTTTTGTTTCTAGTTGCGATTTTTATCCCTCACAGCATATTTTTCAGGAGGGATTCTGTGGCGAAATTTCCAAAAATTCAAAGTATTCATTTCCGAAAGTTTTAAAAAATTGGCCATTAGAGTCCGAAAATTCAGACATTAAAAAATGCTCATGGAAAAAAAAAAAAATCTGGGCTGCAAAACAAACTTCTTAACATAAAACACTCTCTTTATACATATTAACCACGAGTGAATCGTGTTTCTGTAAATATTTATACAGGAATTCGCTTCCTTAGAAACAAAGTGCCATTTTAAGAATTTCCGGATAGGGGGAGGGGGTTCTTTGAGGGGCAAGGTTTGAAATAGAATAGTGTGCAAAATCGCACGATTTGCGATAAACTACCGCAAATTTCGACAAATGACCGTATAAAAAAAAACAATTTTGCCAATTGGTCGCAGAAGAAAATAAATTTTGTCAAAGGATCGTGGTAAAAATGTAGTTTTGATTTCAGGGGTTGGCCGGGGGGGGGGGGGGGATGTCCTCCCTCCCTTGAAGATTTGAGATTTTGTGTTTCAATGGTGTGAATTTTGTCAAAATATCGCAGAAAGAAAACGCAAATTTCATCAAAAGATCAGTAAAAAAATGCAAATTTCATCAACAGATCAGTAAGAAAATCTAATTTTCACCGAAATATCGCAGAAAGAAAACACTAATTTCGTCAAAAGGATCGCGGAAAAAAACACAAAATTCGACAAAGGATCGCGGAAAAAAACACAAAATTCGACAAAGGATCGTGGTAAAAAATGCGAATCTCGTCAAAAGCTCAGGGTAAAAAGTTTGGATTTCAACAAAGAATGGTGATAGAAAAATGTGAATTACGATTGCGGAAAAATTGTGAATATCCTGAAATGATCACAGGAAAAAATTCCGAATTTTGTCAAAATTTACTGCACTGGGCTGAAAAATCGGTTGGTTGGTTGGTTGTGTTTATGATGGCCAATTATCAACACGAGGGATATAGGCCCTAACGGGGGGGGGTCTTTCTAAGGGAACCTAACCCGTATCAACGCTTGGAAATCCAAGGTTCGAAGAAAACCACGAAAACTCCGAATGATTAGGCCGACAGGCGCGATTGGGTTAGAACACAACACTTCCGTCTACCAGCTTCGAGAGCAGAACCTCTCGGCCACTGGTGGGGCTGCTAAAAAATTGGAACCAGGCTCCTTTTACAAATGTTTAAAAAAAAAAAAAAAAAAAAAAAAAAAATGCTGCAAAACGAAAAGAAACTTTTAAAAATCGTATAAAAATTTTCAAAGGAAAAAATTTACTATATTGAGTTGAAAGACTGAAACCTTATTCCTTTTACGAATGTCAAAAGATGGCTGTGTAACACGAAAAACCAACCAACCAACCTTCAGATTAATTTAAATTTTGTGTGCTACGATTTCTCATTTTCAAAGGTTGGCAGGTCTGATTCATATTATAACTATGTTATTCAAATTACATTTCTTCATTGCATTACAAGTGGTTGATGAAAAATTACATACTTGTTATTTCTTTAATATTATTTTTTTTCCTTCTCATGAATTTTTACTTAAGTATTCCATTTTTAGTAAAATTTAAATGGACTGATTTTATAATTTTTAAGTATTAATTGTAGACAGAATGTTTTACTTTGCTAGGATTTTCTATTTAATTAATTAATAACATTGCATGTCACATTGTTTTTGTTCCAAAAATTTACTTTAAAAGTTGAGGTGCATGTGATACATGAGTTATTTGGGATTTGATACTATCTACAGTAGTTCCTGTATATGTGATCACTGTCATAACCGTAACCAGTGGTGCCAATAACCAAACCCAAATGAACCACTGGGTTGTAATTTTGTATTTAAATTTTTGAAATTACAAAGCAATACTTTTTGCATAGTTCTAATACTAACTATTATATTTTAATGGAATAAAATTTGTTTGATTTTTTTTTCCTCTAAATGATTTAATTAAAATCTGAATGTGCATGTTTCATAAAGACATGACATACATTTAAAAATATGGTAGCATTTCATAGATGCCGTTTATTAGCTACAGCATATATAATTAAAAACATAATTTTAACTCTTGTTAAATTTGCATAAAATAGATTTTAATTTAAATTGTATTTTTATTTTTATAAGTAAATGTATAATCTCCAGTAAAAAAAAAATATTTCTGTATATTTTTAATGTTTACTTTGATGTGTATGAAACTATTTTTCTTAACAAATATTATGAAACTCATATCATCTCAGTTTTTTTCAGTACTTAACCCGTTTGGGACCATGGGTGCACCTATGCACCCTCAAAAAGATCATACAGAATTTATTTTAGGCACCAGTAAAAAAGAAAAGCAATATTTAGTTCCTTTAATTAGAACATTTTCATGATTGCTTAAGTAAAGATAACTTTTTTTTTAAAAAGTAGTGCCAATCAAATAAATTTGTGTAAAAGCCGCTTGTCCCGAAGGGGTTAACAGCAATTCATATACAATATGGAGATTAAACTACAGTAAAACCTCTGAAAATGAAATCACTAGGCCCTGAGAAAAAAATCTACTTTAGACAGTTTTCTATCTTAATAAAAAAAAACTTAGATGGTACTGCTTCTGTCAGAAACAGGACTCTATAAATTTGAAAAAAGTCTGATATTCAGCAAAAATTTTTGGTTGCCAGTAAAAAATGTTTATCCCCTCCCCACCATTGTCAGTTTTTGTCCACCTTTTTTTTTTATTTAATCATGTATTTTTCAAAAAACACTAAAATTATTTTATGAATAGATTAAAAAAGTTTAATCATGAGCATAGAAAGTAATAACATATCTTGAATTGCCTTAACTCTTCAACTCAATTTAGAAAGTTAGTAGTATAAATTAAGTTTCTTGATGAATATTGTCAAAATTATAAAGTGTCTGTCGGCTTTAGGACATTTTACTTTATATAAGAGTTTTATAAACACTTTTTTGTCATTATTCTTTAAAATCTTCATTTAAAAAATTTTTGCTTCTTAACTACTAGTATATGCTCTTGTGTTATGTCTGTTTTTTTTTTTTTTTTTTTTTTTTTTTTTTTTTTTTTTTTTTTTAAATGCAAAATACCACCTATCTATAGCCTCTGGTTTATAGTCATAAGTACAAGTGAAGCATCATTAGATATTCAATTTTATGCTTTCAGCCACAAGGTAAAATATTTTGTCTGCCAATGGTGACGTGGTGAGCACATTTGTTGAGCCTTGGTCAGAACCATGAAATTTTTGGGTTTAAAACAACATTAGGATGTAGGCAGACTCCCTTTTCATGGGTTTTATTGTATTTTTTTTAATTTCTTGTACTAATTTTTTCCCTCTTTAATGCCTAAAAAATTTAAATCCTAAAATGAATATTAAAAATAAAACCTAAATTTGAAGAATTTTTGTTATGCCATGCAGAATTAAAATATTTCTTGCAAAAAATGTGGTCGCATTTTCTTTTGTGCTTTCATGAACCAGCTTTCTATCTTTTATACATTTTATATCAAATTTAGTATTATAGTAGAAATTGATATAACATAAATTCTTAACACACTGCAGATTCAGTTATAATGATGTAGTAATTATGTCTCCTGGTAAAAAAATAAAATAAAAATTATAAAACAAAAACCATGAATTCTTGCTGCAAAAGTCAATTTCTGATATAAAACAGCTCAATTTTAATGCAGATATGTTATGACCTTGGACGACTTTTGCTTTTAATTTTTAGTGTTAATGAATGATGCAACTTACTTTACTGTTTCATATGCAATTCATTTCCCAAATTTTATATTTAAACATTCCCACTGTGTTAATATTTAAAAAATTCTTATTGAAGATTTATTTTACTAAAATATTTTTGTGCTTATTTATAAAATTAATATAATAAATATTTTTGCAAAACATTTCCCACTGTGTTAATATTTAAAAAATCATTATTGAAGATTTATTTTACTAAAATATTTTTGTGCTTATTTATAAAATTAATATAATAAATATTTTTGCAAAACATTTTAATTTTTAAATATCAAAAAATTTACTTTTATGTTTATATCTGTAGATTCATACACCTGATCGTGAAGTACAGTTTGAACTTGGGGGAACTCCATTAGCCACCAAATTTAATTTCTTCTTGATTCCTGGCCAAACTGGAAATGTGAAATTAGGAATTCCATACATGTTGAGTCAGCCAGTATATTGGATGCTAGCCAAGGAATTTTTAGGAGAAAAGGTAAGTTTTCCTTTATTTTGTTGAATTATGTAATGTAAATTTATCTGTATTGAACATATCAGAACAAAATTAATGGTATTAGTTAAGATTTAAAATTTTAAAAAAAAATTACAATCAAGAGAAAAAAAAAATAGCTCTTCCACATTGTACAAGTATAAAGCAAAAACTAATTGCATTTAAAATTGCTACTGCTGACAAAATCTGCTAATTCTGCATTAAATTTATAAGAATATTTGTTCTTTCTTTTGTGGGTTGCATAACTGGAATTTTCTTGAATTAGTAAATATCCATGCAAACCAAACATTCATTTATTCCTGGTCGATAATGCTTATTTATAAAAATCCATCATAAGCAAGGCTCTAGGAATTACAAAAAATTTGGTAGCTGGAAAAAAAATTCTAGTGCCCAGTAAAAAACATTTATTCCCCCATCCCCCTTTGTCCCATTGTTGTCATTTTTTTCTGGTTTATATTTTTAAACATGCTACAAAAAGCTCAAATGCTTTTTATGATTTGATTGAAAGAGAATAATCATGAGCTACTAATATCATCAATAGTATATTTTGAATTGACCTAACTCTTCAACTCAGGTAATAAATTAATTTAACAGGATAATATAGATTAAGTTTGTTTCTCAATGAAACTTATCAGAATTTTGACACTCTAAAAAAAATGAAATATACATTACAAAGTTTGAATGAATAAAATATGCAATATCATAAGAAAAACAATTGTTGTTTACAAAAATTATTATTTTACTCTATTTACTTTGAAAGAAATTGTTTAAGGAAAATAATGAACAGTGTCGTTTTAAGGCACTTCATCTTAGATAAAAGTTTTACAGACACTTTGACTTAGTTCATGGAAATCTGCATTTTTTAAAATTTTGCTTCTTAATTTAGGTTATTTAATGTTAATTTTTTTAGTTGCCAGTTAAAATATTCTGGTCAGCATTTGCAACCTGGTGACTATATTTGTCGAGCCCTGGTAATAAGCATATTTTATATAGAGTAATTTGCATTTATCTACAGTTTTACTTTTTTGTTAGGAGATCATCTTCATCATTAGTTCTCTTTTTCTTTTACTTTTAATTTGCTTTTTAGAATTTCCCCAATTTATGTGTGATATTTTGATAATTGTGAGGATTTCTTTTCTGACCCACTACCATTCTACAGGGTGGCTATTAAATACTGTTATGAATATTCAGTCATTTTATTTTACAAATATAAAATAGAAAATGATAACTACACTAATGTGATGAACATCAAAGATGAAAGTTTACCGAGAAATAATTTTACTCGAATTGACCGCCATCTTTATCAATTACCAAAAATAATCTCTTATGCCATTGTCCAACTGCGGCACAAATCATTTTAAGAGATAATCGGTACTATTCATGCAATATGGAAGCTTTGAAAGAGTCCAAACTTCTGTATTTGTTGCTATTTACTTTAGCCTCTGTAATCCCCCAGATGCAATAATCTAAAGGATTTAGATCTGGTGAAGAAGGTGGCCAATCTTCTTGCATGATGAACTTCAGACAATTGACAGGGAGTGGCAGGTCTGTGTTGATTTAGCTCAGTGTGAAGGTGTAGAATCTTGCTGAAATGTCCATTTCTTTTTGGGATACAACCTGTCAGCATGCGGCAATAAATGTGTAGCCAACATGTCCTGTTTGTAATATTCACATTGATTTTTATCCCTTTATCGATGAACTTCAAAGGCAATTTTTCATTGTTTGACACTGCAGCCCAAACCATAATAGAATTCTTGTTCTGAAAGCATTTAACTGTTCAAAAGGCTTTAGGTATATCCTTGAGGATTGCTGAATATATGACATCATTTTTAGCATTATAACACTGTTCAGTGCAAAATAGCTTCCCATCAGAGAATATTATTCTGTCAACGCTTTTCCTACCATGCCGCTTCATCAATTTCTTCCTTCTTTGTAATCTTTTTATTCTTTGTGCAGCAGTCAAACCTTGAATTTTTCTTTTGCGATAAGGGCTATAACCCAGATCTTCATTTGTAATAACTTGCATAGTTCTGCGATTTACATTCTCTTCTACACCTATTTTATTTTCAGAACATTGTGGATTTTTTCACACCTTTTCGCAAATTCTTTTGATGCGCTCTATTGTGCGAACTGAGCGTGGACGACCAGACCTAGATCGATCTTTACATAGCTTTAGTAATCAATTTATAGTTCTATATATAAATGTTCCATTAAACCCAAGGCATTTTAATTGTTTAAAGATTTTACCTGCAGAAAATCTGTGATCAAAGAGCTGTTTAATCATCATTCTTTTGGCTTCCCTCTTTAAAATAATTTTAAATATATGCTTTATAACAAAATTCGTCTGCACTAATAGAAGATTGCCAAATGCTAAAATAGAGAAATAAATTGTTTTACCAAACGATTAAAATTAATTCGTAATTTTTGGAGTGTTACAGTATTTAGTAGCCACCCTGTATAAGAAATTTTCATTTAGAAATCACCGCTGCCATTTTTCTGGTTTCAATCATAGTACTCTGGGGATCTGAGTAAAAAAGAGACTTTTAACAATAAATTACATTATTGGTCAGTTAACATCCATACATTGTTTAGTTTGGTGTGCCACTAAATTATATAATCTATGAGCCTTGGGCAAAAACCTGATTTGCATCAATGTAATAATATGGCCCTGTCAGTATCAACATGTATAAGATATTTTGTTTAATATTTTACAAGCTATTTACTGTGTGTGGTATTTTGTACTATCACCCTGTATTCAATAGTCATAAAAGCTTGTATCTGGTTTGTGTATGTGTAATTTAAATCATTGAAATGTATTTTCTTTTTCTTACAGACAAGGTCTTACAATGGTATGTTTAATTTTCATATTGAAAGTCGCAGTTCTCGTCGTTATCCAGATCCTCTGCTTTTCAAATATCCGTTAATAATTCTTCATGGTAATGGAATTGCTTTATCCCACTCTCCATTTCTACCAGTCTCTGGGGGAAGATACAGTGTTCGACTACATGAGGTAGATTTTTGTTATCTATCTTATTGAAATCTGATTATGTGTATTTTATAACTACTCCTTCTAGAACATGGAACATTGTCCAAAAAAAGTAATGTCATTTATTCACATGGATCCAAGTTTGTTATAATAACTCTTGAAATATTGAATTTTAAGTTAGGTTCTGAGAATATATATTTTTTTCAATTTTTAATGAGAATTCTGTATTGATGGCAGCAAAATTACTCCATTGTTGTGAAGAAAAAAAGAAAGACAAAAGGAAAATAATAGGATATCATCTGTGGTATTACTAATAATGTGCCGTGATATGAAAGGTATAATTAAATTTGAAGTTCTTTTTAGTTAACATGCGTTGTGTAATATTTGCAATAAAACCCTCTGTTCTTTGAGGTCAGCAATTGTAAAAAAAATAGAAATACATGAAACTTCTTATTTGGATCGTGTCGTCTGTAAAATAAACGAAGAGGAGACTTGATAACAATATAAATTGCATGTTTATTCCATCTTTTTAGAAGAGAAGAAAAAGCTTCCCGTTAGTCACCATTCATAAATTAATTCTTGCCAGTAAAAGCATCTACTCCACTTGAAGATAGATATTTCTTTTAAAAATTAAAGTGCAGCATAAATCAAGAAATTATCAAGAAATAATTTAACCGGAGTTGTTAAAATCGTAGACATCGTTTACGCAAAAGCTTTTCACCGGATTCCACATTCATCGGTAGACAGACCGATGGGAGCCCGCAGCCCTGCGATCTTTTTAAAACGAAACTATGTCATGACAGCAACACCAACAAAACAGATTCTGATTTAAAATTAACGGAATTTTTAATTTATAGTAAGAATACGGGGACTTCAAAAGTTACTGAAAGAAAAGATTTAAATCTATTAGAGAATTTAAAATATTAGGTAATGTCTTAATAAACAAATCCGAAAGAAAACATTTAAAAAGCTTCGTACAAAGTTCAAAGGAGAAGCATCCCATGCCAGGGGCAGCCGAACGTCAGCGAACTTGCCGATGTGTGGTGAAGCAAAATCGCCCGCGCAAAAATAAATATGGATTTAAGTTTAAGGAACATCGATGTATAAGGCCAAAAGAAATAAAACAGTAACATAATTTAAACACTGTGAGATTTCTTCTCACAATACCCCCATTTACCGAAATAAAAACCTTTTACAGAAACGGGATGACAAACTTTTGAATGCCAAAGACAGAAAAGAAAAAAATCAAAGTTAAAATATTAAAGTAAAGCCAAAAGTTAAACTGCTGCAAATAAAAATTAGTGGTGACCAAAAGGGAAGAGAGAAGAAAAAGAAATTACATCAAAAGTATACATAGTATATTCAAAAGGTATACATAAAAAATGCCAAATCTTTCCATTTATGGCAATTGCAGTATGATGTAATAAACTTATCTTCACAAATACTTAAGTACAAATGCTAAAGAAAATAATTAGCATATATAAAATCTTATGTATTACTTAAGTAAAAATGCTAAACCAAATCAGAATTAGCATATATAAAATTCTATGTATTAAGTAAAAATGCTAATCAGAATTAGCATATATAAAGTGAGAATTAGCATATATAAAATGAGAATTGGCATATATAAAATGAGAATTAGCATATATAAAATGAGCTCATTATTAAACATTTAATTAAATTGGTATACCATATAAGAAAAGTTGCATTTTACAAGCAACAAAGATCAAAATAACTTCAGTATTTGATCACAGCTTAGGACTTATAACTCATAAATTAGAGCATTTACTTTAATTACTCTAAACTGGCCATGCAAAACAATTTCTTTAGTGAAATTTTCATAATACAATATTCATATTTTTTTTTTTTTTAAATTCAATTTAGTACTAAATATTTTGACTTCAAACAACCAGCTGTGTTCCACATGAACAAGTGGCCAAATTGTGCACTAAATGACCACCCACATGTAAAACTCAGGTAGTTAAGGTAGTTGCAACAATATATATAAGAGAGACATGTCTAAAAGGAATTAAAGTGTTTTACTGTTGAATCATATATACTCTTACCACTTTTCATTAGCCCTGAAAATATGTATTGCAAAAGCAATATATCAACAAACACCAATACTTTTTGTATTATTTACTCATCAAAAATTTTCAAAGTATATACTATTCTTTAAAATATGAGACATCACTTAATACAATTTTAAACATGTATAAAGATAAACTCATAAATTTATAGACAAACAGACAAACCGAGAAACCATGGTTTTAAGAATAAGTAGGTACTTGGTTGAGTGGGTGGGGATCCCCAGAAAAAGATAAATGCTTTCATATACAATGAAAGATTAAAAAAATTGACACTATCATGGGAAATTTAAATTTTCAAGTGTACCATAATATAAATATTATAAATCATTTACATAAAATATTTCATGCAGAAAAAATCAAGAGAATTATGTAAAAAAATATACTATTATCCACAATCACAGAACAATATACACTGTGACTACTCATCTTACTCAAGATCTCAGGTGGCTTGGCTTTTCCCTAAACAAGGCTCCTGACACCTTGTGCAAAAAGAAAAAAATAACTATATACACTAAATAGCACAATATACCATCCCATAACTGCAAAAACAACAGCAATGTCCTTCTTTACAGATCCTTGATTCCTTAGCGTTATAAACACAATTTAAAGTTTGCATGATAAATAAATGTTATCAGAATGTTAAAAAAAAAAAAACACGCTGAAAGTTTTGGTACACAAAAAGACATCAGTTATGTGTATTGTTGCAAAGGTGTAAACATTGTGTTTACCATGTAGAAACACACACATATCTCTAGATGATACACACAAAAAGGCAACATCAACTTAACAGTTGAATAGACATTTTACAGGAACATTGGACGAGAACTTTTTTTTTGGGCGACAACACAACATCTGTGTGCTTCACTTCTTTTGAAGCTAATCATTAACTTTCAGTAATCACTATTTTCGGACACACTAAAAGGATGAATTATAGAGCACTGAAGTAGACAAAATGATGTTGTATTTGGTGAAAAATTGATAATGTAATTTAAGATTCACACACACAACTTGGGTAAACAAATGAGACATAAGTAGGTATGTGATGATATCAATAAGCACTTTTTCTTTAAACTTCTTAGTAATTTTGAAGATTCATCAAGGAACACTTCTACATTAAACGGCGCTGTTAAATAGTTACTAAGAACTGTGCTTTTCTTGTCTTTTTATGTAATCTTGTATAAGAATTGATTTGATGCTTAAAAGAAAATTTTTAATTTCTTCATTAATAATAAATCTTCAGAATTCATTCAATTAATTCCTGTGTAAAAATATGAGGCATATGACAACATAAAATTTAGAGACTTTTGGTATATTCACAAATGAAAACAAAGGCACAATAAAATTTAATATGGGGAATTTAGACAGAAAATAAATTGATCTTGAGAATTCCTGAATCACAATACAACTCTTGCAGGTATATGTAGGAACACACATACAAAATCAATATTGAAAGTAACTAATTTTATAATATTTCATAAATTTTCTTGATTTAGCAAAAAAAAATTTGCAAAAATATAGCAACACTGACTTTTAGGAGCAGATAAATCAACCAATCCACTTATTAAGGATAATTTACGTCTCAGAAGAGAAAAGGGCAACCAACAAAACTTCCATAATCAGGTCTTGTGACAGCTATTAGTTGAGAAAACATTTGAGATTACTCGTAAATCTTATTTTAGCTTTAAAGACAAACATCGAAGATATTGAATTGAATCAGACATTGTAAGGATAAAATGACTCTAACATGACATGACTCTTCTTCAATAGTTATTTCAGCGTTGAAAATGAAGCAAAAATTTTAAAGTTATTGTTATAAAACAGTGAGTTAAGCAGGTAAGTATTAATACATTTATCTTCTATCATCAAACAAGGAAAATACTAGAGAAGAGGTCAGCACAAATGGATACAACTCATCAGTGAATGGCCAACTTCATCAGGTAAGAAACTTGAAAATGAAGCAAAGTTTTTTTGCAGGTGACTATTTTTTTTTTTTTTTTTTAACAGGTTGGAAGAGAACTCTTAAAACAGCATATGTAGAGAGACAGTCTTTAAATATGCGAAACAGCAGTGACACACAGTTAAAATTATTGCAGAGAAACACTGACATTTTATGAGGACTTATTTTAAAAACTGTATAAAACCATAAGACTTTTTTAGATAGGTGATGTAAAATAATTTCAAGAATATAACTGTAACAGGAATGAAGTAGCCCCATGCCTACTTCTTCTCAAGAGAAAAAAAAAATAATGCGGCTTTCACTCTTTTTCTGAGAGCAACATGAGAATCTTGTCTGTTGAAAACTGTCGTAGTCTGCACATACGATGAAGTGGAAAGGCCTCAATTTCAAAATTATAACTTTGAAAAAAAATGAAGCAACATGAATTTTTCAAATATAAAATTTTGTCAGCTGAGAGTGCTTTTAGAAACAACATGAGAACAGTTGTGAAATAAATGTGAAAATATTCTTAAATGCATACATTCTTAATTTGTAAATTGCAGATTATCTTTGCACTAAGCCAAACTGTATGATTATAATAGAACATCACAGTCCAGATGGCATAAGAATAAATCTATGGACAAACTCTTGTATTCAAATTATTGTTAAACAAAATATCTTGATTTGAAATTTGTAAAATAGAAGCACAGAAATCTCTAAGAATGTTATATAGGATATTTACAACTAATAACTTCTGTGAAGAATTTCAGCTTCAGACTATGACATAAGAATAAAATTTCTCAGTACCAATAATCATAATTTCAAAAATAATGCTTCTTATAAATATATATAGAATTTGCAAACTGTTGCAATTTAATAGTGCCATAAAAAATTTTTATTTAAAAACCCAAAGTCATAGCCTCTTAAAATATGTTCTTGACAATTTTATTATTTCAAATTCATTAGAATTTTTCTAAGAACAATATATAATTCATTTCAAAAATATATATATCAAATAATCATTCTTTAAAAAAAAATTATGTTCTCTAATAATTCATTACAAATAGAAGAATATGTAGATGTACTTCTTTCAAATAAAACTATTTAAATGGAATAATAATTATGCATCATCAAAAATATGACTATTCTTCAGAAGGAAATTGATCTTAATTTAAATGATTGTTTTAAAAAAAATATGGGAATTTAGTAAAATATATTATATTCTTCAAGATGGAGCAGAACAAAATTCATTCTAGAATTATAAAATTTAATTCTTCAAAATAGCAAAAATCTATGCAAGAAATTTTTGAGAACAGAAACTTCCAATACTAAAAAAAATATTGTCATATGTAGTTATGCAAAAATTCTTGCATAAAATATTCCATATTTCTTAAAAATTTACCAAAAGAACAAATCTTGAATTCTATTGAACACATCAAGAAATTTTCAAAAGTTATTCTGAGAACAAAAGTTCTAAAATATTACGATTTTCTTTAAATCAATTTAAATTTTCTTCAGAACCACTGTTTTTGCGGCACCAAAATGTGGTATTACTAATCATGTGCCGTGATATGAAAGGTATAATTAAATAAAGAAGTTCTTTTTAGTTAACATGCGTTGTGTAATATTTGCAATAAAACCCTCTGTTCTTTGAGGTCAGCAGTTGTAAAAAAATAGAAATAAATGAAACTTCTTACTTGGATCGTGTCGTCTGTAAAATAAATGAAGAGGAGACTTGATAACAATATAAATTACATGTTTATTCCATCTTTTTAGAAGAGAAGAAAAAGCTTCCCGTTGGTCACCGTTCATAAATTAATTCTTGCCAGTAAAAGCATCTACTCCACTTGAAGATAGATATTTCTTTTAAAAATTAAAGTGCAGCATAAATCAAGAAATTATCAAGAAATAATTTAACCGGAGTTGTTAAAATCGTAGACATCGTTTACGCAAAAGCTTTTCACCGGATTCCACATTCATCGGTAGATAGACCGATGGGAGCCCGCAGCCCCGCGATCTTTTTAAAACGAAACTATGTCATGACAGCAACACCAACAAAACAGATTCTGATTTAAAATTAACGGAATTTTTAATTTATAGTAAGAATACGGGGACTTCAAAAGTTACTGAAAGAAAAGATTTAAATCTATTAGAGAATTTAAAATATTAGGTAATGTCTTAATAAACAAATCCGAAAGAAAACATTTAAAAAGCTTCGTACAAAGTTCAAAGGAGAAGCATCCCATGCCAGGGGCAGCCGAACGTCAGCGAACTTGCCGATGTGCGGTGAAGCAAAATCGCCCGCGCAAAAATAAATATGGATTTAAGTTTAAGGAACATCGATGTATAAGGCCAAAAGAAATAAAACAGTAACATAATTTAAACACTGTGAGATTTCATCTCACATCATCTGCTGTTTGATCTGTTGGACAAATTATATCTTTGTTTTTGTTTTATTTACATAAGTCAATTTTATGATTTTTAGCTGACATTCTCTTTTTTTAAATGTAATGTAAAAAATATTTATGTGACTTTCTTCCACATTTGCTATGATTATTATCAAAAAGCTGAAAAATTTCAATATTATAGATTTATATAAAATATCATTTACCCCAAATCCAGACCTGCCAACTGCTACGAAAAAATCGTAGTTGCTATGATTTGGACCTATAAACTACGATGCTACGAAAATTGGTCTTAAACTACGATTTTTTGCAAAAAACACAAATGCATTTTTACTTTCTAGTTTCGATTTTTATCCGGCGCAGCATATTTTTCAGGAGTGATTCTGTTTTAAAATTTCCAAAATTTCAAAGTATTCATTTCCGAAAGTTTAAAAAAATTGGCCATTAGTCTGAAAATTCGGACGTTAAAAAATGCTCATGGAAAAAAAAAATCTGAGCTGCAAAACAAACTTCTTAACATAAAACACTCTTTATGTATATTAACCACAAGTGAATCGTGTTTCTGTAAATATTTATACAGGAATTTCCTTCCTTAGAAACAAGGGTGTCATTTTAAGAATTAAGGAGGGGAGGGTGGGTTCTTTGAGGAGCAAGGTTTGAAATAGTGTGAAAAATCGCACGATTTGCGATAAACTATCGCGAATTTCGACAAATGACGGAGTAAAAAAAAAATCCATTTCGTCAATTGACCGCAGAAGAAAATAAATTCCATCAGAGGATCGTGGTAAAAACGTTAATTTTGTCAAAATATCGCAGAAAGAAAACAAGAATTTCGTCAAAAGATCAGTAAGAAAATGCAAATTTCATCGAAAGATCAGTGAAAAATGCAAATTTCATCGAAAGATCAGTGAGAAAATGCAAATTTCATCGAAAGATCAGTAAGACAACACATATTTCATCGAAAGATCAGTAAGAAAATGCAAATTTCATCGAAAGATCAGTAAGACAACACATATTTCACCGAAAGATCGCAGAAAGAAAACACTAATTTCGTCAAAGGATTGTGGTAAAAAATGCGAATTTTGTTAAAAGTTCATGGTAAAAAGTGCAGATTTCAGCAAAGAATCGTGATAGAAAAATGTGAATTACGATTGTGGTGAAAAAATTGTGAATATCCTGAAATGATTGCGGGAAAAAAAATCGCGAATTTCGTCAAAATTTACTGCACTGGGCTAAAAAATTGGAACCAGGCTCCTTTAACAGATGCAAAAAAAAAAAAAAAAACGCTGCGAAATGAAAAGAAACTCTAAAAATCGTATAAAAATTTTCAGAGAAAAAAATTTACTATATTGAGTTGAAAGACTGAAACCTTATTCCTTTTACGAATGTCAAAAGATGGCTGCGAAACATGAAAAACCAACCAACCAACCTCCAGATTAATTTTAATTTTGTGTGTTACGATTTCTCATTTTCAAAGGTTGGCAGGTCTGCAAATCGGTTTAAAATGTAAATGAGTGGATTTTGATAGAATAAAGAGTTTGAAAATAAGCACAGAGCATATACTTGGATTGCATGTTTTTGCCCAAACCATAACTAACCCAGACTACAGAACTTGGTGATACTTTCCTTAGTTCACTTTTGATGGTGTAGACAAATAATTAAACATTAGTGTGGTGTTAATGATAAACTCGCCAAGTTTTTGTTCAAAATCAGCTTAGCCAATCAGATTTTTTTACTTGTATTGTATGTCATGATTTTAATATTATATAAAAGCAAAAAATATAGAGGAGAAGGTCCAAACACTGGCTACCACATTAATTTTTCATCTGTATCCTATAATTTTGAAAATTTGTGGAAGAAAAAGTCATGGTAAGGTACCTTGATATGTTTTACATCCATTTAGAAAAAATAATTCAGTTTAAAAAGCATTTTCTGTTTATAAAAAGAAAAATTCTGCAAATTTTGATTTTAAAAAATGGGGTCTGAATATCGGCTACTTCAGCTTATTCTAGAAGAATAAAAAAAATAGAACTAATTTCACTAATTAAGAGAGAGCATAGTTTTAATAAATTTTATTGATTAACATTTAATATGTACACAAAGAGTGTAGCGTTTTCAATAAACAAGTATTTTTTTTTTTTTAAATTTATAAAAATCTTAATGACTATCTCTGACAGTCTTCTTCCATTCTGTTCCTACTATAACTACTCTGTTTTTAACATGTTAAACAAAAAAAATAAAACTTGCTTCTTGAAATATAGATTGCTTTATCTACAAAAATCACAAACATAATAGTCACTCTCTGCATCGGCACAGTACAGTCGCTATGAACCCACTTATCGATTCTAATCATCGAACACTGGGTTTCCCCTTCTTGTCTGCTGAAAAAGCACCCTCACGGAAGAAACAAATTGCATCTTCTTCCCCTGATTTTCCAAGTTTTTGGCATTTTTGAGCCAATCATAAAAACAATCCAAATTCAATCTTTTAGCCCAATATTATAAATTTTGCCCTCTTTTCGATAAAATTTTGTTCAGAATTCATTAAGGGATTTTTAAAATTTTTTACAAAGTACCCATTTTGCCGAAATTGAGAAGTTTGTTTTTTTATCATCCAATATCTACTTTATACCTTATCCATCCAATCTTATATTTTATGACCTTTTACAAATCATGGTAAGCACAAAACTTATGGCAACATTGAAGTGTCATGTGTCAAAGGGACATGAGGGAGTTTGTAAAGTTATAAAAATCATAATAGTAAGTGTTTATTAGATATCAACAACTTCATGAGTTCCTCCAAGAAGCCAGTAGATGGATCTGAACTTGCATGGGACATATTTATTTATTTTTTTACTTTTTTTTGTGGGGGGGGGGGGGATAACTATGGGACAAAAAAGTGGCACACCCTGGAAAGTGCCTTGGGAACAGTGGGATTATGTTATGAATCTGGAGATCAAAGCTACAAAAAAAACCTTTACTCTATAAATGGTTACATCATTTGAAACTACTTTTGGTACACCAAGCATCATTATCTCATTTTCAATAAAATATAATTTATGTCTTTTCCCCTAATTCCTTCAACTGTTTACATTATATGTAAAATTTTTGAAGTATAGCAAATCTTCCATAATGAACATCCATGAATAGCAGACACCTCTATTCAGTGGACACTTTTTCGATCCCCAAGCCATATATATATATTTATGCATTTTTTCCTCTGAAAAGCAGACACTCACGAAGAGCAGACAAACTTTGCACTCCCAAGCTGTTCATTATTCAGAGGTCTTTCTGGTTTTTTTTTACTTTTTTTTTTTTTAAATCAAACATTAAAAAATAAAATTTGGTTTTTTACTAAACTTTTCATTATTGCTATAATTTATTGCAATAATTCATGAACATTTTGAATTTAAATATATATTTTAGGATGAATGGTTGCAGTTAGAAAACCCTGAAGTGCCTGTCACAAGAACTCTCTTGATGTTTGCGCTGCAAAATGTTCAGGATATATTAGTCAGAGCTACAGAAGGAGCTGATGTTAAAATAGCTAGGTGAATATTAATTGATTTTGTGATTACAATATTCCAGAGATTTGTATTTTTGTATCTCTCTATCTCTCTCCAACCCTCTCTCTCTTTGTCCCCCTTTCTCTCATTACTTCTTATTTTGTTATTTAAGCCTCCTTTAGATAAAGTGTACATACTGCTATAATTTGAAATTTTTGTGTAAACTTAGTTTGTACAGCAAAGTTCCAATTTTCTAAAAATTCCAGTTATCCATGTCAATATTAAGAAATTAAAATTGCATTTGAGAGGAAAAAATCCTAATTGAAATGTGAATTTATATATTTCTATAAAAAAAAATATAGCTTCTTTAAATTTCTGATGTAAATCAATGTTAAAATTTATATTTAATAGAAGTCTATGTTTGAATTATATTGAGTTTGTACCAGGGCTCGAAAAATCACATGCCCAACATCAGTGTTGCTACTTTTTTAAAAATTCATTGGCACCACTTTTTTGGAATTGTAAAATTCATCTTAATTAATCTGCCATTAAATAAAGCAAATTTTACCATTCCAAAAAAGTGGTGCCAATCAAATTTTAAAAAAGTAACAACACTGATGTCGAGCAGATTTTTCGAGCCCTGGTTTGTACATACGGTTGATGGGAAAACAACTTATTTTGTTGAACATGTTCAACGAACATGTCAAAATATATTTAAGTATCTTATTTTTTTTAATTGTTGGTAATAAGAGCTATTTTATAAGTAGGCTAACTTAAATAATTGTCAATAAAAATGATTTTAGTGAAATTTTTATTTCCCAATGTAATTAGTATTTTTTAAATTAAAAAATATGTATACTAATTTTACTCATCTGAAATTAATGTTTGATTACTTGAGAATAATAATTTTAAAAAATATATCTCTTTTTAATATGCTTTCAGTGGAAATATACTGAGGTAATTTTTTTTAATTATAAACATTTAAAAAAAAACTAATTAATAATTTCAATATTGACATGATATTTATCTTTTTTTTTTTTTTTTTTTTTTTTTTCCTTTTCACTTTCAGAATAAGAGATGTCAATTTAGAAGTTGCTGTGCCATTAACACCTAATCCAGCTTCACCTTATGTAGCTGTTGGTATTGAAATCTGTGAGTGCCCCAAAGAATATGGGGGTTTGTCATGTCAGGTACCTACTTTTTTTAAATCCTTTATTCCTTATTATGTTAAGTTATACATTTATTAATCATATGCTAAATTAAATTATACTACATATCCATTTCTTTAATAATGAAGATTCCATGTGTTTCTTTTATTTAAGAAGCGTCATAGTTTTTCACATATAGGGAATTTAACTTTTTTTATTTAATAAGTTTTTTTTTCTCTTTTTACCTTGTTGTGTTTAAAAAGAGTATTTAATTTTATCATTAAAAATCTCATTAATTTTTGTACTGAAAAAAATAATAAGGGCTTTCCCACCCCTCTTGTTTGTTTTGATTATTTTTTAAATATATATTGGTGAAAGTATTGTACTTTATTGTTGCATTGTTATTTGTTTGTGAAATTTTCAGAATTGTTTTAAGGATGTTTTTAGACATACAGTGATTCAAAATAAAGATTTTGGTGATTATCTCTTGAATCCCTGATGATAAAAACATACTTCTGATTACAAAAAAAAAAAAAAAAAATACAAATGAAGAATAACTTTTAGATACGTCATTTATTTTTTTAAAGACTGTATGTATTAAAGTACAAGATTTTATCTTTTATACTATCCTTGTGTCCTGTAAATTATATTTGAAATATTTTCTCCTTGCTTTGACAAGTAAAACAGTAAAAATTCCATTCTTATACAACTAAAACTTACCAATTTATGGTACTTTGAATTTTATGAAATTTTAGTGCTTTCTGGCCATAAAAAAATCATCTGCCAGTTTTTGTCCCAGAAAACTCCAACTTTTCATAAAATTCAATGTATCATAACTCGGTAAGTTTTGGTTATAAAAGAATGTAATTTTTGTTTTACTTGTCAGAACATGAAGAAAATGCCTGGGACCATATAAAAAATTAAACTTTATATATCTATAGAGACCTCTGTAAAACTAATGTCTTATCTAAAAGCTGTATACTATAATTTATGTACTTTTTATAATTGAAAGTATGCTTCCATCATCCGAAGTTTAAGAGAAGAGTGCCACAACCTCTATTTTGAATCGTTCAGTATAGCAACACTTTTAAAGTTTAGTTTTGTGCTATGCTTCACATAATTCAGTGAGCTGTAACCAGGAGTAAGTGAGAGATTAAATAAAAAGAATGATTTAAAAAATATGTTTTGTTATATTTAATGTTATAGAGCAGGAATGGTGAACCTATGGTATGTGTGCCATAAGTGGTACACAGCAGATTATTTTCAGCACAAGATAGTTTGTTTCTAAATCAACTTGCAGTGAAATTGCACAAAATACCTTTAACTGTTGTTAGCTGTCTCACTTATTGCTGCTCTTTTCACACTTATAATTTATAAATTTCAGTTTGACTGCAAATACTAGTGACATTTTATTTCATTTGTATCCTTAGTACTATCGCTAGAGACTTCTGAATAGGTGATTTTTATTTTATAGTATTTTGTATACAGTCAGTACCGGATGGATATATGGTCACCCGCTTATAAGGTCACTTTTCGAAAGTCTGGACTGACTGAATACGTATTACGTGTTAAAATACACCGCTTATATGGTCAGTTTCCAATGGCTGCTATCGGATATATGGTCATATGGTCATCTTTTGTCTACCTTTTTATTGCAAAATGCCTTATAGTTCTATGCTTTTTCCTTCCCTTTTTTAGGGTGTAAAGGGCCGAATAGACGTATCATTCACATTCAAGTATCTTCCAACTGTTGGCATCTTTGTATTGGTCATGCTATGCTTTTCATTTTTAATAGCTTTAGAAAGAAGTGAATGGACATCCTGAAGGAAGAACTTCATTCCTTCTAGTCAATGTTCCCCTTTTTTCAATTGTTGAATCTCACGTGCGTTTGCTAAAATCCACAAGTACGAACTTCCATATGGTAAAGAAAGCAGGGTTCGCACAGACTCCTTAGACTCCTTGGAAACTCCTTAGAAATGAAAACGTTCCCAAGTAGTACTTAGAACTACTTAGATAAGCAAACCACTACTTAGAAACTCCTTATATTCTATAGGCCCCACCAGTGGCTGAGAGGTTCTGCTCTCGAAGCTGGTAGACGGGAGGTGCTGGGTTCGATCCCAATTGCGCCCGTCGGCCTAATCGTTCGGAGTTTTCGTGGTTTTCTTCGAGCCGTGGATCTTCCATGCGTTAATACGGATTAGGTTCCCTTAGAAAGACCCCCACGGAGGGCACTCCCACCGGGCCTATATCCCTCGTGTAGATAATTGGCCGTCAGAAATCAACCCCTTATATTCTATTGCGGCTTCGGACGCAAGCGATAATTGCTGCCGAGGAAGAAAAAAATTGTGATTGAAAAACGCACGGTAAATCCTTTATGCACGTCATTCATCTGAAGCACAACATTGATTGGGTAGGGTAATGTTAATAGCAGGGCTCCCACTAGGTCCGTTTTTCAATTATTAGGTCCGTAAAGTCCGTTTTTCGACACTGTTAGCCGACTTTTATTTTAAATTTTATCGATGTTTGGCATTTAGCCAAGAATCTCGGAAAATTCGCGTTTTTCGCAAATATGTTCCAAAAAATACCGTCAATAGATCGCGGAAAAAATTCTTAAATTTTGTCAAAGGATCGTGAAAAAACGCGAATTTCTTAAAAGACAGCGAAAAAACGCGAATTTGCTCAAAGGATCACGAAAAAACGCGAATTCCGTTAAAGATCGAGAAAAAAAAAACAGATTTCCTCAAAAGTTCGCATAAAACGCGAATTTCCTCAAAAAATCGGGAAAAACACACGGTTTCCACCAAAAGATCGCGAAAACGTTCGTTTCGTCAAACGATCGAAATAAAACGCGAATTCCATTAGAAGATCGCGGAAAACGCGAATTTCTCCAGAAGATCGCGAAAAACACGTGAATTTCCTCAAAAGATCGCGAAAAACAAGCGAATTTCCTTAAAGATCGAGAAAAAAAGCAGATTTCCTCAAAAGATCGCGAAAACGTTCGTTTCGTCAAACGATCGAAATAAAACGCGAATTCCATTAGAAGATCGCGAAAAACACGTGAATTTCCCCAGAAGATCGCGAAAAACACGTGAATTTCCCCAGAAGATCGCGAAAAACACGTGAATTTCATCAAAGGAACGCGAAAACCACGCGAATTTCATCAAAGGAACGCGAAAACCACGCGAATTTCCTCAAAGAATCGCGAAAACCACGCGAATTTCGTCAAAGGATCGCGGAAAACACTCAAATTTCGTCAAAGGATCGCGGAAAACACGCAAATTTCGTCGAAGGATCGCGAAATACACGCAAATTTCGTCAAAGGATCATGAAAAACACGCGGTTTCCACCAAAAGATCGCGAAAAAACGCCAGATTCGTTAAACAATCGCTTTAAACAATTCGTTAAATAAAACGCGAATTCCATTAAAAGATCGCGAAAAAAGCGAATTTTCCCAGAAGGTCTCGAAAAAAAGCGAATTTCTCTCAGAAGATCGCGAAAGAAACGCGATTTCCCCCAGAAGATCGCGAAAAAAACGCAAATTTCATCATAAGATCGCGAAAAAAATGCGAATTCGTCAAAATTTCACCTTCAAAGAAAGCGATCACCGCTGTTCTAAAAGAATAAATTCAAAACTTGTTATATTTTTTCTTGTATGTTGCATTTAGCATTTTTTTTTTTTTTTTGCCTTTTAAAATTTTCTTTAAGATGTATCATGTATGTGATATACATAAGTGTTTGGGGTTTGACTAATCTCTTATTTATATGACCTAGGGGTGATTCTAATCTGAATTTTCCGAAAATGTAAGGCATTCATTTCTGAAAATTTTTAAAAATCGGTCACCAATCCAAAAATTCGGACATATGGTCGCCGAAAAACGCGAATTTCGTGAAATAATCGCCAAAATCCCTGACAATTTCGTCAAAAGATCGCGAAAAAATCCACAAATTTCGTCAAAAGATCGCGAAAAAACGGCAAATTTCGTCAAAAGATCGCGAAAAACGGCAAATCTCGTCAAAAAATCGCGAAAAACGGCAAATTTCGTCAAAAAATCGCGAAAAAACCACAAATTTCGTCAAAAGCTCGCGAAAACCCCCACAAATTTTGTCAAAAGATCGCGAAAAAATGCGAATATCGTCAAAGAATCATGGAGAAAACACATAGCTAGTGTCGGGAGTTGATTTCCCCCCTCCCCCCTCTCTCGTGTAACTTTACAGAAAATTTGCTGTGAATTTCAGAATATTTTTTTTTACTCAGAATCACCCCAGTAGATTGTCGATTTTATATTTAAACTTACAAAATCATTAAGCAATATATTGTGAATACTGTGCGATTTCAGCACTAACAATTAGATTCTGATAGAGTAAAATTTGTTTTTGAAATGTTTTTCTCTCCAAATTGGGTATTAAAAATTGGAGTGTGCATACCACATAACGATGCAGCACAAAACAACATCAACAACAAAAAAAATGGCAAATCCTTAAAATTTTTTGGACTCCTTGGATTTTTTGGGTACTCCTTGGATTTTTTCTTCCCAACTCTGTATGAACCCTGAGAAAGGCTAGTTGACATTTTTATAGCTTTAGAATGAGAGGGAAACCTTTTCCTTTTTAAACGGAACCTTAGAGATCACGATAATATTGCATACCATGTGACTAGATGTGCGTCGACACTCAGGGGAGAGGATCTCCTCTTCCCAGCTGCAGCCTATAAGAGAAACTCTTTAATGTCGGTAAGAGTTTCCAAAGTTCTGGAGATTTCTCCCTCAACTGCCGCATTAGATATCGATTCTTAGAAAATATGCCATCACCTCTTGCGACCGAATGAAAATTGTTCTCCGTGCAGAAAAAAGTTAAATAACGATTGTTTTTTTTTTCATTACTTGTTGCTGTGTGTAAAGTCTTCGTTCATTTGTTAATTGTCATTCGCGAATACAAGATGTCAGCAAAACAAAAAATTTGGCAGAAAAAATAAATTGGTAGAAAACTTTGAAAAATCGAATGTATTGAAAGCAGTTTTCGCGAAGACTGATGAAATAGAGAGAGCAATACTGAATAACGTCTTAGGGTTCAAATCTTGTTAAACAGAAGATGTGATCAACCAAAAGAGAAAGCAAGAACATGTTTCAACATTTGCGAATGTTGAGAATGATCTTTTCACTTGGATAAAATGTGCCAGATTGCAGAATGTTCCAATACATGGACTATTGTAAAAGAAAAATCTCTGAAAATTGCTGCATAACTAGGAAAACCGAATTTTACTGCCAAAGAATCGAAGGAATGGCTGTTAGCCCCTTGGGGACGAGCGACACGTATACGTGCCACATGAAGCGCTCAGAATCCTTGTTTTTCCTCACCAGTAAAATTTTACTGTAAAATTTGCCTTATTTAATCGGCGCATTTTCTCGATTCAAAAAGACACAAATTTCTGTTTTTAAAAAACGGTGACAAAAGATTAAAAATTTCGTAAAAGGCTCCCGTCCCGAAGGGGTTAGCGTGTTAAGTGACATTCTCAAGAGGTAGACCTTGTGATGTTTTTAATTTTGATAACTTTGTCTGTTTTTTTTCATGTTTTGCCAGATAAAACAGTTACTTTTAAAAACAAAAAATGAAGTGGATGGGAAGATAAGCAAAAAAAAAAAAGATTAGCTGTTTTATTAACAGCGAATATGGATGAATGGCTCAGATAAATTGACTCCATTAGTTATTGGTAAATTTTTGAAGCCTCTTTGTTTGAAAAACTGCAAATCTTTGCATGTATCTTACGATGTGAATCGAAAGGACTAGATGACAATAAACAAGTGGAAAAAAGAAATTCGGCTTTTAGATAAAATTTGCAGAGACAAGTGGCTACAATCGCAGATCACAACAATTAGATCAAGGGATTATTAAAAATATTAAGATAAATTATCGAAAGCTGCTTCTAAAAGACAGCATTGCTGCTAAAAGAAGTTTTACCTGGTGTGTTAGATGTCATATGTTACGTAGACAAGAGTTGGAATATGGTATCAAAGAAGACCATTGAATATTGTTTTTGATGTCCTTGGCTTCCAGAATGTGAACAATTATCGTTCGAAGACAATAATGATGATGGTGATGATGTGTCCGTATTTGAAGTTGCACAAGAACTACGGAATGCCGTTTACACAATACATGACGAACTGACATATGCAGTTGTTAACAATGAGATCGCTACTAATGGACTTTACCCACGTGTGGCAACAGTTACGCCTTTGCGGGTATGTACCTTCGAAAAAGATTGCTTATTGGACGAACGGGAAGCCAAGTTAAAATGTTCTTCACGCCTATTGGTGTTTTTCTTCGAGATATCCGCAGCTGACGTTTCATCGTTAAAGTCCATGATTAAGCTTCTATATTGGAAATAGCTTCGGAAATTTTAAATATAAACGTTGATGGAAACGATGATAATGACAGTGAATTCGAAGCTGAACTGACAACGCAAGCAGAAGCTCTCAAAGCATTAAATACATTCAGATTTTTTTTACCAATCCCAGAGGCACTGAGGAGCATTTTAAAACTGTTTGTGAATAAGAGAAAGTAGTTTTAACAACTACGATAAACAAACAAACCTGCATAAAAATTTATTTGTACTACTAACAGTATACTCATCAATTCGAAATTTTAAGTGTAAAGCAATTCATGTTTATACATCTTGTTTTATAAATAATATGTTTATAGCTTCTTTGTACATTATTGTACTAAAGTAACTTATTAATAATAGTATTTTATTGTCTAAAACAAAATTCCTGCTTACACCACATATAAGGTCATCCCGCTTATAAGGTCATATTTTTCAGGACCGCATGGGTGACCATATAACCGATACTGACTGTATAATAATATATCAATGCAAAAACCCTTGACGGGTTAAAAGTTTCTGACGCAGCACTTTATCTTATGCTCTAAGAATTTTAAATATGGAACTTAAAAATACTGGTATCAAATTTTGAGTGACGTTATGCTATTTCTTAAAAAATATATTTGTATTTATTTCACCATTTTATTTTTGTTTTATTTATAATCGCATGTGCAAAAGTTATGTTCAACATGAAAAGCTGCATAAAATTTTATTCGCTGTTGCTTTATCATTTACATCTCTCATAAATTCAAAATATGTGTTTTAAAAGATATGATATAAAATTTAAGTGACGCCTTGATGTGACTTTAAAAGGTTTGTTTTTTAAAATTCAATTTAAATTATTTTTGACTTGGTTAAAATATTTTTTTTACATCTACACAATACTTTTAATTTTCCAATTCACTGTTAAATATATCACTTTCATTGAATCTATACTATGCATTGAAATGTATTTATTTCAATAAATTGATTTATCTTTTGTGTCACGCTATTCAAAATTGTGAGTAAGATTTATGTAAATGGTTTATTTGCGTCAAACTATCCTTTTTCATACTTTTCATGTAGTTTGGACAGAATGACGCAAAGAAACCATTTACATAAATCTTACTCACAATTTTGAATAGTGTGACACAAAAGATAAATCAATTTATTGAAATAAATACATTTCAATGCATAGTATAGATTCAATGAAAGTGATATATTTAACAGTGAATTGGAAAATTAAAAGTATTGTGTAGATGTAAAAAAAATATTTTAACCAAGTCAAAAATAATTTAAATTGAATTTTAAAAAACAAACCTTTTAAAGTCACATCAAGGCGTCACTTAAATTTTATATCATATCTTTTAAAACACATATTTTGAATTTATGAGAGATGTAAATGATAAAGCAACAGCGAATAAAATTTTATGCAGCTTTTCATGTTGAACATAACTTTTGCACATGCAATTATAAATAAAACAAAAATAAAATGGTGAAATAAATACAAATATATTTTTTAAGAAATAGCATAACGTCACTCAAAATTTGATATCAGTATTTTTAAGTTCCATATTTAAAATTCTTAGAGCATAAGATAAAGTGCTGCGTCAGAAACTTTTAACCCGTCAAGGGTTTTTGCATTGATATCATTACTTTTTTGAGGTTAGTGATAAAATGATTAAAAAAAAGATACTTATGGAATTTAATGCAGATTTAATTTTTACTATTTTATTACAATTTTCCTTATAGCAGTTTGTATATAAAAACAACTGGGTAAGTATAATCGCAGATCGCACAGAGGGCTTCATTTGATATTCCTTTAAAAACACTTTATCCTTAAATTAATAAATCCAAAATGTTAATTTATAATTATTAAATCCTTAGATAGATGTAGCACCAATAGTTCCAATTTTCATGGGGCAGGGAACGCACTCTTTTAAACAAACCACCTTCCAATTGAAGTCATCAAAAACCAAGTTGAATAAGCCAGAGCCCGTTGTGTTGTTTGACAAACAGCAGTCTCATGTCCCCTCCTTCCCCCCTTTTTCAAAATTTTTCAGACCAGTACCTAAGAATGGAAACGAAATAACTTTTTCTCTTCAGAAATTACGATAAAAAAATAGTATGCAGTACTCATAAATTTACTTTAATGTTATATCGGATGATTATTAAGTTAATTATAACGTTTGGAATCTGTTGCATTGATGTCCGAAAGGTAGTTTCTGAGTTATGGAAGCTGGACCCATAAGGCGCCATAGAGGGGCGAAGCCCGCTAGTGTCTATCATAATTATATCTGCCATGTAGACTAATTGCGATATTTAATCAAAATAGCCCCCCCCCCCCCTCATCCCCGGAAATATAACAAATACAAAATGTGTCTTTATAAACCTATCGTCAAATAGGTTTTTATTTCTTTTTCCCTAAAAAAAACATGATTTTTATATCCGTAACGTAAATAGCGGACGAAGCCCGCTAGTTCCTATCATAATATATATATTTTAATAATTTTATATAGTCTATAATAAAAATCAGACTTAAAATAGTCTAGTTCCATGAGTACTTGTAGTGTCAGTTACATGCTACGATTTTTGGATACCAGTATTTTAGAACGGGAAAATGTGACTTATTTTATCGGAGATATCTCATTAATTGAATAAGGTGAAGCAAACTTTTTGAAAAAAAGGTGGCCAACAAGCATGGCAGTTATCAGCTATGTGACTTTGTGCTAAAGTCCATTAATTTGATCTGCTTTAAAAAGATTACGGAAGATTGAATTATAGTAGAACCTGGATTAACCGAGATTCGATTAATCGAGGTTTCTGTTAACCGAGCCGATAACAAAGTCTGATTTTTTTTTTCCTTTTGAATGAGCCTTAAAAATAACCACACTCTTTAGCTCACTGTCCGTGCTATACAGGCCCTTCTGCCCCCAAAAGCCCTCAACTCCAAAGAAACATTGGACCCTGAGAAGTCAATAGCGAACAATGCTTTGTTTCCAGTGGCTGTGTGAACTTTCGTAAATTTTTCAATTTGCATTTTAAAATTTACTACTGGTAGTTGATTTTCTTTTTAAATTTGTTAAGCTGTGAAACAGAACTTTACATATATTTACTTTTATTATTTAAAAAACGTTCTATATATTTTTTTAAAAGAGATGTTAAATTCGCAAGCACGGCGAGTTTTTACACACAGTTTCTATTAACCGAGATTTCCGATTCCGATTTACTAACAGTCCCAATTAGCTTGGATAATTGAGGCTGCTCTGTATAATTAAAAAATCAATGGCGATCTTACTGTAAACGGGTTTCCCTTTTACTGAGGGATTTCTCAACCGAATCAGCTGATGTTAGTTGCTGTTTCCGTGCTTGATTAAATAAGATTAGTTAAACATTTGAAAATTACCAAATATAAAAGAAACTAAGTCAACAGAGTCTTTGCTTTATGGTATTTTTTAACAACGCTATAAGAAAATGATTTTAAATGTAACGTTTTAAATCTGACATAATTTTCACCAAACTTTCCTTTCTCTTTGTAACATTCAACTGAAAATATTTTTATTATTAGAAAGATAATATTATTATTTGCGCTACCTTAAAATTAGCAACTATAGTTAAAAATATCATCTCGAAATTTGAAATAAATCTCTCATATAAATGTATTTTTTAATTTACACTGTTTTGCAATATGTTTTGCAATGTGTTTTGTAAACTGTTTTGGCCACTTTGGCCAATATGACGTAATTTCCTCCATTTACGACTTTTAACACATATCAATGAATTTATTATTTAAAAATTTTCTTTTTCTTTTAATATTCGCATGTAAATATAATTTTTATGACGTAATTTTCAATGTTTTCCTTCTTTTAATGCATAATCATTTAATTCTAATTTGAAAATAATTGATTATTTTATAATTTTCTTTCATTTTAAGTAAGCATGTGTAAAAACAATTTTTATGACGTAATGTTTAATATTTTCCTGCTTTTAACACGTTATCATTTAATTCTAATTTAAAAGGATTTTTTTCTGTTTATAATAGTCACGTGTGAATAAATTTTTAATTTAAAGGATATATTATTCTTTGCGCTGTTTTAACATTTGGCAACAATTTAAAATAACCTTTTCTAAAATATGTAAAAAATATCTCTGGAAATTCTGAAAATTTTAATTTAAAATTGAAATAAACCGTCAAAAAATTAGGCAAGTTAAGAATAATAAATGCACTCTGCAAACTTCGAGTTTCTATTGAATGATTAAATTGAATGAAAATGATTAAATTCCCATGTATATTTTTTTTTCCTATGAGACAATTTTATCCAGATTTAACATTAAATATCTCTTAAAATAATTCTTCGATTTAAAAACTGTCTATTTCAACGTTTTTATCAAACATTTCTCTAGAATACTACGCAATTGCGTCAAAAGATGGCGACACCAGAATTCTGATATGCTTATTATGTAAACTGTAAATATTGCAAAGTTAAATAAAAAGAATTGTCTCGGGGTTATCAAACTTCATTGATATTTATAAATAAAACATTTCAACTAAATTATTTATTATAAAAGAATTATTACATCACAATAGCTTTTATGCAAGGAAAATAATAATTATAATAATAATAATATTATGGATGTCAGTGATTATATATTGATTGACCGTCATAATAATAAAAAATGATATTATAAAAAGAAGAGCTGAAATGAATTATTTTTTTACGTTTCTGATCGTGTGATTTATATTCAAATAATAATTATTAATGTATATTTTTTGTAAAGTGATTGAAATTAAATATATTTATAAAATTTATGGTAATATTTTTATTGTTGAAAAATTGCCAAGAAATAATCATCATCAAATTGGCGTCATTATAATTGTAATTTTATTTAAGTTAATAGCAATTAAAAAAATTACAAAGGAACTGAGAATAATGGTCAACTAGCAGACTTTAAAAAAAAAAAAAAAAAAAAAAAAAAAAAAAAAAAAAAACATTCACATGTGAAAACACGTACCAGAGAGTATCGAACTGCCTATCTTAAGGTCAGTAAACGATGGCCCTTATCCACTCAGCCAGTGGGAAGACAAAATTTTTCTCCCCAAAAGTGGTTAAAAAGAAAGCATGTGTATGAATACAGTGTCATGCATTTTCGGTGAAATTTCCATAGAATGACGAAGAAATATAGTCCGATTTTTCATGCGCATTATAAAACGAACAAGAGTCTTGCTGGAAACAAGTAAATTGTTATTTAGTTCATCTGAAACATATTTATTTATTTTTAAAAAATCGCCCGTGTCATTTTCGAGAGAAAAAAAAATCGAATTATTTAACGAACGAGAGTTTTCCCAGAAAAAAGAAAAGTGTTATTCACCTCACCTTAATCACAGTTATATTATGTATCAATTTAAAAATAATCGTTAGAACCGTTTTCGAGATTTTCAAATTAGGAACTTCCTCGATATTATACCAACGTTTTCACTTTAAAAATGGCTATTTAGATCTCAAAATATACTGCACGTAGAAATGCAAAAATTTCAGTATACGATTAGACTGCAGATATAAGACTGTTCTAGAAAATTCAGAACGATAAGACATATATCTGCTGAGTTATTAAAAGGCGGCTTTTTGCGTTTTCTTTGATGTCGAGTTAGCTGTATATATGAGTTCCGCCATCTACGAATTCTATGATACGATACGATACGATTTTAACGATACGATACGATACGATACGATTTTAGGCTTAAGGCTGCGTCACTCGAAATACTACCGTCTTCCATGGTATAATTCTGTATATAAAGTTTAATACAGAAACAGTATCCTATGAGTTAATTGAATTTTTTATTCAGTTAATCTTCGATCAAATGATTCATTTAACTGAGGGTATCTCCAAAGAATCCTGTAGCACATAATTCACAAAAATATTTCTATATATTTTTTTATTATTGTTTAGATTACTTTTTGCATGTTTGTTGATGAGAGTATTGTACTTTATTGTTCAATTATTATTATAATTAAATTAATATTATTATTAATATTAATATTTATTATTAATATACCTACTGAGTAAAGTGTCTCGGTGGGTAGTGTACTAAGTTTCTGCATAGCTATGCAGCAATGTCTGTCATAGCAGTTAATGTTTGATTTAGACTAGCTGAATTTGCTTATATTTATTTAGTTTGATTGTCTGTCGTTGTCATACAGATTGAAGAAACTAAAATGCTAAATGAATCCCAATCTAGCTCAATATTAGCTAGAAAAATTTTAATTAAATTGGGAGATTATCAGAGAGGTATAAATAACATTATAAACAAAACTTACTATGTTAAAATTATAAAAGCTTGGAATTCAATTCTAGACATGAAGAAATGTTTAAAGCCATTTTGCCAATTTTTTCAGTGAGTTATTATTTTCAGAAATTAATACTAGTAAGAAAACTCAATGTCAACTCTTGTCGGATTACTCCAATTCAGCTTGCATTCATTTAAAAATTACAAGTACAAAGTTGATATCAATTATTTGGCATCTAAGATGCAACACTGAAAATAGTATTTTTACTTTCTTCTATCTTTACAAGAAGAAAGTATTGGATTCATGAAAATTTTCGAATTCCGGTTTTCGACGGATTTACACGTTTTAGAGGTCAGAGAACCCGAAAAACGTGTTTTTACAAAATGTCTGTCTGTCTGCCTGTGTGTCTGTGTGTGACAAAAATTTTGTGGGCGCTCTATCTCAAGAACTAATGCACAGAATTTAATAAAAATTCATATTCAGTTAGTCCCTGATACAAATTGATGCTGATTAGTTTTTGGTGCAAATCGCTCAACAGGTGGCGCTGCTATGCTGCATTTTTTATGATTTCTGAAATGGCTCTATCTCAAGAACTAATGCACGGATTTTCATGAAACTTCAGATTCAGTTAGTCCTTGATATGACTTGATGCTGATTAGGTGTTGGCGTAAATCGCTCAACAGGTGGCGCTGTTATGCTGCATTTTTTATGATTTCCGCAATGGCTCTATCTCAAGAACTAATGCACGGATTTTCATGAAACTTCAGAATAAGTTAGTCCTTGATATGACTTGATGCTGATTAAGTGTTGGTGCAAATCGCTCAACAGGTGGCGCTGCTACGCTGCATTTTTTACGATTTCTGCAATGGCTCTATCTCAAGAACTAATGCACGGATTTTCATCAAACTTCAGATTTAGTTAGTCCTTGATATGACTTGATGCTGATTACATGTTGGTGCAAATCGCTCAACAGGTGGCGCTGCTACGCTGCATTTTTTACGATTTCCGCAATGGCTCTATCTCAAGAACTAATGCATGGATTTTCATCAAACTTCAGATTTAGTTAGTCCTTGATATGACTTGATGCTGATTACATGTTGGTGCAAATCGCTCAACAGGTGGCGCTGCTACGCTGCATTTTTTACGATTTCCGCAATGGCTCTATCTCAAGAACTAATGCACGGATTTTCATCAAACTTCGGATTTAGTTAGACTTTGACGTAAGTGGTTGCTTGGTAGTTTTGTTTAACACAGGTTTTGATGTAAAGCACCCAATAGGTGGGGCTGCTAGGCTGAATTTTGCTGCATTTACACGATTTCGTAGATAGCCATATCTCAAGAACTAATGCACGGAATTTCATATCTATGGAATCCTCATGATGTGCATAGATTGCCGTTTAATTTTGTTAGTGTGATAGCTAATTTTCAAGTATTAACATGCATGAAATAGAAGAAAGTTTTGGGATTGGTATATCCGACTAGTTTAAATTACTTTCTAAAGTATAAAACAAATATTAGCTTTATTTGTTTTATCCTAAAAACAAAGTGTTAAGTAATTTTGATTCAATTTTATTTGATCTACTAAGCTTTTTGGTTGTTGGCATATTAAACCTTGTTTGGAAAATTTTGCCATTTAGATGTGAAAAGGTTCGCGTGAGCATGCCAAATTTCAGTTCCTGTTGTAGAAGGTAACGAAAGTAGGGGGAGTAGAAAAGTGTGAACTTTTTAAGTAGAACTTATGTTTCAAGAAGTATACTCATTGTTGTGAGTAAAATATATATATATATATATACTGACTAGATAATTATTATTTCTTTACACTTAATAATTTCACTCTGCATAAAAGCATTCTCCATGAGAAATTTTCCAGAAATTAAATATAAATTGAGTTCTTTATAAATTTTAAAATAGTATAATAAATAATAATATAAATAAATTTCTAAATATTGTTTATTTTCGCACATATTCTTAAAATTTATACATAGTTTTGTTCTTTGTTTTAGCATTAATTAACTTTTCAAAAAAGATATCAAAATAGCTTTAAGTGTAGAAATTGTAAAATGTGTCATTAATAATTTTTCAATATTTTGTTATTTTATTTCTTTAGGATCCAGGAAAAGGTTACTATAGAAAAGTTAAAAGCTTCAATGAAACCAATGAGTTGATTGATCTAATTGGAGAATCTGCTAAATGTCCTTGTAACAACAGAAGTGAAGAATGTGATCCTCAAAATGGCCATTGTCGGGTAAATAATGTTATAAACAATTTTTTTTTTCAATATGTTTCTAAAATAGCAAATTCCAAATTATTTTCCTATTTTAGTCATGGTTATCCAAGTTCCACTATATATATTCCCTCCTCCTATTTTTTCAGAAACTATTTTTGAATATGTGGGATAGTGAAAGCCCATGCATACTGTTATATTGTAGTATGCTTTCTTTTTCAATAAAGAGACTTTCTGGATAAAAAAATAAAAATAAACTGACATAAAAAAATCCTAAATAGTAATTTTTTGGGGTGAACATTATACCAGTGTTGATTTCAGGGGGTGGCCTGGGGGGGACACCCCCCCCCCCCCCCCAGAGCAATATGATGCCCCCTCTCCCGGAAGATTTGAGATTTTGTGTTTTCAATGGTCAAAAAGTGTAATTTCCCCCCGGAGCCACAGAAATTCCTCCCGGAGAAAAGTGTCTGAATTCAACACTGCATTATACTATATGTAATTTTCAATTTGACTTCTCAACATCAGTTTCCCTGTCCTTATCTTAGGTCAGTAACTATAGTAATACCACATTTGGCTGGCTGACTGCTCTATTTCTTCCCTGTAACAATGAAGGGATCAAATGGGAAGGACACGTTATCCTTGAGAAGCCTATTGAAATTAAATAGAATATAGACTGCAGATGAAAAAATGACACTTATTTAAGTAGAATTTAAGTACCGGGTGTCCCAAAAAGGACTGACTGATTTTAAAATTCAATAACTTGCAAACGGTGACAGATATTAAAAAAATTCTTGCAGGAGGGTTATGCATAAGGTCAAAAGTTTTTTTACAGTGATTTTCAATTTTAGTTCGAATTACAAACAATAGATGGCGCTGCGATCAATAGACGCTGAATTCTGGCTCGATTTTTGGTTCTTCGTGGCCCGGATAATACATTTCCATCTCCTTTTTCAGCATGGAACAAGAGAAAGGACTAGAAATCGAGCCTGTATTTAGCGACTATTGCTTACAGCGCCATCTATTGTTTGTAAATCGAACTAAAATTGAAAATCACTGTAATAAAACTTTTGACCTTATGCATAACCCTCCTGCAAGAATTTTTTTAATATCTGTCACCGTTTGCAAGTTATTGAATTTTAAAATCAGTCAGTCCTTTTTGGGACACCCGGTAGTTATCATTGAATGTATATAATGTAGTTATTAGTTTCCTACATGCAGTCTACTTTTAAATTATAGTTTTTTGGCACATTAATTATTTTATTGTTTAATTGTGCACTTATAACATAGTATGGATATCTGATATTATCAGTCAGTGCATTGTGTTTACATAATCTGTAATCAGAACATCTTTCTATTTTCCTTTTTGGTTTATCTAAATTTTGATTAATTTCAGTAGCAAAAGTATGATTTACATTTTAGTTGTGTTAGTACATGAAATTTTTTTATTATTATTAAACAAATCTTACAAAATCTAAGAACAAAATATATACAGTAAACTCCCAACTATCCGGCTCGCGACTAGCCGGCCCTCCGTACTATCTGGCCTGGTAAAAAAAAAAATGAGGAATGTTGCAAGCGGCTGAGACAGGCAAGTTCTTGTCCGTAGGAAAGTGCTGACGCACAACAAGAAGGGATTACATAATGCAATAGCAGAGACAGACATGAAGGGAGGGGGGAGTTAAGGCTTGATAACATGTTTCGTCAGTTGTGCAACAGATGTTAACAAGTGTGGATATTATTTTCCACTTATCCTGGTTACTTTCGTATAGTCTTTTGGTGTGATTTATGTTTATTTATTGAATATTAACGAAGTAGTTGGTACACGAAAGAAGATTGTAGAGACTATGGAGGAGAAACTATGAGTCAGCAGGAGGGAGCGACGCCAGCTGATATTATCTGCTTGCTTAAATGGAGGGATATTGCGTCACGAAGAGGGCTAACAAGCTGAAGCAGTCATCTATCAACTACTTTTGAAAAAACTAAGTTTTGACTCTTTTATCTTATACATAACTTTTCATATTTATGAAATCATTTATTAGTAAACAGTAAAATAAGATTTACTCATTTTTTTACGAATTAGGCTTACATTTTACGTTAATATTTTGCTTATTTTAAAACTGTATGTACTGTATATATAAAATTTATCTTAAAATGTGTAACATGTGTTTTTAATATAATGAGGAAGAGGGTGCTGGAAGTGAGTAAATATTTATAGAACTCCAGCCTATCCGGCTTTTTTGGTATCCGGCCTACCCTTCCGCCACATTAGGCCAGATAATCAGGAGTTTACTGTATTTATATTTTTTAAAGAAATATATTTATTAACTTAAATTGATTTAAAGTAAATCTTTACCTCAGTTTAAAAATTTATAACAGAAAATATGTATTTATTATTAAAGATTTGAAAACTATCTGTTTACTGATGATAAAACACCCTATTTTTTTTTTTCTATAGTCAGGGGTTAGATGGGGGGGGGGGGGGGATTCTGC
Organism: Maratus speciosus; assembly: GCA_963932465.1. NCBI lineage: Eukaryota > Metazoa > Arthropoda > Arachnida > Araneae > Salticidae > Maratus > Maratus speciosus. Next base: position 471,412,120 of record OZ010786.1, read on the forward strand.
TTCCATAAGATACTTCAATTTTTTTTTTTTTTTTTTTTTTTTTTTTTTTTAAGAATGTTTAATATTATATTGTAGATCCATTAGACAATACAAAAGGTATTTTAGAATATCACAGTTAAATTTTTGGTAGAAATCTTTAATATATCAATTTTGCTTTTACTATATTTATTTAGAATTGTCGAGATAATACGGCTGGAGCTTTTTGTGAATTATGTGCCAAAGGATTCTTTGGGGATCCTCTCAGGGCTCCATGTAGACCTTGTGCTTGTCCTCTTGTGAATAACAGGTATGATAAAATGTGCATAATTTAGAACAAATTTTTAATTATTTTTACATGTATACGACTTTGTAAAATGCATATACTAAATTACTTGCAAATTGTTTACTTTTATTTTATACCAAAGTTAGACATACTACAAATATACAAGTCTTTTAAGACAACATTCCTTAATAGTCAATTTTCTTAGATAATATTAAATTCCACAAAACATTAAGATGAATTTATTGTTTCAATAAACAATAATAATAATAATGCCAGATAAGATAAGTTAAAAGTGCATGAAAATATTACTTTGAAGTTATTCTTCAAAATGTGAAAGAAAAATCACATTAGATTATTAAGAGATGAGAGACGGAATTTTAAAAACATTTTTGGTAATAAATAATTTTAATTAAATATGCTGTTTATTCTGCATAGTAGGCTTCTAATTTCTAAGATACATAAATTTGACAAATGCAACTCTATAATTTCTAACTATTGCATCACTCAATTCATTATGTCATATACCAGTTTGCAAAATCTCTGATGTTTTAGTTATATATAAAGAGAGTAGAAAACATAGGAACAAATTTCAAGAATATCGTTGAGACTTCATACATTTCTAAATAAAATAAATCCACAGACAACATACGATTCCATTAAAAGTTTGAGTGGGAGAGGGGGAGTTGATAAGGGTGAGGAAGAAAAATAAGAAGTCTAAAATTATGTGAATTCATGTAAATTCCATAAATGTCATATTCTTAAGAATGTATTGATTCATGATATTTATAAAATATTTGTTTTTTGTGTTCTGATTTTTTTTTATTATTAAATGCTTTTAATATTTATCATTTTTATTCATTTTTCTAGCTTTAGTGATATATGTGAAAGTCAGGTCAATATCGGCATAATCACTGGAGATCATATTTGTATTAACTGTCAAGTTGGTTATGAAGGGAAAAAATGTGAAAGGTAATCATCATTTACTGATTTTATTATAGTTATGTGTTTTTAGTTTTTATTAGACCTTTTTGAAAGTTTTACAATTTGGCAATATCATTTTTTTACTTTAGACAATAAAATAGTCTTGCAAAATTATATTGTAGAATAGCATTTCCCAAACTTCGGGTCATGACCCACTAATGGGTCATGGCAGTGTTCTCGCTGGGTTTTGACAAACTTTCGTGAATAAGAAATAAAAAACAGTAACCAAATGGGAAAAAATGTTAGCAAAAAAAGATTCGGCGTGAAACACAGAAAAATCTATCTTTAGCCCCTTATTGTATCTCTTTTTTTCAATATGTTTTAAAACAACCTAATTTTTTGCAATTGCTTATAAAATAGAAATTCGACTATCTGCTACAGACACTATTAAAAATAAGTACATTCTGAATGTTTCCTAAATGTATAAAAGTTTCAGACATTTTTTTAGCAGTCTAAATAAAAATTCAAAACAGCGATGATCTTTGATTTATTGTTATGAAAATATACACTAAAAATTGCTATGAGATTTCTACTCTAACAGATAGAAAATATTGATCCGTCACTGATACTTTGCGCACAACAAATAAATAGTACGGTAAATGGCTAATTTCAAAGCCGCATTCCAGCAAAACTATTCTCTATTCGACGCTTGATGCAAGTAATTTTGTTTGTATTTCTACCAATGCAATGCCAGTGCTTAGATAGTGATCAATTAACAATAGGAAAATACCTATCGCATAATTCTTTCTGTATCTTTGGCTGTTGCTAGACTGAATTTGTGTTTACTATCAGTATCCCTATAAATAGAATAATGTAAATGGCACGGTGCAATTGAACATGAAAAATGAAATCACTCATTCAGTAACATGGATAAGAATCTGGACTGTACTGGCACACACTTAAAAAGAACAGAAATTGAGCCAAACGCTTGATGCAAGTAATTTTGTTTGTATTTCTACCAATGCAATGCCAGTGCTTAGATAGTGATCAATTAACAATAGGAAAATACCTATCGCATAATTCTTTCTGTATCTTTGGCTGTTGCTAGACTGAATTTGTGTTTACTATCAGTATCCCTATAAATAGAATAATGTAAATGGCACGGTGCAATTGAACATGAAAAATGAAATCAATCATTCAGTAACATGGATAAGAATCTGGACTGTACTGGCACACACTTAAAAAGAACAGAAATTGAGCAATCACAGTTTGGCAAATCTGATTGTTCATTTACTCGCCAAATGAAGCATTTTGTCACAATTTGGCACAACGGCGAGCGACAGCTAGAACCCTGCGTCATGGTGATGCTTTGGTGGATGTGGAATTATTGATTAGGTTTCCATTATATCATTAATTTTATCTGCTGAAAAAATATAGAGAACACCATATGTTACATCTTTAAAATAAAAAAATTATGAAGGATTAAAGATAAACAACTTCGTGAAAAGACAGTATTTTATTATTATTGTCTAGAGAAAAACTTGAGACACGAATTAATATGCTACAATTCAACCCTGATATAGGCTCCTGCGTTGGTACAAAACAGTGTTATAAATTTCATTCATGTTTAAATGCATTTTAAAACATATTTTTCCATCTATAGTAAAAGTACATTACTTTTATATTTATATCGCATTATTGTAATATCATTTTTCACATTTTGAATACTTTTTGTGTACATTTTTTGTTTATGATTGTGATATGTATATTGTTTTTGTACATAAAAAGAGAGCTTTTATGAAAGCTCACCTTTTTTACTTGCTAGATTATACAAAAGCATTTATATTCCTACAATTTGGGTCGCTTAACAATAAACTTTGGGAACTGCTGATCTATGAAATATATATGTACTCGCTGTTATCATTAATGCTTAGCTTAAAACTGTAATTTCTCTTCTAACATTTGCATTTTGTTCCCCCTCCCACTCTTTAAAAAAAAGCTGTTATTATTATTAAAGTATGCAATATGTAAAATATATCAAACCCTTTAAATTAACAATTGATAACTCATTACTATCATGGCTGTAGTCAGAAAAAAAAAAAAAAAAAAAAAAAAAAAAAAAACAGAAGGTATAAGCTGTGGCAGAGAGCACCTTAAATACTCGGCAAAGTCAGAAGGAGCTTTGAAAATGTCTTTCCCCCGCTATTTTAATGATAGATAAATTAGAAGTAGAAGCTGAGAAGTAGAAGGCATCATAAATTTTAGATTACGAAGTAATTTAAATTTTTTTAATATAGCCCACCCTGCCTCCATCTGCTTATGGCCCTGTAGGCGGAGGATATACACTAGAAATACGCTTTAACTTTACTTGAGAAACACTATGTATACGGAGCTTCTTTAAAAAATCCAGAAGGTATACAGCATATACCACTGTTATACCCTCCACAATAATGCAAGTCTGATTACTATAATAAATTTATTCTTTGAGTTTAAATGCTAACTGTAATTTCCATTGTTTACAACCCAAAGTAAATGGCATATTATAGTGAATTGCAGATTTTGCAGTAGTGGAGTCAGAGAGTTGACCATAAATACATAGAATAATGCATAAACTATGTATAAATACTTGTTCATTTTCACAAATTGTTACTGTTATTTTTTATTGTTTTTAAACTCAATTGTTTAATTTTCAGATGTTCTCGAGGCTATTATGGAAACCCAGAAATGCCAGGTGGTAAATGCCTGCCGTGTAATTGCAATCCCTATGGCTCCCTTGATCGAATATGTGATCGAATGACAGGCCAGTGCTACTGTCGGAAAGGTATAGGTGGCAGAGATTGCACTCAGTGTAGTACTCGTCATATTCTTACTGATGCTGGCTGTAAATGTAAGTTATTTCTTTAGAAATATTTTCTGCAAAATAGAATTTCTTTAAAGTGCTTTTTACAAGTAAATAATAATAATAAAAAATACCTTATTAGTTTTTAAAACCTTTGCTACAATTACATTTGTTATATGCAATAACTGTAAACTGATTGTTTCTTACATAAATTTAATTAAATTGTAAGCTATACTTGAAGGCATTTTTCAATACTGTAGGCTTTAACATTGATTATTAATTGTGATAATCATTATATGGTCATTCCTCGGCTTACGTATTACGCAACTTGTACAAATTCACAGTTACGTAACAAATCTCGAAATTTACATTTATGAACATATCGGCGCCTTTGGTACCAATTTGCATACTTTTAATAATTATTTTATAAATAAAATATGCAGATAAAAACCACAGCCATAATATAGTTTTATGTATTAGAGAGAGTTATATTTTTATTGGGATATACAATTAAATCATTAGCAAATCAAAACCCTCAGCCTTCAATATAGAGAGCGTTAGAAGTTAGAGAACAGCATTTCTCTTCACAACCATTCACCTCAAGCGTTGACTCTCCCACTACAGAACTAAATTAGCTGTTACAAGTGTCATTTAATTTTTTATTTTGTGTACTATAAGTAGTATTGTCATAACAACTTATTCTTTATTGTTAGTTATTCACAGTAGTCATCTAATTTACAATAAATATTATGCTTATCAAGGTTTATTTTATTTTGTGAGAGCTATTTATTTTTCTTGCCATCAGAAATTCATGGAGAAGTAATTTATTCCTTTTTAATTGTTTCTTATTTTTATAGTCCTTTGATGTAGGTTCAAAATTGTTATAAATTGGTTCATCAATGTTAAATTTAAAAATACCATATTCCACAAGATATTTTTTATTTGAAAAATGTTTTTTCAGTTTGTTTTTATAATTTTCATACTTTTATAGTTGATATCCGAGTAAATATTGCTGCATGATAGTTTACATATAAAATAATGCTGTATAAATTATATATATATATATATATATATATATATTTCAGTCTCTTACAACATTTTACCTAAATCATTTACAAATTTGACTTACGTAAAATTCAAGTTATGCAAAAGTTTATGGAATGCATTACTTACGTAAATCGGGGGATGCCTGGATAATCTTGATAGTTTTTATTTCCAGCTGCTGGCATAATTATTCATTCTTATTTTGCACTGTATTGATTATACTTATATTAACACATTCACGCCGGCGCCGATATTCATGTTTTTCTTTTTCTCTGTGAGACGGTGCTCAAATTCATATTTTGCCTCATCTGGGGGCGCGGTACTGTTGCTTATTCAGACACTGTATGTAATGACCCGCCCATCTCATATTTATTGAATTGAACTCGAATATAACAAGCAGAGTTGATTGTGAATGTCTGAAAGTTCCTAAGGAGTAAACAAATTACTTAGAGACATGATTTTATTTACTATATATGTACGAATTTAATATAAAATGTCTTAAGATCTAAAGAAATATGGACAATGTGATATAAATGCATTTCCATAAGGTTGAAGCCACACCCTTAGTCAATGATATTTTTTGAATGAAAATGAGAATTCTTGTTTCCCGTCGTGAATGTATTAAGTTTATAATAATGAATTGTTTTTACTACTGAATTTTCGAATATTCAAGTGTGACCCATCTGTAGTGCATGCCATCAATAGTATAGTCAAGTGTGACCCACCTGTAGTACACGCCTTCTATGAAACAATCAAGTGTGACCCACTGGTGATGCACGCCACCTGATGGGACAGTAAAGCGCGACCCACCGGTGGTGCACGCCGCCTGATGGGGCAGTCGAGTATGACCCACCGGTGATGCACGCTGGCGTGAACATGTTAAAGCACTTTAAACACATTCCTTCTGCATAAAATAACAAAGTTAGTAATTAATTTTGTATTGTATTATTTTAATATTGATTTTCTAAAGGATGCTGATCAGAAGTGAGTGTCCTCCTTTTAATTTATTTGGTAATGAAATTATTTTTTCAGAAATAATTATTTAGTTTGATTGATTACATATTCACTTTGTATGAAGATTCAGTTTCTATGTCACTATGAAATTGACATCTTATTAACCCTTCAGATCCCATACAGGATCTACCAGAGTATTTTTGCAATTGTTTTTCATTCTTTAGCCTCTAACTAAAACAAATATGAACAATTTTAATGTTTTTCTTTGGTTGTTATTGTACTACACATTGTAGTGTACATTAGGCACAGAAGCAATAATTCCTTGACAGTTTTCATACACAAAACTCCTATTTTACAATAACTTCTAACTTCTTGCTGGCAATAAATTGTGAAAAAAAAAGTCCTTACTCACATTTTACAAGTTGCAGTAAACACAAATCTTACATAACATTGAAGCGTCAAGAGTCAAAGGTGCATAAGAAATGTTTGGAAAGTTTTAAAAAGCATCTGATCCAGCAAGTTTTGATTTAGATAACAAAACCTTTATCAGTTCCTCAATCCATTAGATGGGCCTGAACTTGGCTTTGGAGATTTTTTTCAAGCATTATGGAGTAAAAAAGAGCACCCTGGAGGATTAAAGTGATGGTCTGGTTAAATACATTGAGTACACATGTATTCCCACACTGGTTTAATATAAAATTTGTGAGAAATTGCCATTTCATAGGCTGCTGTTGTCTTCTGATTTTAGTATCAAGTATTTTATAATCGGTTTGAAGAAGCATTCAGCTGACTTATTTTTGTGAGGACCAATGAAAATGAAGATTTCCGTAAATTTTGTACAATAAATGCAATGTCATATGTTTGTATAGCTACCAACATACCAATATCTTCCGTAGCACTGTGCCAATACCTTCTGTGGCAATTAAAACAGATCTGGAATAAGAAAAATTAGGATTGTGTTGTGTCTTGTTTATCTGTGGTCCTTGTTTAGTTTCAGTGTGAATGAAAATTCATATGAAAATTCCAGCTCAAACAAGTTTATTTGAACATTGTCAAATTAACGCAATGCTAGAAAAATGTTGCATATTGGTAGCTATGTATTTGCAGGATGTAAGTTTAATAATTTATTTCGAATTAATAGTGCTGATGTTATATACGTGTTAATATATTAAAAACTTACATTATTAAGTCATTTTTTTTAGCTTGTGATGATGAATGTATTGGCCCACTGTTGAATGATGTAGAGTATCTTGTGGAATTGTCTTCTAAGTTTAATGTATCTAGTTTTTCACCTCCTCCTTGGATACCTTTATTAAAGCTGGACAATGAAACAATAATATTGAAGGTCTGATTTTTATTTTTAATACTTTGATTCAATTTATTCTATAATTTCTGTTATTATTTAATTTTAAACTTATTAATATTTTATAACTACTACTAGTTAATAGGATAATTGATTTTTATGTTATTAAATTGCTGATAATTAGTATTTTATGTTATGTGGTATATTTTTTCATTATGATTTTTTAAATGGAAATGACATATATTTCTAAAGAATAACATTAGAAACATGTACTATTAATTATGTGTAAACTTTGTATTTAAGTCTTCCTTCTTTTATATATTTAAATTATACTATTTTCGTATTAAATTAGTATAAATGTTGTTTCAGGTTTTAAATTATGGTTTCTGAATTTCATTTTTTATCCTTTAATTCTGATTCTTGCTATGGACATTTCATTTGAAAAGCTTACTTAAAGTCGGTCTGTGAAAATGGAAAAACATGAAAACTATAAAAACTGTGAAAAATATCTAATCTATAAAGCTTTGATTAAGCTTCAGTGTAAAAGATTTTATTAGCTCTGAATCTATTATTAAAAGCTGACTGTCTGTATTTCACAGCTACTCTTCCTGGAATACTGCAAATTTACATTAAAACTAACATCAGTTATTTGCATGGATTCAAAGATGTAATACATTTTTCTGTAATGGTGGCAACTAAATTATTCTATTTTTGGGGGGTGGGGTGGGGGTAAACAGGCAAATAATGATATATCGTATGCTATCCGAACTGTAGAATAAATATCTTTGTTTTTATTTGTATAAATCAATTTAATATTTTTAAGACTATTTTCTGATCTGGAAAGAAAAAAAGAACAACTTTGTATATAAAGAAGCACTGTAAATGTTGATTATGTTTTTAGATTGTAAGTCTGCAGTTCAGGGATCTTAAAGTCAGCTCTGAAAGTCAAATTTTTATTTTGAACTTGTTTTATGTAATATTTTAAACTCTTAACCTGCAGTTTCATTTCTTTCAGCATTACTAAGTAGTTTCAGAAGATTTAACTCTTTATATTGTAACATGAAATATAATTACATGCATTGATACTCCAGGGCTGTTATATTCTGAATAAACTTTTTGTTACATTAATTCTGCTCCCCTGAACACCACATTGTCTCGTTCTTTTGATTAACTCTTTAAGATATTCTATGTACTCTTTATTTTGATAAATCTCTAGAATTCAGTATCTAAAATCTTTTATCTAAAATAAATAAAATATTGATTTTTTGATAATGCCATTGTTAATTATCTTGACCACATAGTTATTTTATTAATTATTGATTAGCCTATTTATTCAATTAATAAAATAAAAAAATTAAAACAGTGTTATTTAAAAACCCAAACAAATTGAACAATAACTCAAACCATTTAATGAATTATTTAAAGTAATTTCAGTCATTGAAAAGCTTTTAAATTTTTTTCCAATTCTGAAAGATGTACTCTTAAATTTTTTTGTGTGTGAAATTCTGAAGGGTAAGATATACCGATAGAATGTTTTATTATAGCATTACTGTGAAATTATATCTGACTCATATTGTTATGAACTACATGGCTTTCTTTGATTTTCTTTTTTTCATAAGTAGGGTAATATAGAATAAGTAGGCCCTTAGATTTTCAAATAGATATTTTGATTTTATGTATGTTACATTGGAGAAAATATATGATTTTTTTTTTTAAGTTGATCAACTAATTAAATATATTAATTTAATATATTAATTTAAAATGCATTTTTTTGGTTTATCAATTTCCTAATAAAAATACATGTTTTATTTTTTAAGAAGTGTTAACAAAAAGCTTTAAACTTATTATTTAATATAAACTTCTTTGCAGAAAGCTGTATCAAAGTACGCTGATGTGATACAAGCGGCAAAAAATATCTCTGATGAATTTGATGGCGAGTTTGACTTTGATACAAGAGTTGATTTGATGTATCTTCGAGTATGTAGATAAAAATCATTTCTTTTTTCTCTCTCTTAATTAAATTTAATAAATAAATAAGTTTTTTATGATATCTTAAACTGCTTTTTCAGGGTCGAGATCTGAATATTAGAGCACCACATTTAGCTTTTGATGCTCTTGAAGTTAAGGAAGATGCTGAAGTCATGGTGAAAAGTCTAGAGAAAATATGGAAAATCATTTATGGTATTTATATTTATTTTATTTATGTTTGATAAAATGTAAATGAATATGATAAGTTAACCTTAAAATTATACTATGAAATATTTAAGTTAAACAATAGAAGTTTAGCGTAAAGAAACTGTCATGATTGCTGCTTTTTTTTCACTACAGTTTTCTTAAAGGATGGTAGATTAGCTGATATACTTGCATTCATTCATCCCTTAAATAAACGTTTTGTTGGCGAAGGCTTGAAGTAAAATTTTATTATGTATTTTTACTATGCTTCAGATCTCATGAAAATTTAAATCATAAATATTTTTCTCTGAAACAATATACAGCCTTTTTTACAAAACATGCCCCCCCCCTTTTTTTTTTAGAAAAAAATTATATTCTTTTAAAGGATAGTCTACTTGTTGAACATTTTGGCACAGTTTTCATTCTTTTGCCTTATTATCTTTAGCAATTGCCTATTTAAAATTGATAAATAAATCCATCTTAATACTTTTAGTGCAAGAATGTGTTTTGATTTTACTCAGTCTGGGTAATTATATGTGTTTCATTTTTAATTTTGACTGATGTATTTTAACTGATATGTTTAAATTTTAGAATCTATTTACCATCTTCAACAACAAGGGAAAAATCTGAATTTCTCTGAACAAGCTGTAACAGAAAAAATTAGCTGGGCAGAAAAAGCTCTCCAAGAAATTAAAAGTAAAGATATTGATCTACTTCGAGAAGAAGCTGAAAGAGAAATGAGGTATTGAAATTTTACTAATGCAAGTTTTCTATAGTTTAAGTTGTCCATTTATTATGTCTAAATTTAAAATGTATGAAACTTTTTTATATTGCAAATCTTAACTTATTTCTACCTACAGTTTTATTTAGAATTCCATATTTGTTATTTAGACCATTGAGAAAAATTAGATCTGTTTGTCGATTTATTTTATGTTTCTATCTTTTATTTGTTTTATGCTATGCATCAGGATCTTGCACTGATCATTTAAATCAACAGTTGTATTTTCAGTTTTTTTTTTCTTTTTATCTGCATTATGCAGGAGCCATTAACGAAATTTTAATTGTTTTGAATTGAATATATATAGTTATTATACTTATATATGTAATGTATAGTACCTACCATTTGCTTATCTCTTGGGCATAGTTTCAACTATATGTGATAAATGAACATTTGTTAATTTTTTAAAACATTCAAGCGATAGTTTTCATAAAACAGAATCAATTGTTAGCTGTGCATTTTTTACACCCGGACCTTGATATTATTAACCCATATTAGTTGCAATGGTAAAATATAAGAAAACATTAATACAAGTTAATTTTATTTTTACCATTTACAATAGCATTTCTAGCTGTTGAATTTTTTACCCTCTCATCCTTGGAAACCTCATATGAAATTGTATTGAAAAACACCACCATTGGACTGTCTGTGCATTTTTTATTTCTATTCTGCATGAGATAAGATTTTCTCAAAGAATTTTTGTTCTTGGATCTAAACAAAAACTTGATCAAAAATTTTTCTTTATATTTTTTTTATTTTATGGTAATGTGTTTAAAGCTTAAATTATCACAAAAACTATTTAATAACTCTTAATATTTTTTTAAGTGGCACATCAACTTATTTAAGGGGTAACTTATTTTGTTATAAATGTAAGTGCTTTAAATATTCAACATTATTTCTCCTTAGAAAATATATTATGCATCTTATATATTTCATTGCAAAATATGTTTTTCACCCATTTAAGGATAACTCATGCATGATAATCTTATTTGTATCTGGTTTGATCTCTGCTACCATTTATACTGTAGAGATGAGGTAGATACTGTTTTTTATAATATTGTGCAAGGTGCCTCTTGTTTAAGGGAGTGTTCTGGTTTAGAGGCATGAATTTTGGGTGTTTTGTTGAGTTTGATAATATATGTATATATACATGATTTTTTTTTACCATTCACTCTTTTACAACATATGTATTGGTATTGTGAAAATATACAAAAATAAAAATTTGAAAAAAAAATAAATGAAAATTAAATAAGTTATAAGCTGGTAAAGTTGGGGGTAAAACAAAAATGAGAGTTGCTGGTTGACACGATTGCAACTCTTCTGGTCATCTGAAATAAAATTTTAAAAAAGATTCTTAATTAGTAAGTATGTCGTTTGCCTCGGAAAAGCAACGGACTATATGAAGAATTTTTTTATTTAGCATCCTCCTATTTCTAATAGGAGGATAAAAGTTAATTGGAGGATGAAAGTTATCATAGATGTTGATGTGACAAAACAAAAAGTCCTATAATTCTGCCTATATTATTATTCTGAAATGAAAAAAAGAATAATGTTCAAAATTTAATACTCTCAAAAGTCACTTTTTGCTGCTCCAGTATTGGATAATTTGTTCACCAAAACTGCATCTGTAATGCTCTGAAATTACTATAAAATTAATAGTGTGAATTTGCAAAAGTTTCTGTTTACCTGTTACAAAATTAGGTTTTTTGCTACAAAAAATGTTTTTACCTGCTACAAAAGTTGTCTTTACCTGCTATGGAAATTATTTTTGCTGCTGCAATTCTTTTTGAGCGAGTATGACTTGTGTGTATTTTTTCATTTATATTTTAATGCATTTTTTTTTTCTTAAAGATTTGGAGCTTTGGAGCTTTGGAGAAGGCTAACATATTTTAGAACTTTACATGTGCCTAGATCTGGCCCGGCATCCCGGACGAACTCGGTCCAATTGTCTTACATTTCATTCAAAATGGACGAGACGGGTCGAGCTCGGACATATAATTTTTCTATTGACTTGAACAAAGCTGTAATTAAATAGCGAAGCCAAGGGGAGGGGAGTGGCTCTGAAAATCTTTTAATGGGCTAATTCGGAAGGCTTAAACATGTTTCATAATATATATATATATATATATATATATATATATATATATATATATATTGTTTTAATTAGTAAATATTAAATATGTTAATATTTCAAATTTCATAAGAAAATTTACAAATGAGAAAAAAAAATGGGATAAACATAAATATTTTTCCAAATTTCTATTTTTATAAGGACCTATTAAAAGTAATTAAAATAATCTTTTATAATATAAGAAAACTTTAAATCTTTAGCCTAATCTGGCGATCGTGGTCTGGGAGGGGCTTCAGCCCTCTTAGCTCCCCCCATGGGTGCGCCAATGGTCATGTAATAAAATTAATAATTTTTGTTTTCATATATGTAACTATAATAAACATTTTACTTTTAACAATTAAATAGTTCCTGGGAATTATTTTTTCTCTGAAGTAATTTTGTGAGTATTGTTTTCTCTTCAATGAAGGGAAAGTGAAAAGGGAACTACCATTTTAAGTAGTTTAATCTGTGAAAATTTATTTGCAGTGTATAACTTATGAAATTGGAAAACATACAAAAACTTTTATTTGTATTTTTCCCCTACAGAATTGCATTTATTGTTCTAAAATAAATCTTTATCCCATTTTGAAGTATTTTGCACATCTATAGCTAGCAGTTTTGGGATTATCCAAGGTACAATTGCAACATATTCGTTTGTGTCATTTTTGTGCTTATCATACTGATTGCTTTTGATTTAAATATGTTTATCTATATATATATATTTTTTTTTTTTAATAAAAATTCATGCAAAAATATCTTGAAAAATATTTGAACATATTTTTTAAGATTCCTTATTAATTGTGCTAAAAGTTGCAGTTAGTTTGTGTGTTTGTGATGGCTTTGAAAATATTGAGAATTTAACTTTTTTTTCTTATTGATGTTAAGATTTTTCGTTTTGTTCCAGAAAAGCTCTCCAGACTTCAGATGCCGTGCATAATACCATAATGAATTTCAGCCTGTTTACTTTTGAAGAGGAGATGTTGAAAAATCTTAGCAATATGTTAAGTGATTTCATCCATCTTATCGAAAGACGTATTCGTTTACCTTCAGTTAAAGCATCTGTTATTGTTTGTGATTCCAGAGAAATAGAAGAAGAAATTCATGTAAGTCTGGAATAATTTTTTTATTAATCTTAATTACTTGTTGAATAATTATATTTCTAAGTCCAGATTTGTGTATCAAAGTGTAAAAATATTTATTAATAAAAAAATTAAAAGAGCTTTTTTTCTGTTGCCTATTTTATTGAGGATCTGATTTGCCTTTTAAAGGGAACTGTGTAATTGTTGTTTTTAAAACTGGCTGCTTAATTTTAATTTTTCACTATCTTTAAATGTGTGTTTGCAAGCTTTTAATACGAATTTCTTAAAGTATTTTTTCTTTCTTCTTTCTATTAAAAAGTACCTGATGTTATTTACAAGTGTAACAGTTTACTTCAAATTTTCAAAAAGATATATTAATATTTTTTTACAAAATAAAATCTGCATTTGAGCAATTTCCTTACTTTGTAACTAAATTTTTTATTTTATCTTACATTTAATTAAATCATTTTGGGGTTATCATTATTCTTTAACTAGGTGTTTAACTTGAGATTAAATATTTTCGTGTTAAATTGGATTAGTAATATTTGACTCCTTCAATTATAATTATTTATTCCTGGAAATAAATCTAATTTATGTCTGATTTATTCTTAATTAAATCTGTTCACTCATTTTTGAATTATGGATATTTCGTGTAAGTCACAAAATGTATTTGGGTTTATTTAAAAAGTTTTTGTCATTATTATTTACCTGCCGTCTTTGTATAAATTTCCTCTGTCACATTTATCAAAATTATTCATCTTAATCATCATGAATAATTATTATAATTTCACTGTTGTCAGTTGTTATATTTTTTTATTTCTTGCCTTTAGAATAATATCCTCTTAGCAGACAAATATAATGATCTAGCTAATGAAAGTCTAGTTACATCATCAGAATTATTAAAAGAAGCTGAAATCTTTCTTGCGAATGTGTCAACTATTTTAGAGGTAATTTATTTTCTTTTAATTTTATTTAAATCTTCAAAATGCATTGATTGATTAGTGCATACTGATTTTTATTACAGGCTGCCACACCTTTGCAAAAATTGCTAGAAAATGCAACTGAGCAAGTTGAACATCAAAGGGGTATTTTAGCCAGGATAAACCCAAGATACATCCAGAAATTTGTTGTGCCATGTTCTGAACATGCAGAACACATTGCCAAGCAATCTCTGTACCTGGCTGAGTATGTAATTATTTTGAATTTAAAAATCGAAAATAATACAATACTTTTATTTTTCAAAAAAGAAAAAAAAAAAAAAACAGTCAATGTTTTAAGAATTTGTTATTTACATTATTATTAGCATTATTATTATTTTAAAAGATTATAAAATTTTGGTTCTGTTTGATTATTTCATATGAGGGCGTACATCTAATTATTATTTTTTTTAAATTAAAACCATTTAGTGCTTTATTGAAAAAATATATATACAGTGTAACCTCGAAAATCCAGCATCGTTGGGACCAAGACTGAGCCACATTTTTTTAAATTCCAGATTTCTGAAAAAATATCAAAAGTACTTCTGATATTCTTAATGGTGCCTTTAGTCATAATTTAATTCATAGAGAAAAAGAGAAAATTAAATATTAAAAAAACTTACTTTAATTAATATTTTATATGCTACAAAAATATTCTAATAAACAGTGTCATTTCTCCTCATGTACTTGCCGAAACAGCAATGTCAATTTCATTTGCTTCAGGTTTTTTTTTTTTGGCCATTCTCTAACATGTTTTTCTTGTATATTATGCAAGTGAAGAATATCTATTTTGGAAATACAGTCTTGTTTCAGTAAAGCAGATATTAATTCTGCTGTCAAATTTATTCATTTTCACATTAACACCTTTTTCTCAGCCAGTTCCTCGTCCTCTGAGCTGCAATTAGCATTATCAGCGGTACCATTCAGCTCAGCATCAGCGCTGTCCATTAAATTGTTCATTATTTTTAATTTGTATACAGTTTCTGTTTTTGTTTCTTTCTAAAGTTATAGGTGTAAAAAAAAGGCGGGGGGATAACTTTGATACCGGATTTTTGAGGTCACACTGTATATATATAGGTACAGATATATATCTATATGTAAATATCCTGTATCTGTTGAGTATTTTAATATTCTTTCAAGGATGACTAAAAGAATGTTGCATGCACTTATTTTAATTTTATTAATTAAACTTAATTACCATAAGCAGGAAAACTCGCATGTTTAGAAATCACTAGAGAAAATTTATGTATTTTTTTTTATTGATAACGTTTATTTTATACATGAAAGATATTAATAATTAATGCCACATTCTTAATATTTAGAAGATATTAATAATTAAGGCCACATTTTTAATCTTTAAGGTACAGTTAGCTAATATGTGAGTTTAGCACAAAGAAAAACATTTCCTCAGTCTAGATCTAGAATCTAAATAAGTAATCACGTTTGAAATCAAATCTGTCCTAAGTTTTTAACCATTTGAGCAAAATATTTTCAGTAAGCAAATAAAAAAATCCAAATATGCATTTTTTATCCCTTAAAATTATTCAAACTTTTGCTTGAAAGGGTTAAACATGTTTAATTTACTAAATAAATGGCATAAATTAAGAAATGAGATTTATATATAAAATTTCATTTACTATTGCATGCACATGTTTATTTTTTTTTTATTGGGAGCAGATGTTGAATAAATACAAATCAAAAAATGTTCATTTAAAAAAATGATGGATTATAGATACATACAGTAGAACCTCTTTTATCCGAAACTCTCGGTTAACTGAATCCGTTTTTAAAGTTCTCTCTCTCTCTCTCATTCTTTTTTTTTATTATTATCACATTCTTGTGCGCAAAATCTATTTTGAAACCTTTTTTTAAAAACTATCATATCCCTTGTGTTCAAGTGGTCCTTTCCGAACTACTAGTACATACAGTGGAATCCCACTAATTCGGACCCCATTAATTCGGATCAGTTTGGTTGATTTTTTTTTTCAAGTTTGAGACGCGATCGGCAAATTTCCATAAATTCATTTATTTCATCCACGTATTCTGGCTAAAAAAGTCTTTTCTGAAATCTTTAGAAGAATACCTTAAGTATTCTTATTTAAACTCTTTGATGTTATCCTTCAAAAAAACAACAATGTATCACTTTAAGTTTGGCAATTTTATGGTTCCAGGTGTTACAAAATATTTAAAATCGTGCAACTTACCATCAAAGCTATCCTCCTAATTGATAATGCTTCGACATATCCCGAAGAAAGTCAACTGACAAAAGAAAACGTAACGGTAAAGTTTTTACCACCTAATGTGACAGCGCTGGTACAGCCAATGGATCAAGGGGTTCTTCAGAACATTAAAAAAGTTTATAAACGGCAAATGCTGAATGAACTTTTAGAAGATGATGGAGAACATGGAGTGGTAGAGATTCTCAAATCAATCAATATCAAGAAAGTAATCTATATGATTGCTGAATCTCAGGATCAGGCTGCTGAGAGTACTCTCCAAAAGTCGTGGAAGAATTTATGGCCTGCAAATTGGTGATTTCTAGAATAATAAGCTTGAAACAGAAGGAGGAATAAGCGAGAATGAAAGAGAAATTACACCTGAAGATTTTATGAGCATGTTAAAAAAAACTGATGGTTGCTCAGATGTTGATATCAGTGAAATTAGCAATTGGTTAGAAGCAAAAAATAATGAAGGTTACGCCTCACTTATAAATGAAGAAATAATCGCTTTGTGCACAAATGAAGAAAATGAAAATGAAGATGATATAGACGAAAACACCATTATCAATGATGATCAACCAAAAGTTAGTCATAATGAAGCAACGTCTCATTTAGAACAATTAATGGTTTCTTTTGAACGTCAGGTGGAGACTACACCCAACGAACTACTTATGCGCAAGCGGATATGTGACAGTGTGGCCCGCAAAAGATATACAAAACTGGCATAGCAGAAGATTACAAACTTTATAATTACAAGGTAAACATTTTTTACTGTCTGTAAATATTCAATATGTTTAATATAAAGGTGATTTTCTGTAAGTATGTTTTATTTTATTTCATTTTTTCTCATTCTCCGGATAATCCGGATTGGGCCTGGTCCCAATTAATCCGAATTATCAGGTTTGCCTGTATAAATATTTTCGATCCCCTTTTCTTAGCGTTCCTTTGAATTTAACTTGAGCTCCCATAAGCTGCAGAGTGGAATGAAGAAAACAAACAAATTAGCAATTCTGAAGCTTTTGAATTGTTTTGCAAAAGGTTTGGCATGGCTGGAGCAGTAGAAAGACTGTGATATTGGTGAACTAATATTAAAAAATGCTGTGATAGATCTTCAAAGCAAAGGCAATCGAAATTACAACAAACAAAGCATTTTTTCAAACTCTTGTGATATAGGTAAAAGGTACTTAATTTCAAAATTAAAATTCAGGTAATTTATTCTTGTTTCGATTTTGCTGTTGCTTTATTTTTATTAATAATATGTATAAGCACTTGTTACCAAAATAAGAAATATTCTATATATATATCTCTTTAATCTTAAAATTGAAGCGTTCTCAATTATCCGAAAATTTCGATTTTCCGAAAGATGGTTGGCCCCAATTACTTCGGATAATCGAAGTTCTACTGTATTCAGAAATAAATTTTATATTTAATTGCATGTATGGTTAGGCTGGCTTTAATTTTCATTGTTGGGATATGAGTAACTTGAATTGTTATTCCACAGTTTATATTTGATTATAATGATAACATTAATATGTAGCCTCTTCAGTGGAACCAAAATTGCTTCCCAGTTTCCTCTGCTAGCTGCTAAAGTTTATGATGATATTATTGACAATATTGAAGCTGCTGAACAAATTGCTGGTCAGACATACAGCACTTCTGATAGAGCTTATTATGAAGTAAATATATATATATATATATTGTTTCTTTCTGTCTTTCTAATTTAATTCATGATTTCAGTGACTTGTATATGAAATGTTTTCTTCTTTTGCTCTAAACAGCAGGGCTGCGGAGTCAGAGTCTGGCCATTTTTAAGCGAAAGAGTTGGAGTTGAATCTGTTAAAATTCCCGGAGTTGGAGTCGTCCATTTTTCCCACTGACTCCGCAGCCCTGCTAAGCATTTCTGTGCTTGGTGTAAAAAATTTAATGTTAAATAATAATTTTTTTTTGTGTGTGTGTATGATATTCCTTCATGTTTTAATCATAATGTTCCATTTTACTGATGCATATCGTGCATATTTCCTGCAATTATTGCAACAGCTCAAGTTTCATTTATTTGAACATTTTTTTGTTTTTTAAATCCTAATGATCAAGTTAGTTGCAGTCATTTTCAAAATATTTATGTTACTGTCAATTTAACAGAGATTTTATTCTTTTCTTTACTTTTCAATTTTTTTAGAGTTTCGTTCATCTAACAAAACATTATTCGTCTCACTCCTCTGTCTGACTATCACAGAGTTCGTACAAGGAAACTGTATAAGTTAGAGACTTGAAATTGTGTGTACTCACAGCTGTATAACCTCTTGTTGCACTGCAAATCATAAAATTTTGAAAAAGTCTTAATTAAAACAAGATATTAAGTAAAACCTACTCATTAATGGAAAATATTGAACTAAAGCATAGAATTTAATCAAACTTCAAAGATAAATCATTCTGGAACTCTTAAGATATTAACTAAAACCTACTCATTAATGGAAAATATTCAACTAGAGCATAGAATTTAATCAAACTGCAAAGATAATTCATTCTGGAACTCCTCAAGAGGGGGAAGGGTTGCCATAGTTGTGACATTGCAATGGCGATAACAGACTGGACATTCTCAAAGACACCCCTGTCACGTTAATTTTAAACATATTTGAATGGCAGAGAGAGAATATAATAAGATTAAGATTAGATCTTACTCTAAAATGAGTGAAGACACAATAGAAGCTTGACGATAAATGAAGACAGTTTATTTTGTTGTAATCCATCTTTATTTAAACCAATTAGGAGAGGTAGGAAGGAAGAATTAATTGGTCACTGTACCCCACATAAAAATTACATTGAGTGAATCCTCCTTTTAAATTCCAAAGCATTGAAATATCAGCTGGCAAAACATTCTTAAGATCATCTTGGTAATGAAAATCCAATCATTTCTAGAGATTTATAAAGTTAAATGCATGGCATTGAAAAAGTACAGAGGGATTGACATCACTTTGAGATAATTGGAACTTTAAAAACTATCGTTCTCGGCAAATTTAAAATATTGTTTATATCTCCGCTAAGTTTTTAAAATTTTGGAATTAAGAAAAAAGAATTTGAAATTGAATTTTATTTAAATAATTGGATTTGAATATTTTTAATATGATTAAAAAAATAACTCCCATTTTGAAATTAAATTTATTGGTGCTACCATCTATGTAAGGATTTAATAATTATAAATTAACAACTTGGATTTATTAATTAAAGGATAAAGTCTTTTGAAAGGAATATTGAATGAAACCGTGCGATTTTCAATCACAGTTACCCACTTGTTTTTAAATTCCCATAAAGTAGTGTTTTAAATGTGTAGACCTTACAAATTTATAAAATATATATTTCTTCTTAGTATTTAAAATATTATTCTCCATACTTTAGAAATAACATTTTAATATCCAATATGTATAAAAAATAAAATAAATATATATTCAGAAATACTGTCTATGTTGTGAGAATTTTTTAATTATGTTTACAATAGTTTTCTTTTGTTTTTCTCATGCATGAAATTTATTTTGCTGTCGTTTTTTTTTTTTTTTTTTTTTAGGTAAAATGCTTTAAGGGATTTTTTTTCCCTCAGATCTTTGAAATATTAGTTTGTTAAATATCTTTGTTTAACAAATGTTATAGATTACAGACTGTTTTAAGTCTGTTCTCAAATCCAACGAGGCTACTTTCTGACACATTTTGGAATTCATTTTTTGTTTGGAAATGTATGAAATTGGCAGGTGTTGTTATTTAGAAACTGTTGTCGAAAGACATTTTCCATTTTTTTGGTAAACATAACAGATTTTTCAGAATATACTGTCAAAGGGGCTGTTTTGAACCAAATTTCCAAAATTGGCAGCAAGAGAAAGGATTAAAACTTGTCAGCATGTGATCAGAATTGCTTATAAATTCGATAAGTAAAAAAAAAAAAAAAAAAAAAAAAAAAAATGGATTATATTTATATTTTTTAATGGAATATATTTATATAATGAAATATATTTATTTAAAAAATGGAAAACTTATTTTGATCCCAAATCGCCTCAATAGCCCAATTTTGTGCCATTATGTTAAAGAATGTGTCTTAAAGTTTCACGTTATTGAGCAGGGAATTTGAGAATCGCCTTAAAGCATGGCATTACAGAATATTTTTACCTATTCATGTATACCAATAAAGAAACCTTGTGTATAATTTTTCCAAAGGTATAAATTTTATATGTAATTATCAGTATAACCAAAAACATGATAGGTATTATAAGTAATATTTATTTATTTATTTATTTTACATTTCAGGGATAGGCCAAATGAGGCACTTTGCTTCTCCCTCCCCCATTTCCAGTTGATATATGAAAAATTAGTTGCCTATGTTCATGCTTATAATTTATTCTTATGATATTCTTAATTATTATATCATTTTAATTTTTCTTAACCTTTAAATTTGCAGGCAGAACCCACCAGACATGATTCTATTTCAAATCAAGCCAAATTCCTGAAAAGATCTAGTGGGACACTCAGAGATGCAGCTGAACGACACAAAACCGATGTTATTGGTGAGAATATTAAAATATCTTTTATACTTGTATGTTTTAAACTTGTAAATTTAAATTGTTTATAATATTTAATTTAATTAAATAATGTAAAGAGGGAGTGAACCAAAGTCTCAATGATTAATTTTTAGCCCAACATAGCTGCTTTTATTTACACTGATTGTTCTAGTTAAGTATGATTAATACATGCCAATTCAATACTTTGAGACGTGTATATAATAGCAATTTGTATTATTACTTTCTAAAACAATTTTTAAGTTCATGGATTTGGTTTGTTGAACAAACTGGTGCAATACATAAATAAAGGATAAAAACTTCTTAATAATACCATAAAATTAAGAAATGCACATTTCTTAATACATACTTTCAACCACGTACGATACACATCATACGTGGGCATATTCAAGGGGTTAAGACAAATATTTTTAGCACACCATTTATTAATGATGTGTTAAAAATTTTGTATATTAGCATCAATTATAAAAATTTTACAATTTTATGTATATTCTTTTATTAATTAGATATTCTTCAAAAATTTTCTTCAAAATTCCTTTATCATTATACCCCGCCCCCTTGTCAATCACAAGTTTCTGGTATTCCTGTAACATATAATACTGTATTTGCATTTGGGGAAAAGAACTAGCTCTTGCACATTAACAGCTGTGTGTTGCTAAATAGATCTGACTCAAAAAGAGCGAAAATATTTAAAAATATTTATTGATGGAGCTGAAAATTTAAATATTATATGACTGTACATTAATTGAACTTGCATATATAATATTTTTTAAAGAAACTACATAACGTGTTTGAATAATGTTAATGATTGATTAACTTTACTTATTAGCCATTAAATTGTGGGCGCCTTAAAACAATTTTTGGTATGTCTCATAGATAAAAGTACATAACATGTTTGAATAACATTCATGATTGATTAAATTTACTTATTTACCATTAAATTGTGGTTGCCTTAAAACAATTTTTGGTGTATCTCATAGATGTCCAAATGGCTCTTGAAAAAAAGAAGACTACAATTGAGCAAATTTCTGGAGATGTTAAGGAAGTTGTTGCATCTTTAGGTGAATTTAAACAAGATATGGACTCTTTACCAAAAGGTGAGATTGTGTTATATTGTGTGTCACACTTTTGACTTCAGTTTTATAGATATATTTTTTCTGTTTTTAATTTTTTTTTTTAAATATTAATAGCATTTATTCTGTTTTTTTTATATCATCTTAAAATTAAAGTTTTTCGTTTTTTACCTTGTATTCTAATTCTGTTTCTATTGAGAATGTATTTCTTATCTATACCTTGTAATTCTTTCTCTTAAGCAACTGTTCAACATTTTTTCTGTTATATTATTCTTCCATTGTTTCAATTATAATATTATATTAATAAACTAACTAATGAAAATAATAATATGAATGTTTAAATTTCTGTAAGCAAATATTTTCACGCTATATCTAATCTTTTGTCCGTATTACATTATTAACTGTAATTATATACACTCCCTCTAATCCACAACTTTATAATCCGCAAACACCTATAATCTGCACTATATTTTAGATGTAAACAAACAGTTAAAATCTTTTTTTAAGCAAGATATTTTACACTTTAACCAAAATAAAAGTTGACAGATCTGATGAATTTAAGAAATTTTAATGAATTTCTTCATTAATTAGAAAGAAATGTTTTTGTTTATCTTATCCTTGTAAATAACTATTAGACTGCTATATTCTGAACACATTTGCTGGCTATATAAAAGATAAAATTGTTTTCAAAGAAGGGTTTAGCTCTTGAGGATAAATATCCTAATTTTTTACAAAACAAACTTTTGTTACTGATCAAAATATCCTGACTCTTAAAAAGCTACAAGATTAAATTGCAGAGTATAAATTAAAAGCTATAAAGCAAACCACTATCACTGTGATGTTTGATAGATTTTAAAATAAGTAGAAATATTTTCTAATTTTGTATTATATCATTTAAATGTTTTTTTAATATGAAAAAGGCCTTTCCTTTCATTTCTGTGTTATTTATTTACAGTGTGATTTCTGTATTTGTTGATAAATTCAAATATTAGAATGCAAAAAAAAAAAAAAAAAAAAAAAAAAAAAAAAGACCTATAATCTGCAAAATTTGATAATCTGCAAAACCCTTGGTCCCGACCTGTGCAGATTAGAGCGAGTGTACTGTATATCAAGGAATTCAAAAATGATTTTAAAATTTTCTTCGATTTCTTTAAACATAATACCTATAGATATAAACTATTGATTTTACTTAAGTGCTCACAAGAGAAATTTTTTCAATTGAATATTGTTATACTGTCATTAATCAGATTACAGTAGCTTTATCGACGCCGCAGTTACTTAAAAAACAAAACAAAAAAAACCTAGTTTAATGCCGCACCCAGTATAACGCCGCACCGGGTATATCGCCGCGCTGTGCATAACGTCACATACATTATAAAAATATACCAAGTGCAATTAATTGAAATTATTAATTGGCGGACATAAAATTAAACATTTTGAACTTAAATAATTTATCTTTTTATTAATTGAACAATTAATTCCATTATCAACGTTATTTATTTTAACAAACAGAAAAAAATAATAATACAGTAGCAACGAATAATTGATGTTATACATTTGAAAACCCATCAAAATCTTTGTCCTCAGTATCACTCTGGAATAATTTTTAAATTTCAGGCGAGAAACTGTGATTGGTGTCTATGAAATCATCTGCATCATTCGTGTCACTATCAAAAAAATGAGCCAGCAGATCGCATCTCGTTTGTTTTGGATCGGGCTTGCACGCTTGATTGTGTTTAAGATTAATCGAGCTGTTGCCAAACGTAATGCTGAAAGTAATTATGAACATAGAGCAAAATAGTTTTCCTGTAGTTTTATCGGCTCTGGCGAAGAATGAATGAGGGAGAAAGTGGGAGGAGTTATTCCTTATATGGCATGCAAGATGCCAGGTGAACTTGAGGAGGATCATTGTGATTGGATGCTATGCCCGGACAAAGTGCAATTTTTTGCTCATGAAAATTGCATTGTTTGTAAACACGTTGATACCTTCCTGCCGTGCGAGACATTGTTTTTTCTTTTCAGAAGTACAACATAAGATCATGGATTATTTTTTTTTTTCTAACCAGATTTAAAATTTTTAAATAATGATTAGCAGTAAATTTGATACTATTTACAAGCCGCACCTAGTTATTGGCCGCATTTTTGTTTTCAAACCAGAAAAATCTAGTTTAACGCCGCGGCGTTATTCCCGGAAAATACGGTAAGTATCAAGAAGTTACTTTTTTAGAAGTTACTCAAGAAGTTAAAAAATTGATCTTGTGATTTATTTATTTAAAAATTAATAAACTTATTCTATTGTTGATTGGTTGATTTTTTGCTATACAAGTTAAACCTAAAAGAAATTTTGCCCTTTGGTATGTAAAAAGGATATTTACCTATTATGTTGTGAACACTTAAGGTAAATTTCCTCTGCCTGCATTAACAGATTTTAATTGTGATAAAATTTGTAATGTTAATAGAATAGTTGATAAAATAAGTGTAAAATTGTTTGTTTTTCTTAGGTATTGGAAATAAATTACGTGACATAGATGATACTTACAAAGCGGCACAAAGTAAAATAAACACAGCTCATGGGAAAATCGATGATTTACTTGACTCTCTTAATACTGAGTTATATCCAAAACTGGATGGCCTGCAAGTGCAGTCATCTGCTGGATTAGCTAACACATCCACAATGAGTATGGCTTTATAAATTTTAATCTTTACTGTCTGATTACTTGAAATGTTTTATTTAAAAATTTTCCTGTAAAAAATGTCTATGCAAATTATACAGCTATGATAGGGGGGAAAAAAAACAGACACTATGCATATTAACAAGAATTAATGTGTGAATTAAGTATCATGATGCTCAAAATATGGTTGCCAGGTATGGTTACTACAATATGGGCGTCTCAGTGTTTCACTGAGAGAAGATATAGTGAATGCAATTGTTATTTGTTTTACTGTTTTTTGTGGGAAGAGATTATTTTGGGGTACTTATCATTTTTTACTGTATGTTACAAAGCTACATTGTCATATTTATTTTTAAAATTTGTCTCAGAGCTTTTATGCAAACTAAAAATATAACTTTATATTAAAATAAAAACTTTTGTAAAAAATTTGGGATAAAAACTTCTGTAAAAAATTTGGGAAGATTTTTTTTATTCTCTTTATTTTATTTTATTGTATACATGTGGGTTGGCTTTTAAATATTTTATTTTAGAAAAGAAATTTTAAATTTAAATTTGTGAATGTAAATTCTGTATTTATTCACTGATAGGTTTATTTTCTATCATTTTAGAAAAAGTTTCTCATTTAAAAAATCTTAATACCTCTGAACTTTGTGGATATGTTTATTTTTGTTTCTTATGTGATTATTCAGCACGCCTGTCTGCCACGCTACAGGTCACGAGTTCTGCTCCTGGCTGAGCAAGGTTAACTCAACCTTTCATCCATCCGGGGTCGATAAAATGAGTACCAAGCTTGCTTGGGAACTAAACACCGAGGGTCTCGCGTTATGTTAACCACCTGGCTGAGGCACATACTGCATAGCACCTCGGGACCCAGGTTCAAGTAAACCGAGTTGGGCACTGAAGGCCCTGATCCTTCGTGGATCATACAGCCACAGGTTTAGTTTTTTTTTTTATGTGATTATTATTATTTGATAAAGCAAAAAAAATGTATTTTAAAAACAGATTATTTGTGCTTACATTTGTCAAATTGATTATTTGTTAGTTTAATGTGTCACATATGGAACATGATATAGGTCATTGTCCTTACTTAAATGGTGAATATAATATTCTGGTGTACTTTATGCACATGATACCAAGACCTTTAGAATAAAATCTACATATTTTATTTTGAATAAGACTGTCATTTAAGCAACATCATATACGGTATGTAAAATCTTATCAGAAACTTTTAGTTCTTGGTTAATTTATTCATAATATTTACTTTATTATATTTGGAATTGTATCACTATTTCATTTAATTTCGTCATGTTCTCTAATTTTAACTTTTATTTCAAATTCTGATATTCAACTTTTGCTAAAAAAGAGTTACCTTCTATAATAAATAGAGATTGACTAGAAATTCAGTTTTGTTTTTGTCTCAAAATCAGAGTTTCATGCTGTCGAAAATTCAGAGCCATACCGAAACTATCTGTATTCCAAAAATCTCATTTCTTCCTTCGGGAATTTTCAACATTACTTATTTATTTGAGCTCTATTGGCTGAAATGAGACACTTTCTACTCATTGCTATGACTTACTGTTTATAATTATCAGTCATGATGACTCAAGATGTGAGTGTAAATAATAAAGCAAGAAATGCATATTGGCTAAACTTTGAAGACGCTTTTCACATGCTCATTAAAAGCTGCAGACTTAACAGTAATAGAAAATTTTTACTTTGAAACTGCAGAAATATTTCGAATACTCTTTGAGAAAGTTCTAGTATAACAAATGATCATTTACAAAAATCATTATAAAAGATAAATTAATGTATGTATACCTAAAAACATTTTTAATTAGATGAAGTTCGTATAATTAGAGAATCATTCTGTGTTGTTGATGAATTAATTATATTTTATTTTATATGAAAATAAAAGTTTTGGTCAAGGGCACAAAGAAACCAACCTAGGCCACATGTATAATTAATTAGTAATTATGTATGTAATGATACTTTAAAAAAAAATTGTATATTTTCATTTCTGTTTTCAGTTGAAAATAGTAAAATTACCAAAGTTTGGTTTCGTTTTCAGCCTTAAAAACCTGTTTTGGTCGATCTTAATAATAAATGTGTTTTTTTATTATTATTAAAAAACTACAATTTAAAATATATATGTAATAATAAAATAATGATTCCAGTGGTATGGTTCTAGATGATGACTAAGAAATTGACTCGGGACCCTTTATACGAATCGAACTCATTTATTAGGCTGCTCATCATACATCGGATTCGCGAGCCGATCGCCGGTCCCGGAGCCAACAGCGTAGATTTTGGGGAGATTACATTGGCGTAAGTTTAGCTAGCATCTCAAATGGCCAAACTCCCTCGTTTTTCGTGCATGTTCTGGGTAATATGGTGAAGATTCTAATATTTTCCAGCAGAGGGCAGAATTGTTAATTTTGGAGGAACATCTAATTTAAATGGTTCATTAAGTTTTGATTGATCTGTGGTCAAGGCCCGCACAATGCCCAGGGACTGTGACGTATCAGCCCTACCCACAGATGCCTGCAAAAAGTGCTTAGATTAGCAGTTTCACTTTTAAGAATCGTCCTAAAATTATCTCTGAAAGTAATAAGATGTATTACTGGGAAACAAAGTTGCAAGGGGTAAAACTGGTTTTAGAATGATTTAAAGTTAGACGAAAGATACTTCGGATTTTAATTTAAATTTTTGGAATTTTAAAGCGTTTTTATCCTTTCATATCCCCCCCCCCCCCACCTCCAAGTAGAGGTCCACCCGGAATTGCCTGCAAATCCGGGGGGACTCGCACGGAGAATGGCGAATACAAAAACAGATAAGTGCGACATTACAGATTAGGGTTAAAGTTAAATCTGAAGGTAAACTTAAATTTAATGTAACGTTAAAGTTAAGTTTGCTAAGATATGAGGACTGAATTTTGATGCTGGAAAATACATTTAAAATTTAAATTTTGACGTATAAACTTTAAGGAAGAAATTTAAGATTATAAATTTTTAAGCTGAAGTATTTAAGTTTGTGATATGGCTCTCGAGACGATCCGATCGGACTTTATATATAATATTTGAATATAATGACATAAAATATGAAGAAAAGCTGAAAACACAAACAACAATAATAATGCTAGGAATATATGGGAAAAAACACAATAATAAAAAATGATACAATTTAAAATAGTGACCATATTTTTCTTACTTGAAAGTCCTCAAGTTTGTGCTTTTTTTCAGTTAGAGTATTTAAGCACATATTTCACCTTTTTTTTTTTATAAAGTTACTCTGTAAAAATATAAATTTATGCACATAATATAGGAATCTTTTCCTTATTTTCCAAGATAAGTTCTGTAGTTAGTCTCTTATGGCATAAATCAGTATGATTTCCACAATAATTGAAATTATTATAAAATACAAAGATACAGGTAATATTAAAAAATATGATAAATATAAAACTTTACTCACATATGATTACTGGGAAAAAAATTGGTTTATGCACAACACATTCAAATTATAGAAATATTTAAAAATTGAAAACTTTTCTTCACTCATTTGGAAATGTGAAAATGTAAAAAATATGTTGAAATATAAAATTGATTAAAAAAAAAAAAAGATGTAAACATTAAACAAATATAACAATAATATTGAAATGCACAACGAAAATAAAGAAAAATATATTGAAGACTATTTACAAGGTAAGTAATATTTATCCTAAACCTCAAGGAGGTTTTAGCAAATCCTAAACCATTTACGGTTTTCGCATATCCTAAATCTCAATGGAGATTTTAGCAAAAAAAAAAAAAAGAAAAATGAGCTTTATGTTTATTTTTTGTGTGGAGATGCAGATGCAATTTACCTGTAAGCAATGGTGTTTACTATTTTGCAGACTGAGGTATTTATTTTCCTCAGTGACATTAATAAATTAAAGTCATAATTTAATAAACCACATTTACATCTCACTCAGCTCTTGGCAAATAGCAAAAATCTCTAAATTTTTAAGAATTCAAGAATTTTACTACTGGCAAAAAGAAAAAAAAAATCAATAAATAAAACAGGAAAATTAAATAGATAAAACAAATAAAAAAATTAATAAAATAATAGACCCTGGTTCAAACCATGGATTAAGGACCAAGATGGGACATTTACGGCAAAATGTGTAATGGCAACAGTACTAGCGTCACTATCAGCAAGGGGGACAAACAAACAAAGCTCCGAAATTTACCTATGTTGAAGAAATATGTTTATCCTCTATAGTTTGAATATCTATTCGTTCCTAAAACGAAGCAGGTGTCAGACGATAATCTATTCATACTTGCTTTATTTATTTAGCTGCTTTTTTTTTTACCATACCTGTTCATTTTTAACTTACACATTGATAATTAGACTAATAATATAAAAGAAAGCCACCAGAATATTCTGTTAAGAATGCAAATATGTAAGTTTATAAGATTAAATTGTAAAAAATCAAATTCAGGTATTGTGTCAATTTATTCATATCGAATAAAATTTTATTGAGTGTAATGTCAGTACCTCTATTTATTTTTAACTTTTAGTTTTATACAATTCTAAAAATTTGTCGAAGGGAATTTTTCCCTATCTGTAATATTATTATTGTTATTTCTTATATGTTAATATTATAAACATATTTGAATTGATTGAATGCTATTTACATTAAAAACAATATTTTATTTTATCTGTAAGGAAGTGAAAATGCATAAATTTTAAAAGATTATTGTAACGATTGTTTAATACGTTAAACTTCATAAATTTATAAAACACGGGCTATAAAAATTTTCCTGCCAAAGGGGAATAATTATGAAATTTTCTGGGACTTGTAGAGTTCAACATTTCATATATTTTTATATTACACCATTGCTTTTGATATATAGCATTCAAGACGAAATTTTTACCTAGTATTCGTTGCACTTAAAACCGTTCACTAATCATGTAAAAAAAAAAAAAAAACATATATCCGTGCATGAACATAGAATAGATATTAGATATATAAAATAGAATGTCTATTCTATGTTCATGTATCGGTGTAAGATTCTATCGAAAACGTAAGCATGCAACATTAAAAAAAGAAAGATCACTATAAGGTAGATACTCAATAATAAGCATACTACAAGGATGGGGAGTTTCTTCCCCATTGTCACTAAGGGCGCTATGATCGCAATCGCATTACCATTACGCTCTATGGGAATGTCCGATCTTGGATGTTAATCTATGGTTCAAACAAACAGGATTATGACCAAGACTTCTAAAAGCATGGCAACCCATTGACAAATTTTTTAATGATCTTGTATTTTGTTGAACCCCTATTTTATCAACAGTTGCCACATTTGCTCAGATTGTGCAAGTCACTGAATCCCTTTTGTTTGTAGAGGGGTGTTTTTAATGGAAGTTAGATTTAAAAAAAAATTGATTTAAAGACTTAATGGGGTGGAACCATGGTCATCTTTAAAAATTGACTGTTTGGATTAAGACACTAATGGATTTACCAGGGTAAAAGTGGGGTTACCACGGTCATGTCTAAACCAATAATTGAATCATGGAAAATATTTTGAACATGGTGGGGGCGGGACCTTCATCTGTTTTCTAAAATTGGCAGGGGTGAAATACCTGCTCATATTTTGTATTTATGAAATGGGATTTATTATAAAAAAATATATATATTGGATAAAATATTAAAAATTAAAAACTCAAATATTAAAATATAACAATATAAAATATAATATTCAGCTATACACAAAAATCTAAAATGAATAATAATTGGCATAAAATTCTATATATAAAAACAAATACTTGAAAAACAGACTGAGCTTTTCTCATTATGCATAAAAAATTTACTTACTCAAAAAATGATTAAAATAGCACATAAACTTACACAAATTACTATTTACAAACATGTAGAAATGGCGCTGTGTTCATGTGGCTTTATAAAAGAGATTCAATGAAATAGGACATTAATTATTTGAAAATATTCAATTGCCTGTTATTTGAGGCTTATTTTAAAAATATGTAACAAGTTAAAAAAAAATTATTTGCAATACCAAAAACATTTGCATCACTGAAGTTTACCTTTTGGGGATCGCACTTATGCTTCACCTGATGACCAAGAAAACAAGAACTACTGTTACCTTAGTTATTACGATTTTAACGCGCATGCAGTATGTCTACATCAAAATTTTCAATAATTTTAATCATAAACTTTAAATATCGCAAGAAATACTAAAAAAAATAAAAGTAATAAAAATTTGAAAATAATAAATTTAAATTTGTTTAAAATCTTTAAAATCCCTTCAATATAATACCCATATTGCTAACAGTATTTTTTGTTATCTTTTTCACTCATAGTTCTCATTATCACGAAGAACTTTGTTTAATGTACAGAAAAACTTTTCTTATTATTAAAATATTTCATAAAATGAATATAAAAAGAAATCCGTAATGTTATCTAATTTACAAACTGAAAAAAAATTTAAAAGGCAAATAATCTTTAAAACAAAGCACGTCAGTTTTTTTTTTTTTTTTTTTTTTCCCATTTAGATATAATTTTAAACGAAAACAACACCAATCTAAAATAATAATGAATAAATAAAAAGAAACGTACCTGTAAATAAAGAATATCCAATGAATTTTTGCAAAAAAGAAGGAAAAACTAATAAAAAAACCCCTGCTTAATTGCTTTTTTTTTCCATTTCAAATAGCTTTTAATGATAAAGAACTAAGTCAATTTTTTTTTTTTTTCTCGCCGTATCTCATTATTTATCCACTGGAAAATAAAAAGTCTACAATCCAAGGATGGTGAATCATTTGCCAACACGAAGAACGAAAGAGTTACTGGTGACCTTTGGTCTGGTAAACATATTTGGTGAACTTGACCTACTGCCGCGAAACAGAAAAGTTCAGGCTGGGCTGAAAGTTTCTCTTTTTACTAATAAGAATAGCATACGAAAGAGGTGAATAACTTTCTATTTCTTTCTTTTTAAGAACCGCGGTTTCTTTTTCTCCGATGAAATACAAAGTTCTTTAACACAGTCATTCTAGAAAGATCATCTATCAAAAGCATTTAGCTAAAAGTTCTTTTCCCAAAGAAAGTAAGATTTTTCCTTTTTTGAAAACAGTTTATGCAGTTATTAAAAATCCACTTGACTGGGATATTGCGGTCTTTCTGAAAACTCCGATGATACGCAGTGCATAATTTTTCTCGGCACTGAGGTCATTCCTTTTCTTTTCACTGGTTGTCCGGGAAAGAAAAAAAAAGTTTCTTTTCTCTAT
Organism: Maratus speciosus; assembly: GCA_963932465.1. Taxonomy (NCBI): domain Eukaryota; kingdom Metazoa; phylum Arthropoda; class Arachnida; order Araneae; family Salticidae; genus Maratus; species Maratus speciosus. The sequence goes on from OZ010786.1 coordinate 471,444,366, forward strand.
TTATTTTTCTTACGGCAGGTGATTTTTTAAGAAGCAGTTCGTTGCCATCAGGATTGTCACATTAGTAGATGGACATAGTCACACAGATACTGAAGCAATCGTTGGCAAGTGGTTAGGCTTGGGACTTTTCAAAGGAGATGAGCAGGATCTATCCGGTCCAAATTCAACATTCGCTGGGCTAAAGGAAATGTTCATGGCCGATCTCAGCTCTCGGAATTTCACTTTGTGTGGGTTAAGGCTTAGGATTTCTTCACGCGCATCCTTTATCCCGTGCGACTTCTGTAATAATAACGTAAAGATTCCAGTGGGATTGTCCTAGATGATGACTAAGAAATTGACTCGGGACCCTTTATACGAATTGAACTCATTTATTAGGCTGCTCATCATACATCGGATTCGCGAGCCGATTGCCGGTCCCGGAGCCAACAGCGTAGATTTTGGGAAGATTACATGCCCAGGGACTGTGACGTATCAGCCCTACCCACAGATGCCTGCAAAAAGCGCTTAGATTAGCAGTTTCACTTTTAAGAATCGTCCTAAAATGATCTCTGAAAGTAATAAGATGTATTACTGAGAAACAAAGTTGCAAGGGGTAAAACTGGTTTTAGAATGATTTAAAGTTAGACGAAAGATACTTCGGATTTTAATTTAAATTTTTGGAATTTTAAAGCGTTTTTATCCTTTCATATATACATTTCTATTTAATTATGCTGTGTTATTTTGAGTTTAATTTGGGATTTTGTGAAATTTTTCTTTATAACAAAAAATTTCAGTGTTTGTGCATGTGGGTTGGGGACTAACTAAAACTCATAAAATTTCATCATATCACCGGACTGTCACCGGAAGTGCATAACATCAATAAATAGTCACAGACCTTTTCAACGATATCTCACAAGAGGGGTATTGACTAAATTTGGAAAAGTGTCCTCCGGGGGGTGGGGGGGGAGGCAAAGTTGGGGGGGCGGCCACCGGAAGTGCATAGCATCAATAAGTAGTCACAAACCTTTCCAACGATATGTCACATGAGGGGTCTTGGCTAAATTTGGAAAAGTGTCCTGAAATTTCATATATTATAAATAATATTTAGCGGAGGGCTCCATAAAAAAATCCGATCTAAAATGATAAAAACGGAAAAAACTACCCTTGCAGTGGGGGCCAAATTGGGGAGGGGAGGAAGAAAGTCTCATAATATGAAAGAGTCATACCAGAGCTTACTGATGACATATCACATGACTGGTCCAAAAAAAGTTTGAAAATTGCTTCCCCTACCTCCCCCCGTGGGCCCACTCTTTCACCCCGGAATTCACACAGCCGCCACTTTAAAATTTTTATGTTCAATAAATAATATTTACCGGAAGACTGCATAAAAAACCCACATCTAAAGTGATATTTAAATTTATTATAGAAATCGGCTACGGTTTTAAAAATTAGTTCGCCCCTTCCCCATGCCCCTTTGGCCGAAGAAAGGTTCATAGTATGAAAGAGTGGTCAAAGGGCTTTTGGATTATATGCCACAGGAAGGGTTAGGTAAAATTTTTTTAATTGCACCCCGCATGAGTCCACTCTCACGTCCTCCTTCCTCGAAATCACCCGACCCACCTTCCTTTTTGAAATTTTTATATTTAATAAATAATTTTTATCGGAGGGCTCCAGGTATGTGACATCTTGGTAGGGCTAAATTAAGAGAAACTTTGAAAATTAGGGTTTCATTTCACAGCTCATTGTCATGCCTCTTTTTCTATCTCGTCCCTTTGTACTCTCGATAAATTTTCTTACTTTTCTTCTCTGCCGAGGACGAGAGAAATCCTCGAAAAGCTTCTCATAGCGAAATGTTGAAAAGTGCGAGAGAAATCCTCGAAAGGCTTTTCGTTGGGAGATTTCAAAAAGGACGAGAGAAACCAGCGTGAGGCTTCCCATGGGGAAAGGTTGAAAAGGGCGAGAGAAACTCTCGAGAGACTTCCCATCCCGAAAGGTTTAAAACCGCAAGAGAACCAACCATCGAGCAGCTTCCCATCTGGAAGCGTCGAAATGCTGGAAAAATCATCGAGATGAGATTTGCCGAAATGCGAGATGGAAATTAAGCTTTCAGAGTCAAACTTACCGCATTTCTGGTTTAAGTCATTTTTTCTCAAAGGAGTCCATCTGCTTATCCAATCTCTTTTTAGCTCACAAGCTATCTAAGCCTGAGAGCTAATGTACCCGTCGGTTCTGTGTGTATGCATGTACGTACGTACATACATACGTATGTATGTACGTAACACGATAACTCTTGATTAAAATGTACGATTTGCTTCACTTTTTTTTATGTTCATTCTGATAAGGCGTTCCGCTGATTAGTTTTGACAGTTCATTGGTTAAGGATAAAGGGAGTGAAGGAGGGCTGGTCCCCCCCCCCCCCCCTCCTAAATTTAGATAAATAGGTTTTTCATGCAGAATTATTAGATTTGCTCCAAATTTCGTATACCAGTTTATTATGTTAAGGAGCTTCCCTGATTAAACTTGGAGGTTCATTAGTTAAGTATGATGGGGGGAAAGGGGGTAGACCCGCTCCTTAATTTAGATAAATGGGTTTTTCATGCAGAATTATTCGATTTGCTCCAAATTTGGTATACCGGTTCATTATGTTAAGAAGTTGCCTTGATTAAATTTGGAGGTTTATGGGTTAAGTATAAAGGAGAGGGGCTAGTCTCCTTCTTAATTTAGATAAAAGGGTTTTTCATGCAGAATTATTCAATTTGCTTCAAATTTAATATACCAATTTATTCCGATATGGCGCTTCCTTCATTAGATTTGGAAGTTCATTGGTTAAGTATACATGGGCGAAAAGGGGGCAAGTCCCCTCCCCTTAATTTAGATAAATGTATTTTCATGGAGAATTATTCAATTTACTTTAATTTTTTTTTTCTATGTTCCTTCTGATAAGGAGCTTTTCTGATTAGATTTGGAGGTTCTTTAGTTAAGTATAAAAGGGTTAAAGGGTTTAGACCACCCTTAATTTAGCGATATGTTTCTTTTTTCATGCAGAATTATCTGATTTGCTTCAAATTTGATATACTGATTTATTATAGTTAAGGAGTTTCCCTGATTAGATTTGGAGGTTCATTGGTTAAATATAAAAGGGGCAAACGGGGGATATTTCCCTTCATTTATTTTTTGAGGGACATTATTCTTTGAAATAAGAGTATAATATACAATTAGTGTGAATAACCTGTGAGCTCAATGCCATCAGTTTAACTGGCACTTATCTTTTTATTGCTATTAACCGATGTGGGTTATGAAGCATAGTGGTTTATGTATTCAGTTCTGTATAGTCCTAGTTTCAAACTTTACTGTTAAATTTAGTGTCATTTTGCCCCGAATTTTCAATGTTTCTCTTATTTTAGCTCTGCCAAGCTGCCCCATACCTGGAGACTCAGATAAATACTATTTATTAAATATAAAAAGTTAAAAGAGGAAGGTGAGTGAATTCTGGGGGGCGCGAGAAAGGGACAAGGGGGGGGGGGGGTAATTTTCAAACTTTTACCAAACCTCTCCTTGACATATCATCGGAAAGTCCTTTCATCACTCTTTCATATTATGAACCTTTCTCCTCGGGGGGGGGCACGATAATTGGAATCCTGGGAGTTGGGACTCTTTTCTATCTTTTGCTGACACCCCTCATGTGATATATCATTGGAAAGCTCTGTGACTACTATTTCATTTTATATATCGCCTGCGCCCCTCCCCTTACTTTGCTCCCACGCGGGGGCACTTTTCTAAATTTAGCCGACACCCCTCATGTGACATATTGTTGGAAAGTCCTGTGACCACTTATTCATATTATGTACTTTCCTTGCCCCTCCCCCTACTTTGCTCCCCGCGGGGGTTCGTTTAATGTATTCCAGTCGAGGTCTTTCTAAAAATGGGGAAATTAAAGATCCAATCTCAAATGACGTAGAAAAATCAATAAAAAATTTTGATCCCTTTTATCATCCTTTAGTTCATATTTTTGCCACTAGGGGGTGCTTTTTATTCTTATTTCTTTGGCCATTTTGATGCTAATTGCCGAAAAATTCTAATTTTTGATACTTAAACTCCCCTTACCGCTTCATAGCTACTCGTGTTTTTTCAGCTTTTTTCAACCAGGGGCACCCTTACAAGACTTTTCCAGTTTTATGGCTCTTTTATAGCTTCCCTTTGGTTTGTTGTTTTTTTATTCCATCTGTTTTCAGTTATCCTATATTTAATAAAATATAGGATAATATATAATATATAATAATAAAATATATATAATAAAATATAGGGGGGGGGGGGCACGATAATTGGAATCCTGGGAGTTGGGACTCTTTTCTATCTTTTGCTGACACCCCTCATGTGATATATCATTGGAAAGCTCTGTGACTACTATTTCATTTTATATATCGCCTGCGCCCCTCCCCTTACTTTGCTCCCACGCGGGGGCACTTTTCTAAATTTAGCCGACACCCCTCATGTGACATATTGTTGGAAAGTCCTGTGACCACTTATTCATATTATGTACTTTCCTTGCCCCTCCCCCTACTTTGCTCCCCGCGGGGGTTCGTTTAATGTATTCCAGTCGAAGTCTTTCTAAAAATGGGGAAATTAAAGATCCAATCTCAAATGACGTAGAAAAATCAATAAAAAATTTTTATCCCTTTTATCATCCTTTAGTTCATATTTTTGCCACTAGGGGGTGCTTTTTATTCTTATTTCTTTGGCCATTTTGATGCTAATTGCCGAAAAATTCTAATTTTTGATACTTAAACTCCTCTTACCGCTTCATAGCTACTCGTGTTTTTTCAGCTTTTTTCAACCAGGGGCACCCTTACAAGACTTTTCCAGTTTTATGGCTCTTTTATAGCTTCCCTTTGGTTTGTTGTTTTTTTATTCCATCTGTTTTCAGTTATCCTATATTTAATAAAATCTGCCTTATATATATGTAAAAACTATGATTTCAATAATCGATTCTAGAACATCTCCTTTGTAGATTCTCGAAAGTAATCGATGACTGTATCGATTGTGTATTTTACAATAACGATTTTTTTCGATTGGTAAATTTTCGAGACTCGCCCATCACTAAGCCCTATCACTACTATGAAATTGTCGGCCAGAATAATAGCTAAGTTTTCCAATAACTGTTTTTAGCTTTTCTCGTTATAATCGATTGTAAAACATCTCGATTGTAGATTCTAGGAATTAATCGATGACTGTATCGATTGTGATTTTTTACGATGATGATTTTTCTCGATTGTCGAATTCTCGAGAATCGCCCATCACTAGTTTAAATTAACTGAGGTGTAAAAAAAAAAAAAAAAACTTACAAGTTTTTTGCATTGTGCCTGCTGCAGTTTATTCTTTGTACTTTTGTTCAAAACATAAGTTAACTTATTTAATATTTAAACTGTTTCAGTACATTTCTTTATATCTTTCAGTTGATTTAGCAAAGTCTACATCTATAGCTGCTAATAAAAGAGCTTCAATTGTTGAAAATAGAGTGGAAAGGATTAAAGATCTTAATGGCCAAATGCAATCAAGTGTAAGAGATTTGAAGAACAAAATATTACTAGCTCGGCAGAAAGCATCAAGTGTAAGTAAAAATATTTTTAATTTATTTACAAAAAGAAGAAAAAAATTATAGCTTGATTTTTATGTTTTACCTTTCCATATTCTTTATTTTATCTTTATTTATTTATTTATTTATTTATTTGTGAGATACTGAGTTTGGACTTTTACCTCCAAGGAAGATTTCTATTTTTCCATGGAAGGAGTGGAGGGTGGGAGACACTGTCACAACCTGATTTTGGCCTTTTTTTAAAATACCATATGAATCAATAGAGAAATTATGTAAGACAAATTGTGTATGACCCCAGTAATAATTGTGCCTTGAATCTGCAAAGTCAGACCCTGGACTCTGTGAAGTTCTGTAGTGGAATACATTATTAAATAATAATATTAAAAAGAAACATTGTAAGGCAAGAACTTTCCCCTCTCAAGTAGGCACCTTCTGAATTCATAAGTAGGAATGAGAGTGAGGATAATACTTGCTTCATGTTCTGCTTTTATTTAGTTTTATGTTTTAATGTTCCATACTGTCGTATATTATAGAAATGTTCAATGATGTCTTTATTTTCTTTGCTGTCATCGTTCATATCAAATTAAAATATATATGTATATATATCCTTGCTTCATGTTCTGTTTTAATTTGTGTGTGTGTTTTATTTTTTAATGTTCCATTATGTAGTATATCACAAAAGTGTTTAAGTTGTCTTTATTTTAAAAACTAAGACAGTAATCTTTTAAAATAAATTAAAATCTAATGAATTAATTTTAGTTTTTTCTTTCTTTCTCCTTTTTTGTGATTATAGAATTTTAATTCCTTTAGGTTTTTTTTCCTTTTTTTTTGTGATCATATAAATTTTAATTTCAATTATTTCATTAATACTTGTTTTTTAGATCTTTATGTCTTATTTTTCTATTCATTAAAAGAAGATTTGTTTTTGTCTGATAAGTTATTTTCCAAAATCATAATTCAAATGCTTATGAAAATATACTTAATAATATTTAAAGAAGATTATGAAAATTCTATAATCATTATACATAAATTAATAAACTATATATATATTGTTTTCTTTCTTCAGATTCGAATTTCTCTCAGTGCTGATCGAGCTGGCATTTGTGTTAGATCTTATCAGCCTGAAATAGAGCCCACATCAACTAACACGATTGTCTTGAATTATGCCATCAAAACAGAAGCCAAAGATAGTTTGCTATTATTCTTAGCTAGTTCTACCACTGTAAGATTTTAGTTACATTTTATTTGCTGTAAAATAAGAAAATTCTTATATTATCATATTTACACTTATTATTATTCTCATCTTTGCTTAGTTTTTATATTTTCTAATTTAAAACAAAAATGAAAAAAAAAATTATTAGTGGGATTGTTTTTGAGATTATCTTTGCAAAATATACTGTGATACCTTCATCTGACATATTTTCTCTCTTGCTTTTTTTATTAGTAATGACCATTAGTAATACATTCAAAGTTTCATAAAACCAAAGACTTGCTTGTCTGTTAGAATCAAAGTGAGCGTTTATTTATTTATTTTATTTTATTTTTTCACATGAATAATGGAATGCATGAAATCGTATCCTGTATTTCCAATGCCAATTCAAGAACTGAAGCAGCATTTAAATAAAATTTTTGCATACAGCATTTAATTTTTAGTGCTGGCTACATTGTTATGCTGTGCATCTTGAATTTTATTTTCTTTGTGTTGGTTGAACAAAATTTTTGCTAACATACCAGCTAAATGTTTTTGAAAATATAGGTATTGTATATTCTGGTATAAAATGCACACTTTTGAAGCAAGAAAGTTGATTAGAATATATAGGTTCCCATAGTATGAAAATATAATATTAAGAGGTAAGAAATGATAAGCATAAGAATTCACAAAAGAATAAGACACGGTTAATTGAATGAATCAATAAATGATCCTAAGGCTAATGTCAGACGAACGTCTTTTTGCATGCTTTTTTCCTTACATATTATCCCTACACAATGCTAGCGGCATTGTGTAGGGATAATACATAAGGAAAAAAGCGTGCAAAAAGACGTCCGTCTGATATTAGCCTAAATACTTAATGAGGATCTGAGTAAACAAATGGACATTATTTTGTGTTCTCGTTTTGAATTCATTCATATTTTATATATGTTTGTGCTAGTTGTTAAACTTTTAAAGATAATATCATAAGATGAAATGCAATATTTACCTTGATTCAAACATAAAATATATTATATGAACTTTAAAATCTCCTTAAAAAAAGCTTGAAAGTACTAAGAAGTTTAAAATAAAATGTATATTTTTAACTTGTAACATCTCTTTTATTATTTTAGTCACCTTTTAAGTAAAGCAGTGAACTTTTTAAAGTTCATATAATATATTTTATGCTTTTTAATGATTTTTATTAAATTTTTATGCTAAATGACCCGTAAAAATTTCTTAGCTCAGAAAATGCGAGTAATACGGCGAAAGTAATTAAAAATAGAAAAATACAGTCTCAAATCAAGGTTGCACATTATATGCTAGATTTACCTAAAATAATCTTTAACATTATTACACACAGACCCGTAAAAACAGTCTTCCATCTTTTTTTCTCAAAGTATACAGTACATAAATACATACAATAATGCAGCCTGGTAATTAAATTTCATTATATTGTGTTTTGATACTAAATCTTCGTTTCAACAATAAGATTTCAAACAAGCTTGTTATTCTTAGTTGCAGGCAATTTCATTATTATGTCTAGATTAATAAGTTCTCTTTCATCTGTAAATTAAGCTAACTTTTATTGTTAATTTTCTATATAATTTCTTTAATTTAAAATTGTATTACATTTTTAATGCTGCTTAGATGACTAGAGATACTGAACCAGTAAGTTTAACTTCTATGTATTGTTTACTTTGTACAATGATTTATATATTTATATTTTTACAGACATACAATAAATGCATATTTTTCTAATAATTTTTTATTCACCTGATTATTTTTCCATATAGTACAAGTCCTGTTTGTAAGGAGAGTTATGAATTAAATATTATCTATATATATATAAAAGCCATTCTCTGTATGTATGTCCTTTATACAAATCTTCAATTTTAGACCGATTTGCACGAAACTTCCTGTACATACGTTTTAGAACGTGGAAAAGATCTCTGTCTACTTTAAAAAATCATCAGAGGACTATTTACTCCTTTTTTCTACAACCTTTCATAATTTAACATTATAGAAATATCTCTTTTAAATTTTCAAATTCAACAGTTTCTTTCCTGTTGCCACACATCTAAAAAACTGCTCAATAATTTTTTTTTAAATGATAACTCGAGTACTTTGTTTTTATAAGCTAATAAAAAATCAGACTCAATCGCTATATTTTTTCATTTTCTAAATTGTTGTCATTCTATTCAGGAAATGCACATTTTTCTCATAATAAAATAAAAACCTTAACTAAATGTGTGTTCAAATGACGTAGTATATCTTCATTTGAATGCTTTTGAAGCTAAAAAATCTATTTTAATACAGGCGTTTCAATATCAAGAAAATAATTTAGGGAAAGATAATAATAAAAAAAATCGTTTGCTAGATATGACGTCAATTTCTGATTAACTGACACTGCTTTCTAATGATGTTTTATTCTAAAGGGATTGATTCTCTTGATCTTCTGAAATAATTCCTTTCATTATTCAAATTAACTCAAATTTCTTATTAACATTCAAATGAAAATACTACGTCCTTTTAACATACGTATGATTAAAGTTTTTACATATATATTATGTAAAATGTGCATTTTCTATTTAGAATGACGTCGATTTCAAAAATGCAAAAATACAGCGAGATAATCTGAATTATTTTATTGTGTTGCCACACCCTAAAAAACGGCACAAATAATTAAAAAAGGGGCAAACACGTGTAGTTTTTTTTCATAAACCAATACAAATTCAGTCCCTCTCGATATATTGTTACATTTTTTAAATTGATGTCTCTCTAAGCAGAAAATGCGGATTTCTCACATTTTAAATAAAAACTTAAAGGCTTTGCGAAAACTTAAGCCTCCATTTAATATATTTGAAATTGAAATTTCACTAAAATATAGGCTTTTCTATTCCAAGAAAAAGGATCAGAAACACAAATCACTAAATACGGGGTCACTTTCAATAAATTATAACGTCAATTTGGATAAATGTGGCCTCAAACTGGTTCTAAAATCCGGTTGCTATGATTTATTTTCTATTTCGTTATAATGTTGTTTCTTTAATTATACCATTTAGGTAAATGTTTTAATATTTTAAATTCAGTGATAACATTCTACGATTTACATCAAATACCATAATGTAAAATCTACTTTTATACTATTTATATTACATTGAAATTAAAACATAACTATTTTTTTTTTAGAGTTAGCTTTCTCATTTTAAACAAAGCTTCATAGATTGACGTCATTTTCATATTAATCGCTGTGGATTTGGATTTTATGATTAGTGTGAGTTTCTGTTTAAAAATAATAGACAATGAATCTTAGGATACCTGTGTTTAAAGGTACCTGATATACTGCTCATTAACAGAACGTAAATAAAAATCATTTTTCATTTGAAGCACTAATATATTTAGTGTATTTTTTAGATTTCTCAAAAACTACATGAAAAAGCATTTTTGGTACTTTCGTATTACAGCAAGCAGTTAATCGTGAATATTTTCACTATAATTCCGTTATAATCTGAGTAGCATATTTTGCTCACTGTGCTGGTCGGTTTTTCCAAACGAATCTTGAATTAAATGAAGCATATCGGGAATTTGATCCGTCATTTAAATGCAATATGGGTCTTTATCTGAAACATCCGTGTAGATGAAAACGTTACTAACGCCACTGCGCTATTATACTTTCTAATATTTAAGACAAAACTTCGTTGTTTAGGGTCAAATTTTTTAGTTGATGATTTACAGGAGAATTTGGTTTAAGAATGATAGACCGATATGCAATATACTAAAACTATCCTTGAAAAATTATCTAACATTTTAAAAGGCTAATCATTCAGAATGTGGTTCAACTGATAACTTTTCAGCTAACTCTATAACAAAACATGTAGAGCAAAATGGGATATACTAAAACCATTATAGAAAAATGCGTGCATAGTAACAGCGCAAATTTCATCAAAATATGTCCAGCAGAACTTTTTAATCTTTTATAATCGACCTCATCTGAACTTTCTTCCATAATTTTATATATAACTGCCTGACGCAAATGCAATATTCCAAAACCATTCATGTAAAATTATCCAAGAAACGATGCAAGTTCCAAGGAAGTCATTAATAAAAATCTTTTTTTAAATACTAATCTTTCATAATCAGATTCACATGATTATAAAGCTTTTCCCTATAATTCTATGACTAAGCAACATAAACAATATGTTATACACTAAAACCTTTCCTGAGAAACTGATAGTCGCATTGAAATCCATTCAGAAGAACTCAAGTTATATGCAACCGGAACGAAATTCCCATTTGCATTTTCTATACGTAATAGATTATTTTGCGTAGTTCGATTTGATATCTGTTAAATTCGTGTTTTATATTATTTTATTTTATTTTGGCGTTTTAATTTCGTTTAACAATTTAGTTAAGAAATATTACACGAAAACAAACAAGTACTGAATTATTTGCAGCTTTTTTGAGCAATTGTGTTGATCTTTTGTAATTGCATGCACATTTAAAAATATTCATGCTTGAGAATTACTTTAAAATCTATAAAAAATCTATAAATTAACATAAACTTTTCAAACAAATATTATTGAAAGGGTTTTTTTTTTTTCTATTAGACGTTGGAACAATCGAATGTGCGATATTTAGAAGTTAAATTGTAGTAAAATCGAAATTTATGGATAGATTAGGTTGTTGTCACCGTTAATATGATGACAAAGTTACACATAGACATGCCTTTTCTTCATAATATTGCATTAAGAGCAAACGGGTTTGTCTTTTGTAATGGTTTCATTGGGCTGTACGCACATTAAAAAATATCCATGTTTGAAAATTACTTTCAAACCCATTAAAATAAAAAAACTGAGATAAAATTTTCAAATAAATTTCATTTGAAAGGAATTTTTGTTCTGTTCAACAGCTTGAAAAATTGTGTGCTGTTTAGAAGTTAAGAAAAATTGCTGTAAAGGAATACTTTGTCTGTTAGGTCGTTGCCATCAACAGTATGATGTCAGCGTTACTCACTGACATATTTTTACTTTATAATGTAGATATACGCCATACAAACGAGAATTTCACTATATGATATGCCATTTGGTGGATTTGTTTTTCGTATTGTCAGAAAATTACAAATTTTTCTGTTACACCAGCCGAAGAAAGCGGGCATTGTGATATTAAAGATCAGACATTTTATTATGGTGGCGAGACAATAACATATGTTTTCTAATTGTCATTTTAATGGTTTGTGGACGGGAATGCACAAATCTCAGTTATTGTGATTACTATAGTAGTTCATTTTAATTAATTATTTTACAGGTCTCTTATAATTGACACGGGCAAAGCTGGATAGTTCTGCTAGCTATATATATTTTCCTTTTAAAAAGCTGTAATAATGTTTCTGTAAAAAGATTAATTATTGTTTTTAACATATTTGTAATAGGAAAAAAAGTTAAAAAACAAACTTCTATTCAACATTATTTGTTTGAATATTTATTATATTCAATAGTATTTTTCAATATTTGCTGAGTGATACACAATAATGAAATTGATGTGGTACTAAAATCATAGGATGAACATATTAATTGTTCAATATAGGAATTGCTGAATTCAGTTTCTCCCTTAATGTAATTTGATTTTTGACTTGCTTAAATTGCTTGCATTCAATTTTGGAAGTTGGACGCTGTTATTAAGATTTTCCTTCCTTGGCACAATAAAATAATTAAACTTTGACTAATCAAAAAATTTCTTTATGTAAAACATTTTATCTAAAATTGTGTGCCTCTTAATACTTTCTTTGAAAACTTTCTTTTTTAGAATGCATTGCTGTTCATATAGTTTTAAATGAAATATTTGGCATTGTTAGAATTTATTTTTGTAAATATAAAATCATTTTCATGAAGGCTTCTTGAAATTCTAGGAGGATTACATGATCATTGAAATGGTGAATAGAAAAATAAGGTTTCTTTGGAATGCTGGTGGTGGCAGTGAGGTCATACAACACAATTTAACAATCGAAACAAATGATAGACAGTTGCTGACAGATGATCGTTGGTATAAAATTGAAGTAAATAGGTATGCTTTTTTTCCATTCTGTTATACTTGACTATATTTCACAATTCTAAATTCTCTTGAATTTTTTTAGACATTTCTGACCAAAATATATAAATGTTAGTCAAATTCGGTAAATTTTTGGAAATAATAATTATGTTAAACCCATCACAAAATTATTAATTTTATGAACATTTTTCTTTTTAAAAATCCATTTGAATTTCTGCAATCTATAATATAAATTTGTATTGTATTATTAACAGTATAGTCAGGTTTTAATTTCTAAAAAAAAAAGTACCGGAGCCCTAACATTCTGTGGTACCAGTAGTAACAACTGTACCCCCCCCCCCCCCCACCTGTCACTCCAATCTAATATTTATCTTTCGTACATTATTTTCAAAATTTAAAGCATTTTTTTGTCCTTATTAGCAAAAATTTTTTTCAAAATTTAAAGCATTTTTTTTCCTTATTAGCAAAATTTTAAATATATTTATCAGCATATACTTAGCTGTCAACTGTTCCACTTTTTAGTTATCACTCCTGCCGAATAGTAATATGTGCTAAATTTTAATGTTAATTAATTTCAGAATTCTGCAATTAATGGCAAGGATTATGATTTCGGAAATAGTGTTAACACAAAAAAGTAATAGTTCGCAGCTACGCATTTTTATGAAAAAAATGAATGAAATTTACCGAAATTAATATTTATATGCTGATAAATTTGAAAATATCACTAGAATAGAAAAACACGATTTCTGTTTTCTCTTTATTCTGATCAAAAATAGCATTAAAAGGATTTAAAATAGAGTATAATACAAAATTTTGAAGGAAGAAAAGTTTTTTTTTTTTTTTTATGCATGAATAAATCAAATTTTGAATGTAAGACAGATTGAGCTCGAGTTAATCCAAGCCCAAAAACCAATATAAAAATTGAGTCCGTTTTATCTCCATCTCCTATATGTGTGACCCATTACGTCACATATAAGTATTTTATTATAAAAAAAGAATGCAAAAGCTTGGAGATGAAAAGGCAAGGGAAGGGTAATTTAGGCTTCGTTTTTCGGAAGCGCTATTGCATTGGGCTCCGGAGCCCTGTATTTGTGAGCTCTGGTGAATTCTGACCAATATTTAAATATTTACTAAAAACAGAGAAGTACCGGAGCTCCAGCGCAAATTAAGCCCTGAGTATAGTAACAGTATTGAATCCATTATATAGTGGGCTGAAATGTTTCAGTGATAAATAATAAATTTTTGTCCATCTACAGGTGCATTTTTTTCACATCAAAGAAAGAAAAATTATTTTATCTTTGAAAGTAAATTTTAACTTTTTAATGTATTTAATGATACAGTAATTTATTTTCATAACTTCCTATTATATATATATATATAAATAAATATTTGTATTTTAATGACAGTAAAATCTTAATTCTTTAAGGTTGATAATTATTGTATTTGATAGATAAAAAAATTCAGATTATTGTTAATTTAAATGTGAAAAGATTTTTTTTTTCTAATTTTCATTTACATTTTTTTTTTTTTTTTTTGTATGAATTACTGATAATGTGTTACTTCTTAACATTTGTTTTCAGCCTTTAGCAACAAAATATTTCTACTTAGTTAACTTATAATATTGCTTGTTATCTAAACCAATTTTGCTTAACCTTAATTGTAGGAGATCACTCATATTTTCTTGAGTTTATACAAAATTAAATTTCAAATTCTTCTGCTGAGTTATGCTGTATGTGACTATTTGTCATCAAACTTGAGTGTGAGAAGAACTGGATTGGAAAAATTAGACAACCTATTCTAGACACTGAAATGTTATATCATCTCAATAATAACCATCATGTTCAATTGATTCCATAGTGCCTTCCTAAGATTAATGTGTTTAAGTAATCCTTGAAGTAATATCCTTATTTACCTATAGCATAACTTTTGTGCATTATTGTTAGAACATATTTATTTATTAAATTTATAAAGCTTAATATATGCTAATAATCCATTTTCAAAACATTTATTTGGAAATACTGATTTTATAAAATTGCATTGCAGGAATAAATATCTGTAGCATAAAAATGGGCAATCATAATAAGGAAGAACTAGTCTGTATGTAGAATCCAGAAAGTCTTTTTATGAATTACTTCTTTAATTCTAGATGCTGATACTATGAAGATTGATAATTATGATTTATACAGAGATTTCTGTTTCATTAGTAATATTTTATAAATGCATACTGGACTGTTTCTGCAGGTTCTTGTTAAGGTGAAATGCATATAGAAACAAAATTTAATTTATTTATGCCTTCATTTCAGTTTAAACAGCATTTTTTAAAAGCTTCTTTAATGAATAGGAATATCTTGTTTGATCATTTAGCACATAAATTCCGGCATATGATGACCCCTGGTGAATACAACACATCACTAATTTGAGAGTATATATTTTTATTTCAAGCATATACTGCTGTGTAACACGCATCAAGTTTTCTCCACAAAAACAAACCAGAAATACCTGCTTTCCCCACTTCAGATAATGTTTCTTTTCTCTGCGATATGCGAACACAATCGTTTGTTGTCTGCTCAATTCCTATCCTTTGGAATCTAAATACCCCCCCCCCCCCCACCCCAAATCTGGTTTGAGACGTGTCCCTTCTATTCTGCACTCAAACTTCCTTTCTCTTCATCTGTGCGAATGCACTAATCTGACCAAGGGAAAATTCCCAAGAGATAAAATGCATGAAAGCAACAGTGAGGAAGAACATGACATTAACGAAAATATAAATGAGGATGTGTACATTGAACTTTTCATGTTATCCGATAAGGAAGATTAAGTTTGTTAGAAAATATATATTCGAAGTTTCTTTTTTATATTTACCTCTAAACATTTTTAATGTTTTCTTCTTATGATTTTACATTAACCATTTTATATTTGGTGTATCACACATGGAAAAATAGAGTGATTTTTTAGAGTTAAAAGTGTGTGTTATACGCCGAGATATGCAGTATGTATAAGTGTGTAAATTCTTGAAATGCATTCATGTTTAAAATGTAGGTTTGGAAATGTTGCTACGCTGAGTGTTTTGCCTATAACCCGAGCTCAAAGCTCAGATCCACACATTGTCACTGGAGCATCTCCTGCTGGATTTTCTAAGATGGATTTAGATTTTTCTTCATTTTTTTATATTGGAGGTACACCTAAAGGCTACAGAGTAAGTTAATATTATGCATTATTTATTACATTTTAAATTAACTTTAACATTCAGATGCTCTAATACTGCGTAACACAATTTTTACGTTAAAGATTTCATATATTTTATCTGTAGAATTTTTGTTTTTTAAATCTTACCTTTGAACTAGTAATGCAATTAATTCATTTAGATGATTTGTGAATTTTAATGTACATTTTTGAAAGTGCATATTTTTGATTTTTTTTTTTTTTTTTTTTTTTTTTTTTTCTTGGTGGATAGAGAAATCAGACTTTTTCGATTATCAAATTAGAATATTTCCTCTTCCCTCCTTTTTTCTGAAAATTTTTATTAAAGAGAATTTATTATGCTATTTTTTCAAAAAAAAAAATTATGGCCATTTTTTTTATCAGAAATCCTTCATTTATATTTTTTCAAAATAGCACGTATTTTAATTTTTAAAAAATTTCAGTTTTTATGGGCAACAAAAAGATATAACTGCTATTTTTTTTCTCACTTTCTACAGAAGTGGAGTTTTTCCATTGCCAATTTTAAGCAAATGTCTCTAAAAACTACAAAAAAAAAAAAAAAAAAAATTATCTCAAAAATAAATGGAGATGCAGTTTTCAAACAAATTGCATTAAAAAGTACTTTTTTTTCCGAATATGATGGTATAAAAATTGAAAATGTGCGATGCTTAGAAGTTTAAAAAATTGCTGTAGAGTATTTAATCGTACTGTTTTGTTTTACGGCTGATTTCTCTGTAAGGTAACGTTATTTTTTGGAGACTACACAAAATAAGCTGGGAGAAAGAAATAGCATACCGTACTGGGGGCTAATAATTTAACCAAATCATTGTGCATCTTATTCAGATTAAGTTTAACTATTTGTTATTCATACAATGGAAGGAGTGAGAGTAATTGATTTATCTATATGCTTTAGTTTTCCACAAGATGTAGTTGTGGATCTTATTGATAGTTTTCTTTCATAATTTTATATAAATATAGTTATGACTCTTCTTTTAAGAACAAACAAGTTTAACCCAATTGCAATTTGTCAAAACATTTTCATCTTTTATGCTTATCTGAGGCATTTTTTCCCTCCTCCTACAAAATTCTAACAAAGGGAAAAGATGATAATTTAAAGGAATTATGACATCAAAAGCTATGTAATATCATTTATAATTGTATTTTATTTTATATTATATTCTGCAGTTTGTTTAAAATGTTCAGTATATATATATATATATATACTATATATATATATATATATATATATATCAGTGGCGTGGCGTGAAAATTTTCGGTGGTCATCGCAATTATTTAAGTTTGTGGTGAAAAATTATTAACTCTAAAATTCAATGGTTGAATGTTCAAAAAAGAAACTTTAAATCTTACCTTCACTTATACATGAACTCCAAATGTTCTGCTAAAACTGGATGGTAGAGTTTTAAAAGCTTATTAAGAGTTTTAAAATATTGCTTGGTCATCGCCGCATCCAGCGATGACCGGACGCCACGCCACTGATATATATATATATATATATATGTGTGTGTGTGTATATTGCGGTACAATTTTTTCAAAATTTTGTTCTTTAGAATACATAAATATTGTTTTCTTGAATATATTAGATTAATTTATTTTCAAATTGTAAATGTATGTTATTTTACTTAGGTACCTCGGGATTTGAAAGCTAGGAATTTTGCTGGATGTTTGTATGAAGTTATTTTGGATGGGAAGAAAGTGGGACTGTGGAATTTTGTGACTAGTCAAGGTTGTGATGCATGTAAAGAAGGGTATGAAAACGTTAATCTGTTAATTTGTTAGAAATTTTTTTTTTATCTTATTTAAATTATCTGTTTTATTGATTTATTTATTTTTTAATTATGCTATTTTGTTTTTAAAATAATGTCTTCTAGATAATATAATTTCTTATGTTTATGTTAACATATCAAGGAAGTATATATGCTGCTTAACTTGTAAAGTATTGTATACATATTTTTCCTTTATTAATTTTTATTATAAGTAATTTTTATATTATAAATTAAATTAACATACATAATTTTTTTTTCTTTGTTGTATTTTCATCATACTAGCGGTGTTCTATTTATAAAAGGATTTAAGTTTATTTCAACTCAAAAATTTTACAGTGTATTATATATATATATACATATATATATATATAAAATTGAAGATAATATATATATATATATATAACCATTATATAATTATTGTAAAATCCTTTTTTTTCTTCAATTTTTTATAATCATCTCTGAAGCATAAATTTATAACATTAATAAATTATAATAATAAACCTGTTATTTTCTTATTATTTATTTATTTATTTTGTTTTAAAATGAATTTTTAATTTTTATAGATTTATGGTTTCTTAAAAACTCTTAATCATGCATGTAAATATTTTAATTTTTAATAACATTTAATATGCATATTTATTTAAAAAATATATTTTATATAGGGCTGAAGAGGAAGCAGATTTTTCTGCATATAGTTTTAGAGGTGATGGATATGCAATTCTTCCACAAATTAAGCGTTATAAGAAGAGGTCATATGTTGTTGCTTTGCGTTTTAGAACTTTTGATGAAAATGCACTGCTATTTTTTGCTCCAAATGTTCAAACAGTAAGTCAGAATTTTATCATTATTATTATTTTCATGTTATATTGATATTTTAATTTGCATATTATAATCATTTAATTAGAAAATTGTTATTTGAGGGAATACTTGTTTATAACTTTTACTTTAGGCACTCATATATTAATCCCTGTCAAGAAATAATATTTTCCATACTGTGAGAGGAGGACATATATGTATGTTTTAATATTACTCAATATACGTATGAAATCTTTTTGAAAATCCAAGGTTTTAGTGATTTTTTAGTAATGTGTTTCATATAGCATGGAAAATGATAATTGAGGAATTGTTATGACTAAGTTATGAGGAATATCTAACTGGAGAATTAAAAATATATAGGTATATATTTCATTGTTATTCAAGCAATAGTTTAATTCTTCTTTCAAATTTGAATAGAATTTACTGTGTATTGCATTTTGCCAAAAATTGGCTTTTTAAGTTTAATGCAACAGTCAAGCTTAAAATTTAACACAGTTTTTTTGTGATTAAATTTTAAATAAATGTTTTAAGTTGAAATAATGTTTTTCATGCTTTAAACTTAGGAAACAAAAGTGTATATATATATATGTGTAATCTGTAATAATAAAGTAATGTTTCCAGTGGTAATGTCCTAGATGATGGCTATGATGGGATGAGAAAGTGACTCGGGAACCTTTATGCGAATCGAACTCATTTATTAGACGCTCATCATACATCTGATTCGCGAGTCGATCGCCGGTCCCGGAGCCAACAGCGTATATTTTGGGAGGTTACATTGGCGTAAGTTTAGCTAGCATCTCAAATTGCCAAAATCTTCATTTTTTGTGCGTGTTCTGGATAATATGGTGAAGATTCTAATATTTTCCAGCAGAGGGCAGAATTGTTAATTTGGGAGGAACATTTAATTTAATTGGTTCATTAAGTTTTGATTGATCTGTGGTCAAGGCCCGCACAATGCCCAGGGACTGTGACGTATCAGCCCTACCCACAGATGCCTGCAAAAAGCGCTTAGGTTAGCAGTTTCACTTTTAAAAATCGTCCTAAAATGATCTCTGAAAGTAATAGGATGTATTGCTGGG
This sequence comes from Maratus speciosus, assembly GCA_963932465.1. NCBI lineage: Eukaryota > Metazoa > Arthropoda > Arachnida > Araneae > Salticidae > Maratus > Maratus speciosus. The sequence continues at coordinate 471,464,055 of OZ010786.1, forward strand.
AAACAAAGTTACAAGGGGTAAAACTGGTTTTAGAAAGAGATTTAAAGTTAGTTGAAAGAGACTTCGGATTTTAGTTTAAATTTTTGGAATTTTGAAGGCTTTTTATCCTTTCATATCCCCCCTCCCCTCCAAGTTGAGGTCCACCCGGAATTGCCTGCAAATACGGGGGGACTCGCACGGAGAATGGCGAATACAAAAACAGATAAGTGTGACATTACAGATTAGGGTTAAAGTTAAATCTGAAGGTAAATTTAAATTAAATATAATGTTAAAGTTAAATCTGAAGGTAAATTTAAATTAAATATAATGTTAAAGTTAAATTTGCTAAGATGTGAGAACTGACTTTTGCTGCTGGAAAATATATTTAAAATTTAAATTTTGAGACATAAATTTTAAGAAAGAAATTTAAGATTATAAATTTTTAAGCTGAAGTATTTAAGTTTGGGATATGGCTCTCAAGACGATCCGATCGGGCTTTACATATAATATTTGAATAATATAATGACATAAAATATGAAGAAAAGCTGAAAACAGAAACAACAATAATAATACTAAATATATATCGAAAAAAATAATAATAATAAAATGATACAATTTAAAATAGTGACCATATTTTTCTTACTTGAAAGTCCTCAAGTTTGTGCTTTTTTCAGTTAGAGTATTTAAGCACATATTTCACCTTTTTTATATAATGTTAAACTCTGTAAAAATATAAATTTATGCACATAATATAGGAATTTTTCCTTCTTTTCAGAGGTAAGTTCTCTATTTAGTCTCTTATGGCATAAATTGGTATGATTTCCACAATAATTGAAATTATTATACAGTACACAGATACAGGTAATATTAAAAAATATGATAAATATAAAACTATATTCACATATGATTACTGGGAAAAAATTGGTTTATGCACAACACATTCAAATTATGGAAATATTTAAAAATTGAAAACTTTTCTTCACTCATTTGGAAATGTGAAAATGTAAAAAATATGTTGAAATATAAAATTGATTAAAAAAAAATGTAAACATTAAACAAATATAATAATAATATTGAAATGTACAATGAAAATAAAGAAAAATATATTGAAGACTATTTACAAGGTAAGTAATATTTATCCTAAACCTCAGGGAGGTTTTAGCACATCCTAAACCATTTACGGTTTTCGCATATCCTAAATCTCAATGGAGATTTTAGCAAAAATTAAAAAAAAAAAAAGAAAAATGAGCTTTATGTTTATTTTTTGTGTGAAGATGCAGATGCGGTTTACCTGTAAGCAATGGTGTTTACTATTTTGCAGACTGAGGTATTATTCATTTTCCTCAGTGGCATTAATAAACTAAAGTCATAATTTAATAAACCACATTTATATCTCACTCAGCTTTTGGCAAATATCAAAAATCTCTAAATTTTTAAGAATTCAAGAATTTCACTACTGGCAAAAAGAGAAAAAAAATCAATAAATAAAACAGGAAAATTAAATAAATAAAACAAACAAAAAAAATTAATAAAATAATAGATCCTGGTTCAAACAAACAGGATTATGACCAAGACTTCTAAGTGCATGGCAACCCGTTGACAAATTTTTGTTAGCTAGCTTTTATTGTCCGGACATTTGTTCAGATTATACAGGTCACTGAATCCCTTTTTGTCTGTTGAGGGGTATTTTCGGTGGAAGTTACTTAAAAAAAAAAATATTTTGTTTAAAGACTTAATGGGGTGGAACCATGGTCATCTTTAAAATTGTATGTGTGTGTTTAGACACTATTGGATTTACCACGGTTAAAGTGGGGTTACCACGGTCATGTCTAAACCAATGATTGCATTATGGGAAATATCTTGAACATGGTGGGGGCGGGACTTTCACCTGTTTTCTAAAATTGGCAGGTGTGAAATACCTGCTCATATATTGTATTTATGAAATGGGATTTATTATAAAAAAATATATATTGGATAAAATATTAAAAATTCAAAACTCAAAATATAATATAATGTAAAATATAATATTCAGCTGTACACAAAATCTAAAATGAATAATAATTGGCATAAAATTCTATATACAAAAAGAAATATTTTAAAAACGTTCTCATTAAAATAAAATCTATCTACACAAAAATGATTCAAATATGGATTAATCTAACACACAACATGGCATAAATAACTATTTACAAACATTTAAAAATTTCAGGGTGCTCATCTGTATTTATAAAAATAATTAATGGAATAGGATACTAAATTTTATCAAATATTCATTTGCACAAGTATTATTTGATAAGTTTTTGTTTAAAAACATGTAACTAGTTTCATGAATTTATTTACAATATGCAAAAACATTAAAATAAAATAAATTCACGTATTGGTGATCGCACGTATGCGTCATCTGATGACTAAGAAAACAAAAACTACTGTTACCTTAGTTAGATTTTAACATGCATACAGTATGTCTACATCAAAATTTTCAATAATTTTAATCATGAACATTAAATATCATAAGAAATAACAATAATAAAAAAAAAATAAAAGTAATAAAAACTTGAAAATAATAAATTTAAATTTGCTTAAAATCTTTAAAATCCCTTTAATATAATACCCATATTGCTAACAGTATTTTTTGTTCTCATTATCACAAAGAATGATTAATGCATAAAAAAACCTTTTTTTTTTTTTTTACTACTAAAATATTTCATAAAATGAATATAAAAAGAAATCCGTAATGTTATCTAATTTACAAACTGAAAAAAAATTTAAAAGGAAAATAATCTTTAAAAGAAAGCACGTCAGTTTTTTTTTTTTTTTCAAACTTAGATGTAATTTAAAACGAAAACAACACCAATCTAAAATAATGATTAAATAAAAAGAAACATACCTGTAAATAAAGAATATCCAAAAAGTTTTATAAAAAGAAAGACACACTAATAATAAACCGTTAAATAATTTTCTTTTCTTTTTTTCTTTTTTTTTTTTTTCCCAGATAAATTTTAATGATAAATAATTGAACGAAACTTTTCTGGGTCTCCCTTATCCTAAAAAAGAATATATGTTCTTGAACAGTCTGACACAATTTCAATAGGAAAGTTTTTCACTCAGTTGATAAGAGAAAAATGATCAAGTTATTTAAGCTGGAATCACCATGCGTAATCAAGAAACCACAAATTGTACGATCACTTTAAAGAGGTCTAAATAGAACTTTATATTTCCCTTTTATTTATGAGGATTGTTGGATGTTGGAGGGAAAACAGTTTTCAAAATGAGTAAATGTTTTTTTTTTTCTTCTTCTTCTTCTTCTTCATATCACGTTTGTTTGCAGATAATTTTCAAGCGCAATAAGTCTTCACAGCAAACGATTTCGGCATAAATTCCGTTAATGCGTAGAAAGACAACGGGTAGAAAGACGAAGTATTTTATTTATTTATTTATTTTCTGTAACAGCTTGTAGGATCTTAAAAATGGAAGAAGTATTGTTGTTTTTTACACAGAGAGCGCGGCCATTTATCCATTTGAGAAAACTCTTAAAACTCTTATTTTTCGCTCTTGGTAATACATCCATTTAATAACTTGAGGAAAATCCATTTTCTTCTAAGTAGCCGGGTATTTAATAGAAAGGTATAGGGATTTCTTGACGCAAATTCTTTATCCTGTGCGACTTCTGTAATAATAAAGTAATGTTTCCAGTGGTATGGTCCTAGATGATGGCTATGATGGGATGAGAAAGTGACTCGGGAACCTTTATGCAAATCGAACTCATTTATTAGACGCTCATATGAAAGGATAAAAAGCCTTTAAAATTCCAAATTTAAATTAAAATCCGAAGTCTCTTTCTTTTAACTTTAAATCTATTTCTAAAACCAGTTTCTCCCCTTGTAACTTTGTTTCTGAGCAATACATCTTATTACTTTCAGAGATCAGTTTAGGACGATTCTTAAAAATGAAACTGCTAATCTAAGCGCTTTTTGCAGGCATCTGTAGGTAGGGTTGATACGTCACAGTCCCTGGGAATTGTGCGGCCCTTGACCACAGATCAATCAAAACTTAATGAACCAATTAAATTAAATGTTACTCCCAAATTAACAATTCTGTCCTCTGCTGGAAAATATTAGAATCTTTACCATATTACCCAAAACACGCGCAAAAAAGGAGAATTTTGGCAATTTGAGATGCTGGCTAAACTGACGCCAATGTAATCTCCCAAAGTCTACACCGTTGGCTCCGGGACGGGCGATCGACTCGCGAATCAGATGTATGATTAGCACCTAATAAATGAGTTTGATTCGCATAAAGGGTCCCGAGTCAATTTCTTAACCATCCTCTAGGACAATCTCACTAGTAACATTACTTTATTATTACATATATATTTAAGACATTCGGATAATGAAACATATATTTTTACTGATTAATTTTTTTTCTCTCACTTATTACTGTGATTACTTTTTGGAATGAAAATGACAATTCGAATAACTTACCCTTCAAAAGATCCTCCCTGAAGGCTTGCCTAATGCCTACTATAGCAAAATGGCGAAAACTAGCCAATGTTTAACGACAATCTTCATCCCTTCTAAATCTTTTTATATTTTCATTATTTTGCATAGTGACCAAATTATACAAATAATTTTCATCTTGAATTAGTCTTTTTAGCTACATGCATACACTTTTAGTGTTTAATTCAAATTCTTTTATTAACTAATGTGCTTTTTTCTATTTCTTTATTGGATAGATTGTCATACTTTATTGGTTTGCTTTTTGTAATAGGGTGACTTTGTCTCATTAGAACTACGAGATGGATATATTGTGTATCAGTTCAATTTAGGAGGAAGTCAATCAAGGTCAGTCTTAAAAACAAGCAAAAAGTATAATAATGGGAATTGGACTCGTCTTGTTGCACAGAGAGAAAATCTTCAAGGTTATATATTTGTCATTTATTATATCCTAAATCATCTGATTTCATTTTTATTATCATAATGTTACTTATAATTTATGAGTTTTCTTTTTAATATCAGAGTAATAGTACATTGATGTGATGTTTAACTCACTAATACAATAAAATAAATTATACGTCATAAATCTGTAGGATGTTATAGTATTTGAGATATTTGGCTAACTGATAAGGTGTAAAATTGGTACCATCTATCTTAAAATTTTCGTTTTTAATTGCGAGATATTTTTGCTCTGTGAGTGTCATGGACCAATTCAAAATCTTAATCAAAGGTGATGCCATTGCCTAAGCAGTCGCTTTTATTTTATTAAATGCATGGTGGGCTTCTTTAATGTCTTTACAAGAAGAAAGTATTGGATTCATGAAAATTTTGGACTTTCGGTTTTCGACGGATTTACACGTTTTAGGGGTCAGAGATTCCGAAAAACATGTTTTTACAAAATGTCTGTCTGTATGTGACAAAAATTTTGTGGGCGCTGTATCTCAAGAACTAATGCATAGAATTTAATAAAAATTTATATTCAGTTAGTCCCTGATATAAATTGGTGCTGTTTAGTTTTTGGTGTAAATCGCTCAACAGGTGATGCTACAATGCACCATTTTTTATGATTTCCACAATAGCTCAATCTCCATAACTAGTGCACGGATTTTCATCAAACTTCAGATTCAGTTAGTCCTTGATATGAATTGACGTTTTATATATTTTGGTGTAAATCGCTCAACAGGTGGCACTGCTATGCTGCATTTTTTGTAATTTCCACAATAGCTCTATCTCAAGAACTAATGCATAGATTTTAAACAAACTTCAGATTCAGGTATACCTAGATATGAATTAGTGCTGATTAGTTTTTGGTGTAAATCGCTCAACAGGTGGTGCTGCTATGCAGCCTTTTTCAAGATTTCCACAATAGCTCCATCTCCAGAACTAATGCTCATATTTTCATCAAACTTCAGATTCAATTAGTCCTTGACATGAATTGATGTTTTATAGATTTTGGTGAAAATTGCTCAACAAATGGCGCTGCTATGCTGCATTTTTCAGAATTTTCATCAAACTTCAGATTCAGGTATACCTTGATTTAAATTAGTGCTGTTTATATTTTGGTGTAAATCGTTCAACAGTTGGCGCTGCTATGCTACATTTTTCAAAATTTCCGCTATAGCTCTATCTCAAGAACTAATGCACGAATTTTCATCAAACTTCAAATTCAGATATACTTTTATATGAATTGATTCTAAATTGATGTAATTTCTTGTAATATTTAAATGATTTAATTGATGTGATATATACAGAAGAAAGTTTTGTGATGGCCACAACTTACTAGTTATAAGTTTGGGGGCAAAAAATATAGTTTGACAGATTGAAAAATTTTGTCAATGTTTTCATCTTCGGGTTCATCTTGACGAAAAGATTTCAGTTCAGTTTAACTTGTTGAAATGTTATTATATTCATGATTTTATCTGAGCAAATCACATGTAATTTTTGTAAATATCAAACAGGAAAAGCATGATCATACTATTTTTGTCTTTCCATCCCATCCTTGCATATCCTTTACTAATTATCTTTAATGCCAAGATAAAAATAATTCCACCGAACAAATTGCAATTTTTTGAAGTTATATCACTGTGAAGTGTTAAAAAGATTTTTGCTTCATACTGAATGAAAGCACTTACATTATTAAAATCAACAATAATGAATATTTGTAATAAAATAACTGTTGCTAACCACTGTAACATGTAGATAAATAATAAAGCAGATGCTCTCAAGTGAAAGGTGAAGCAGACTGTGATTGTTTGCTCATGGAATAAGTTTCTCAGCTGCTAAGGTGATCATACTATTTGGTATGAGCAAAAAACTCTTGATACATTGTAATATGTACATGAAAACTTAAATAGAAGACCAATAAAAAAAAATTAAAGAAAAAAAGTCTTTAATTATGCTTAAATCATAATAATATTTTTAATTTTTATAATATCTTCAATTATGACTACAGACAGTGTTAAAATTCATTCACAAGTACAGTACTAATAGTTTTATAAAAAAGAAATAGATTTTTTTTTTTGCGTGTCTCTACCCTTTATCCTACATTTATCTCAGAAATTTTTGTTCTCTCTTAATACCTATTGTGAACTTCTTAGTGAAAGAGAAGCATTACAGTTCGCAGCTTTGAACATCTAGGTGCACTTAATTTAAGAGGGCAGACTTTTATTTATATAAAAGGCTATAATATATACACCACCTCAATTATTTTTAAAACTTTCTTCAGAACATATTTTCTGTAATTTGTAAACTAACCCCTGCTGGAATGCAAAAATGGCTCTGTGTTTTACTCTAGAGTGATATTATCTCTTCTTTTTAACAAATTAATTTTTGTATGAGAATGATTATTTACATCTAAAGCATTTAAATGTGGTTGAAACAGTCTTGATCGTTATATACAGTGAATTCTCGATAAGTCGAATATTCGTTTAAGTCGAAGTTTACACAAAGTTCCGGCCCCTTTATTACAATTCAATATTAAACTTCCTCGTTCTGTCGAAGTCTACATCTTTTAAGTCTATTTTTTTCCCGATTGAGAAAAAACAGTAATTCGACTAATTTCTTAATTTTTCAGCCACAGCTCAAAAATACTGCCATTTTCTGTTAGTTAAAATATTTCTCCACTTCTTCGCCGGCTTTGAAAGGCGTTATTATTATTTCCTACATCAGACAGTGTGGAGCCTCTGCAAGTTTGGAATTTCAGCTGAAATCGTCCCCCACCCCCTACCCCATTCATTCCTCTTTTACGCATTCCCTTTTCTCAACATCTATTCTTTGGAAACAGAGCAGGTGGCTAAGTGAATTCTAATTGGTCAAATTTCCCACGCTTTTATCCAAGGATTTTTTTTTCCCGATTCTATTGAGACTTCATTGAAGTTCATTACTTTAATGTTGAGTCACACATTCTTACTTTAGAACAAAAAGTAAATTTGATAAAAGATATTGAAGACAATCCTAATTTAAAGAAAAAAGATATAGCCTTGAAATATGGTGTCCCTCCCAACATGCTATCTACTATACTGAAAGATAAGGAAAGCGTTTTCAAAAGACATAAGTCAAGTGTGAAACTAAAGTGCAAAAGGATTAAGAAGTGTGTCTTCCCAGATATCGAAACAGATCTCGTAAAATGGTTTACATATTACAGGACACAGAAGAGTGTAATTCCTTTAAGTGGTACGATGTTACGAGAGAAAGCTTTGAATTTCACAAAATTATTGAATGTGGAAGGCTTCACTGCAAGCACGGGATGGCTTGAAAAGTTTAAAGCCAGGCACAACATCGTGTTTCGGACATTACATGGTGAAGCAAAAGATGTGTTCTATGTGCTGTGTGATGAATGAAAGACAGTTTCATTACCTAAACTTCTTGCAGGTTACAGCGCAGACGACGTTTTCAATATGGATGAAATAGGACTTTTTTACAAATGTTTTCCTAACAAGACGATGATGTTTAAGAGGGAATCATGTTCCGGTAGACAACTAAGTAAAGAACGTTTAACTGTCCTTGTCAGAGCAAATGCTTCTGGAACAGAAAAATTCCCTTTACTGGTCATCAGTAAATACAAAAATCCTCGCTGTTTCAAACATAAAAAGTCACTTCCCGTACAGTACAGATCTAATCACAAAGCTTGGATGACGCTAATATTGTTCGAGGAATACATCAGAAATTTGGATGTAGTGTTTCATGCAAAAAAGCGTAAAGTGTTGATCTTCGTTGATCAGTATACTGCTCACAGTCAACTTTTGAACTTGAAATCTATCAAGTTAGAATTTCTCCCTTCCAACACAACATCTAAGCTACAACCAGCAGACCACGGAATAATTGAATGTTTAAAGCATTCCTACAGAAAACGTCTAGTGCGGAAGGCAATCGAGAATGACGAAAATGGAATAAATCAAAAGTGTGATGTGTTAGAAGCAATTAGACTAATTTTGAGTGCCTGGAATAACGATGTGAAACAAATCACTATCAAAAATTGCTTTAGTAGATGTGGCTTCTTTGCAAGCAATGCGGACTCATGTGTTTTGAATGAAAGTCTACAAGATCAAGGTATTTCTGAAGATGACGATACTGAGTTTTTGAATATTGACGAAAATGTTGCAGTTTGCGGAGAACTTAGTGATTCAGATATAGTTGAAGCAATAAAAAATTAAGGAGAACGATCCTGAATCTGAAGAAGATGACGAGGAAGTAAATTGCGTTTCACCACCAAATAATCAAGAAGCACATGCAGCAATGACGACACTACAGCAATATCTCGAAAGTAGAGACGGTGTGGGCGATTCTCTTTTCCTTTGTTTACAAAATGTGAGTGACTTTCTAACCAGTGAAAGACAAAAAAGTTCCTTCAAGCAGTCATCATTAACAAGTTTTTTTTCACAAAATTTGAGTTTGTAAGTACCTTATATTATGTACTATTAAATTGTATTTTTCTTTAGTGCTCATTTTGCAAGACTCTGTTATTACAGTATAATTTCAATTCCTATCTATAAGATTGAATTATTTTTTATATTTTTTCTGTATGTATTTAAGGATTTTCGATAAGTCGAACTTACGATATCTCGAATATTTTTGCCGGTCCCTTCGAATTCGACTTATCGAGAATTCACTGTACATATTTAACTTTAATGTGACGATGCTTAAATTTGTTGAATCTTCCAACTCTTTAGGCAGCTTAAATGTAGATGAAGAATCTCATGAAGGGCAATTACCAGCTGGCACTCCCACTGCCATGGAGCTCCAAAAAACATTCATTTATTTTGGAGGTGTTCCACCCAACTTTACCACAACTTTGTAAGTAAATTTAATTGAATACTTTTAAAGAAAGTCATTTTAGTGAAACATATTTGGCACTTAATAATCCAATATAAATAGGGTAAGGTTACAAAAGTTATATCCTAATATTTAAATATTGCAATTGTAGATTTTTGTTGAACATATTAGGAATTTGAAAAACATAAGTTTAAATTGAAAATTTTATCTTTTCAATTTTAAAGCTTTGGGCGAAAATGAAATCTCCTAAGAAAATTATGTTTTTATTGGACTGTATGTAATTCTATCTTTATTATTTTTTCTTGTACAATATTCTTGAAGATAGTGCAATATCTTAATTTAATTAACTCTTTGTTTACAGATGAAAAAAAATAATAATGATCATAATTTATGTAGGGAAGTATTGGTAGAACCAGTATATGTATATTATTATTTTTAAAAATGTTTACAGCTTTCTTATGTTTTCTTTTAAAAACAAACTATATTAGTTAAACAAGTTTCATAAAAAAAATGGGGGGGGGGGGGAATAAATTTTTCTTATTTTGCCAACCTGTTTTACATATTGAATATTCTTTGAGTTATTTATTTTAATGTTTGGGAAACTATTACAACATATATTCACATACAGATGTACAATCAATGATGAATTCATAGGGTGGTCCATGTGGGACATCTTCCCTAATATCCGGAGTATCAACTATCCCTTCTAAAGTTGTCCCTTCTTATATTTTTGAGTTTTTTAATATTTTAAAAGTGTAAAATTCTGTACTTTTTCTTTGATGTCAATATAAAACAGCCAGATAAATATTTTTTCCCTTTTCTCTCTTTTTTAAAAAAAATTATAAGCTAAATCATCAGCTGCTGTAACAATAGCAAAACAAATCTTGAAGTATTTATTATAAAATCACTTTTTTAATTTGTTTTCTTTCATGAATACGTTAAATTTGTATGCAGAGTAGATATTAAATAGAATAAATGTACAGTAAAACCTACATAACTGACACTCCTGAAATAATGGATACCTCTATTTAGCGAACACCTTTTTCAATCCACAACCCATACATATTTGTATGCTTTTACTTTTGGTAAGCAGACACTGCCAAATAGCAGACAAATTCTGTGATTCTGGGGTGTTTGCTATTGAGAGTTTTTACTATATTACAATAATTATGTAAGTATTTCTTTGAAAATTCAGGTGGAGTGGTATTACATTTAAGAGATTTTTTGGTTGCATGAAGGATCTTCAAATAGATTCTACACCTCTTGATTTACTTCAGAACAGTTCTTACGGAGTGGAAGCAAGCTGTAAAGACATTGTAAGTTAAGAATCAAAAGCATCCCTAAAATAATGAAATAAAAAAGAAAAAAAATCTGAATATTTAAATTTTTTGTTTTTAATTGATCCATTTGTATGTTTTAAATGATAAGTGTGTTGTATAGCATGCATTATGATTTTTAGGATGTTCATTAGTATAATTACCTATAAAATGGGACCTTTAAATATTTGAATAGAATAATTTGTGTTGCTAGCTTTTATTCTTTAAAAAAAAAAGGGAGTTTGTTTTACATTTATTTGTATTTTATCACTCTACCATCATTTCTAACATCCTACTAATTTATTTTAAATGCACAAGAAATGTCTCCTTTTAACCCCTTGAAGGGGAATGATGCATTTTTGCATCACTTAACCTGTAAGCATACGTGCTGGGATAAATCTTACCCCAATCACGTTTTTTCTTCGAAAAAAGGATACATTTTTTGAGGACAAGGTCATCGAGAATGGAGGAGTGAAGACATGTCTTTTTTTCTGTGTGCTTGGAAGGAAGAACTATACCTCTTGGGAAAAAATAATCCCCCCTGTATACAAACGTAACATGTTCATTTCTTACGGTATAACGTGCACTAAAATAATTTGAATGAGAGAGTAACATAAAAGCTATTAGTATATATTGTTGAAAGGGTATTAAATATAATTAATATCAATTTTGTGAAATATTTAATGTTTTAAGGTGTAAAACAAATCGTTTGCATATTTTCTATGAAAAAAAGCATGATTTTTACAGACACTGCTACAAAATCTGAAAATAAATATGAATGTACCATAAAAGTTTTTTAAATGAAGCAGTAGACTGTATACACTAACTTTTCACACTATTTAATTGAAAGTTTTCACAAATTCACAAATAAATCATCCGCTTAGGGATCACACTACACTCATCGAGGTTCACAAACTCGACTGGTAAAGAAAAGAATATCAACAATAAATTCCCTGCGCAGAGGGAAAAACAGAGTATGTGTTTTCATTTATCCCTATGCAGAGGGAAAAGGGCTGGAATATTCAGCGTCACTTCAGCACAACTCAAATATATGGAATTAAGAATTATAAAAGTAATTTAAAACTAAACAATGAAAAGCGTGATTTTTTTCCATAAAAAGGAGTAGTACTGTTGTATTTTACAGTATAGAGCATTAGATTTGTTTTTAAAACATTTAGCCAAAAATATACTGGGAGACAAAATTGGGTGAGATTTATCCCATGCATGTGCTAACGCTACAAATGTAGGCACGTGTGCTGACATGTTAATTTTAATACCAGCATTTTACAATGAAAAATTTGATTGTAAATCCTGGTGCCATTCAGTCATTTCAGCATTTTACGAATACAAGTACTTTCTCCCTGAAAGGGTTAAAGGATTTTCCTTGAAAATGGTTTCATAATTAATGCAGCAGAAGATTGTTAATCTGCCTAGCTTGGTTCTAGGCATTTTACAGATTACAGGTCTTATTGGTTTAATGTTTTACATTTTTTCATTCATAATTTGGGTAAATTTTGATTTTTAGTACTTAAAAACAAATAAATTTCTCAGTTAAATGTGCAAATAAAGTATGAATTATTTAAAAATAATTTATAGGCTTTTGTATTTTTTAAATATATTATCAATAATTCTTTGTGTTGAAGCATTTGGTTTATGCTTCTGTATTGTATTTATTAATATTGATTTAAGTGATTAGTTGCTTGGTTTTTGAATAAATGGTTTTATTTTCCATTCTATAAATTGTAATTATTTGTATATGAGGGATTAAATATGTTGTTTAAGTAACCATCTATTATTAATGCAAATATTAAAAATAATAATAATAAGGAAAGAATGTTTTCAATTTATCATATAAATGATTAAATAAATGTTTTTATTTGTATTATCATTTTAAATTTTTAAAAAGTTAATTATTATATGATAAACATGTATCAAAAATAAGATTAAAATTGGGTTAAGTCAAAAAATTTTTAAAATATTGTCGTTGCAAAGTTATTTTTTAAGAATTAAATTTCTTTGTTTTCATACACCGTAAGTTTAGATTACAGGTGTTTGCAAATTACAGGTTTGCATGTTAGTAGTAGTCTACTATAGCTATAATTATTATTTACAATTGTATTACATCATTCTGTCAACACTGTTTAGCTAATTTTGCAGTAATTATTCCCATTATATTTCACATATACGCTCTTAATATGTCTTGCCTCCCCTGCGATTATTGTCATCCTAATCGAATACAATTCTTTCTTCCATTTGATATGCATGTATATACATTTTTGTGGTAAAAGTAGAGATGGCATTGTTTACATAACAGCATAAATATTAGTAATATTAACATAAAACTTGTTATTCAGTAATAAATTAACAAAAAGTCCCTGTTAATTTTGAATGACTCATATGCTAAACATAAAAATAAATAAATAAATATAGCTGAAAAATATTTTAGGAATTAATATTTACATAGAAATATAAATAAAATTACTGAAAATTGTTTTCTAACGTATAAATTTCATCTATTAGGGAAAACAATACTTCAAAAGCATTTAAAATGCTCTTGAAAGATATAGATAAGAAAAAAAATATTGTGAAACTCTTATGAAAGAAAAACCACCAGGCTTTTCTGTGATGAAATCTGTGTAAAGAAATTGTTTTGAGCAATCATTTGATGTAACTGTATTCACATGAAATTATTAGTAGAAATAACTTTCATTGACAGTATAGATACTGCAATTAAATCTCGTTTTGATGCTTGTCAAGGGTTTTTTATTAATGTGTAGCAAAACTGTGTGGCTTTAACCACATTTTTACTTTATGTATTCATGAAGTTTTTAAGTTACTGTAAATTTGTAAAATATCACTATTTTTTACAAAATGTTCTAATTTGAAAAATATTTTAGCCTCAAAAAACTGTCGGATTCAAGGGAACTGGATATATAGAAATGAAAGGACAGCCATTGTTGCAAGAATCAAGTTTCTCTTTTTCCTTCCAAACAATACAAGATACTGCAGTTCTACTTTTAAGTACATTTGATTCAGGCAAAAACTTAGAAACTAAAAGACAGGTACAATTTAACTTAATCTTTTTAATTGTTTATATAGAGAGTTATTAACTTTTTTTTTTTTTTAATCTTGTAAAATTCCATGAATCAAGATATTTACCGTTCAGTATTTTGGAGTTTCCAAATAAGATTAAGGAAATTCTAAAGAAGAAAAAAATAAATTACTCCAGTTTTTACTGCCAGTTGAAATTTATGTTAAATATTGTTTCAAAAGTGTAATTTAAGCGGTGTAATTTCATTCCCTATTGCCTGAATTGCTGTTAAATAAAAAATGACAGACAAACATTGTTTGTGTTGTCCTCACTTTTTACTTTAGTCTCTTAGGTAATGTCTTACTTTTATAAACTCTGTTAATATCATTATCTTTATTGTCACTTAACCTTTTAATGTATGCAAAATAAAAGTGACTAAGTCTGGCCTAAATAACTATTGAAAATGATAATCAGACAACACGGAATAATGTCTTCTATCAAATAATATTTTTAAAAATTTGTTTAGAGGACTATTTGTATTAAAATGAACTCAAACCTTTAATTTTGCAAGCGTAATACCTAAATATGGTTTAAAAAAAAAAAAAAAAAAAAAAAAAAAAAGTTGTATGCTTTGATTAACCTAAATACAAATTTCCAAGCTGTTCACCCAATTAGATTTTTTAAATAAAGTTAATTTTATGAGCAAAATATTTTGATTTTTTGAAAATCTTGTGTTTTAGAGAAAGGATATTAAACGTTTTAAATAGTATGTTATTATTAGCTATATTGATGCTATTAATAATGTTCGTTAAATGGTTGATTTTGGAGAGGCTGTGGTCAATCTTTTTACAGAAAGCCTCAACAGACAGATATCTACAGTTGAAAAAGGATTCCATAGTACTATAAAATGTCCAAGCCGAATCTGGAATTAAAACTTAGCACCTTTTAACTAATTTAGTCAGCACTGTAAGTGTAAGACAAGCAGATGGACTTAGATATTATGTGTGATTGTGTAATACATTTGCTTTTAAATAATACATATTGATTTAACTGTCAATTATGCTTAGATATAATCAAATTTTAAATAAAACTTTAAATCCATAAGTGCATATTTTAAATTTTAACAATATATTTGGAAGTTTTTTAGTTTATGTTTGCATGCATATTTTGGCAGTTTTTAAGTGCATATAATCTGCTGTCTGGTGATTATTATTTATTTATTAAAGCATGGATTTGTTAGGAAAGTTGTTTTCACACATGCCTTCCAGATTTCTAGATATGTCTTGTCCATATCATGTGATAGATAGTCTCTTCTTGAGAAAGGCACTATCTTTTTTTTAAAAACTGAGTTGTGTATATAGGTTATTAAATTTTAAATGATATTTACTCTGTTGTAAAAAATATGAAAATATTGAGTTTCTTAAAAGATTTAAATACACTAGATTTATTTATTTTTCATTTTTATTTTCAATGTTTTTCATATAATTAATTTTATGTTTGATTCTGTTTTGTGCTTCATAGAGGAAAAGCTCTTCTAAAAAGGTGAGTTTTATTGTATTTAATTAAAAAAAAAAAAAAGTGTGAATTCCAAATCAGTTTTTCTTCCTCACGAAGATACCAAAGTTATTATTTTTCTTACATCATTTGATAATATATATATATTTCAGGATTACTATTCAGTTGCTGTAGTTGATGGTCAAATAGAAGCCAGATTCAATGGAGGTAATGGTGAAGCCACTATTGTTTCCGAAGATGTATATAATGATGGAAATTATCATACCATTACTGTTTTAAAAGCCCATCGAAAGTAAGTTATTATGATGACAATCATCAGATTTTTATGTTATATTCATTTAAACAATAATATATTATGTTTATACCCTCCAGCTCCTTTGGATATTTTTTAGAGAAAAATAAATGGTGTATACTGAATAATTTAGATGACAGTTTCAATTGGCTAATTACAAATGAAAATATTTTTTTGGTTGAATAAATTTTATAATGTAACTGAATGAAAAATAATTGTTATGTGAGTATTGTTGAAGAATTGTTATTGAACTTCACTGAATGAAGTTTTGTTTCACAATCTTAAATGTTATGTCATTAAAGAATTGCATTAAATAAACCCCTTTTTTTATCTGCAAAATTTAATAAATTAAAAGAATCCTTTTCACAAAATGGAGTTGGTGAACCCTTTGTTCAAAAGAAAAATAACAAATTGAAAAACTTAAAACAAGTTGAGCATAACAATTCAGCTAATATTTTAATTTTTTTATAATAATAAAATTGGAGGATATTTTTTTTAAGAAAAAGAACTTTTTAAAAAGCTTAATTAAAATTTTTTTAAAATAAGAAAGCATGAAAAATAAATAAATAAACAAAACTGTAAAGTCTTGGCATAATTAGAAAATTTTGTGAAGTTTAAAAAAAAAATCTTTATGTGCATCTTCTTAAAACATTAAATTTTCTGTAACACTGCAATGATAATTCAATTTATATGATTCTGAATTAATAGTTTTTTCCTTTTTTACATTAACCCCAACCCTCCCCTCTCCCCCTTTTTTAGGATAACTGTGAGAATTGATGATATTGAAATTGGATCTCAACGATTACCTAGAGGATCTAAAGACATAGATGCACCTCCTCACAGAGGGTTATTTTTCGGTGGCTTCAGAGAAGGGATTGACTTCAATTCAATGATTGCAACAGATGTTCCGCTTCATGGAGTTATTAAAGATGCTATTTTCAATAATAAGTATGTCATCTTACATAGATATGCATTTTATTTTTTTATCATTATTTACTACCTTAAATAAAGAGGGTTATCCCCCTTTCTTATTTTGTTTTTCTTCGATGACAGAACTTCATTTTATTTTCTGTATTTTAAGTCAGTTAAGCTTTTGTTATGAAGCTGATAGGATATGCCATTTTTAATCCTTCTAGCTTTTATGATTTATTTACCAAAATGTATAATTTATTTATTAATTAAGGAACTGTTTTCTTCACATAGGGTTGGATAAAACTACTTTGTAAAAAAAATAAGATTTCTCTCTTTCCTTTTTTTTTTTTGCCTATTTATCTTTCTACCTGACTGCATGCAGAAAAAGAGGGTAACGTTATTTTACTATAAACAATTTAAGATTCTTTATTCCTTAATAAAATGGGAATGGGTGGATGGATTTTAATAAATGTTGTGCCAAATATTTGTCATCACTCCCGTGTGTCATGGGCTATAGTTATATAGTCGGCTTTCCTGGAATAACCAGATATCTCCAAAATATTTTCAAATCATTGCTTTATTAAAAGATATGTATTGTGAAGTTATGAAATTTTTACAATCATTCATTGTGAATAGTAGTAAAATGTCAATAAATAAATAAGAAACAAATTAAATCAAAAGGTATAGTTTTACATGATAATGTGTGTCTCCTAAATATTTAAATAATGTATTATGTTATAAAAATCTTTAGGCTTTTGTTTTGTTGTGTTCTTTTTTCGAAGCTTCTCTACTTTTTAAAAACTTCCTTCCCTTATGAAAAGATAATAAACCATTTCAATTCTTTATTTTGTAAAAAGCTAGTAGAAGTATATTTTTGCATTTTTAATGTATTATTATTTATTGCATTTGTTTGTTATGTTGATATATTAAAAAAAAATTTTGCATCTAGGGTTTGGGTTTTATTTATTTCATATTTATATTCTTCATTAAAAAAAGAGAAAAATACTGCTACGGCATCAGACTACAAGCACATTTGTTCCAAAGCCACGTCCCACCCTGTATTTTATTCTGCAGGTGTTCATGGGAAATGTGAAATTTTGTGTGAATTATTCTGTCTATAATTAATTATTTTCATTCCATTTATGCTCCTTTTATCAACTTTCAGGTTACTAAACTTTAATGAGCCTGTTGAATTTAGAGGAGCTGGTATTGGTCGCAATCAGAAAGATTGGTTTGGCATTGAAGCCCCTTATTCTGGAATCATTCAGCCATTAGAAACGTGTGCTGAAATGGCATCTTATAACACAGAAATGCAGGCAGCAAAATTTGGAGATGAACCCTACAGCCATGCTAAAATTCCTATTGGAAGAAAAGAATTTGTGGATGAGTAAGTGATATACAAAATATTTATGACTAGATTCAAAGCCTGGATGATGACTAGTGAAAAATTGTTTAAATTAAAGACTTATTTCTGATATATTTAATGAAAATGGTCTTAAAAGGTATTAATACATATTTATTTAAAATCATATATATGCTACAAAATTCTAAAATATTTCCTATCTTTATTTAAATTGAATGCCAATATTTACTTCATAAAAATCCACCAAGAATGTTAGGAGAAAAATAGATTAAAATTAAGCTAAAGATTTTTTGTATTTACACACATTGAAAGTGTCAAACACATATAGTTAAAAATATTTAAAAGAATCATAATTTTACTCAGAATCATATAGTATTCGTTTGGAAAATCAAAAAATTATTACTATTTCCTATCTCTATTTAGATTTTGTTACAACGTTTATGGTTGATGCCAAATCATATTTTATTAACCAGAAAATATTATGTCCATATGTTCTTTTGATGCTGGATGCTGTTCCTTTTTTTTTTTTTTAATGCCCTAAAATACCAAGAAGATGCTACGTATTGCTTACCTTTGTTTTTTATTCATCCATTCTTAGTCCTCATTTATATGTTTTCATTTTATGCTGTCATCACTAAGATATTATTTTAGATTATCCTATTTTAATTAATATCAAATTTCAGTTATTGAATGATTTTTTATTTTTATTTCCAATAGAATTTTTTAAATAATGAAGTATTATTTGAGTTGTCTTTAGTTATGCCTCTTGAGTCAGGACTCTATTTAATGAGCCTCTGATTTACAAACTTTTTCTTAAAAACAAGAACATGCTGTCGATTTTACTTGTAAAATAATCTACAAATAACAAAGTGAATTCTCTATTTAACAAACTTTTTTCTTGTAATTTAATTTTTCCTATTAATTCTTAAAATATTTCTGGAAATTTCAAACTTATTCTTTCTTTCTACACATTTTATGATGCACGATGAACTCGTTTTATAAAGCAACTAATCCTCTCATTATTGCCTTCTATTTTAACTTCAATTTATTTTATTTATATGAAGATGGTAATGACACTCCCGAAGTTGTAAAATCTGTGTGTTTCAAAGGGTGGGGCAGTTGTCAAAAATAAGAGATACTATTTATTTTTTAACACTGGAGATGGTAATGTCCTTCTGGGCATTGTAAAACTATGTCATTCTTTGCATTTCCTTCTATGTGTTTCAATCATCATTTACACCATTTCACTGGAAAAACTTTCGATACCTCCCTTTTCACCCTCAATTGAGATATTCATAAAACGGTTTTCCATATCTTTGATTAGTCATATTGGCTCTTTTAGTTCTTGAAGTTTGAAAAATGTCGAAGTGAAACTGCTGGAGTGTCAAAGAAAAGATTTGATTCTTGATGGGGTTGATAAAATTGTGAAAAACCAGGGTATTGCTTTAAAATGTGTTATTCTGCCCAGCAGTTTATCAATCATAGTAAAAAATCGAGATAAGATAAGAAAATGATGATTTATCAAATTCTTTGTGTAAAAGAAAATTTTGATTTGAATTCTTTCTGTTCCAAATGCTGAAAAATCTATGAAAATGTAGATGAGGCAGTTTTGAAGTGGATATACACAATGTGACATACAAATGCTCCAGTCCCTGAGCCTTTTTTAATTGAAAAAGCGAACGATAATGAAAATTAGATTTGCACATTGAGTGAAATTTTAAAAGACACAAAACATCTTTAATGTGGATGACACTATTTTATTTTTTCAATCTTTACCACAAAAGAAATTATCATTTAAAAAATTAAAAATGCTTTGGAGTAAAACAAAACAAAGTAAGAATAACTGTCATGTTAGGGGGAAATATTACCGGACATCAGAAATTGAAATCATTGGATGTGGAAGAAGTAAAAACCCAACATCTTTCAAAAGTACACAATATTTGGAGGTTGATTATGAGAGTCAGTTATAACTTTATTCAAGATGAGTGTGATTTTAACCAAAAATCTTGGATGACCTCCAAAATTTGTGAAAAATGGGTTCAAAAGTTAGGTAAACATGTGATTGCAGAGAATTGCAAAATTGAACTTATTTTTTACAATTGCTTCGCCCATCCTAAGAAAATCAGTGTAAAATTGAACAATGTAAAAGTCTTTTACTTGCTATCTAAGGCATATCACACACTTAACAGACAAGCGACAAAAAGTGTAAGTCGAGACATTTCACCCTGATAACAAACAAGAAACCGGTTTGAACACTACAATTTGTCTCCTGTCTCACGCTTTTGTCTGCTTGTCTGTTCAGTGTGTGATCTGCCTAAAACTGCCAAAACTGCAGTCAATGGTTTAAGGAGTAATCAAGAGTTTCAAAGTAAGGCATTGAAAAAGAATAAAAGTAAAAAGTAATTATTTTTATTCTTTCTGTTGTTGACATTCATTGATCTTAGGCATATATTGATCGTTGAGAACAATCAGTCTATGCCTAAGATCAACAAATAGCAGAAATTGCTAAAGCATAGATCTATGTCATTACAGATTATACTATTTGTAACAGTTTTGCAAAATCTGGATCCTTTCTCAGCAATGAGCATTTACCAAGCATAGAGGATGGAGATGAGATAATATCCCCTTAGAAATTTTTTTTTTTAATGTGGCTCAGAAAAAAAGAGAAACTAAAAAAAGGGCAGATTTGTAACTTTCTTTCAATTGATTCCAAAGTTCAGACCTTGGAAACACCAACTGAATTGGATATTTTGGGCAGTGTGAAAAATAAAAATATACAGCAATGGACAAAGATGAAAATGCTAAGGATCAAGTCAGAAAAACCAGCAAATCTTTGCATGATGAAATTTTAAGATCATTTTTAACAATCCTACATCCATTACAGTTTGTAGAAATTATTTCTGAATAGGTTTTTAAAACATTCAAAGATGTGAAACATATTATGTAAAAAAACTTTTTTAAAACAAAGGACTCAGACAGAATTAACAGAATTTTTTAGTAATTAAAATGAAGGACTTATGTGGTAATGTATGCTTAAAATTACTCTGCTATAATAATTATGATAATATAGTAAAAAATTAATTCGTTAATTTTAAGTATAAAGTTATTCTTTAGGTATGAGGGTGTAACCAAAAATAACCCGAATTTCTTTATAAAAAGAACTGTTAATCGATGATCCATAGGTGGAAACATTGTTTAGACTCGTCTGTCTGTATGGCTGCAAGCTAATGCCTTATTTTGTTCCTCTTCATTTGTGGAAACAAAAAAAAAAGAGTCCCACAAAGCAAGGTTGTATGTATGGGGCAAAGGAGTCATGCCATTTTTAGCCAAGAACTGACAAACTGATAAGGATATGTGAGCAAGTGTATTGTCATGATGGAGAAACCCATCCCCCATCTACTACAAATCAGGCCAGATAACTCTGCAACTACTTTAGTGGTGCATCGTCAGGTCTTCAAGTAAAATTGCATGAACTTTCTCAACATTTTTGCCTGTTCTGAAAGTTGAAGGATGTCCAGAATGTGATTTGCCACCAATCGATGTACCAATCTAATACCTTTTTTGAAGTGAGAACACCACTCATACACTTGAGTTTTTCCAATGGCGCCATCTTTGTAAGCTGTTTGCGACATCATAACTGTTTCTGCAGCCTTTTTCCCAAGCAGGAAGCAAAATTTCACAGCAGCACGCTGTTTATTCACTTAAGTCCCACATTAAAAAAATGAGAAGCAAGTAAAAATGTTCTTACAAAAAAAAAAAAAAAAAAATTGCACTGTGACCAGACACAACTTCCTCTGGCAACAGCACTGACTGAGTGCACTGAACTTAGAACGAGTTGCATGACGAACACTTAGTGGGAGTAATGCATGCTATACATGCCCTGCCTATAGTGCTGCCATACTGGTTATTCTTTTGTCCCCCCCCCCCTCCCACATTTTCTTGGTCAGTAATATTGTTTTATTCTTGTTTTTTTTTATGAATAAAAAAACCTATAGATATATATTTTTTAAAAGTATAATTAATTGCTTTCTTATATGACTACCAGACCTGCCCGGCGTTTGTAAATAAAAACCTTATATATGACTACCAGACTCGCCCGGGGTTTCTAAATAAAAACCTTAAACAAAACTTAAGTTTGTATGATTTTATATCTTTGGAAATTCTTTTAAATGAATTTAATTTCGGGGGCCCTATTGCCTTCCACAGCGTCTAATGTGTTCCCATCAAACTTCTTTCCGAACGAACCTGTAATCTAGATCCCCACTACCTATGGCAGCATTTACCAGAAGCGCCCGCACATGCCGGAGATAATCGAAAACCAAGTTGAGTGTGCTAAACCTCGTAGGAATCAAGCCCACAGAAACCCCAAAAAAAGAATGCACCATTAATGTTAGAAAATGTTGGTAACTAAAGTCTAAGATAAAATTCTATAATACAGAAAGTAGCTGAATTGTAATCTAAGTTGAAGGAAGCAAATCCCATTGAAATTGGCCCTTAAACCCGAGGAAATAACCCGCCAGCAAGCGGAGGAAGATGCCTCCTCACCTTGTAAATTTCATGAATTACTGTTAGCATTAACACGATATTTAATAAACAGATGAAATCCCTTATCTAAGTTACTTTTAAAGTAACGCGATTTTTAATTTATGGCTGTAGTGAGTAGACGTAAATTAATGCTGAAAAAAGAGATTAATGTTCGAAGAAGGTGGTAGCTGTGGTATAAAGAAAGACCAGACCCTGAGGGCCAGGGTCTAAACTGGAATGTAGTTGGGTATAAGAAAAAATTTTAGGGGTTTTAAAATAGTAGCTGGAAGACGCTAAAACTATGTTAAAGAAAATTGCAACAGAATAGGATAGTTTTTAAAGAAGCTGCAACAAAGGCCCCATGAAGACGATTAATATTCAAAATTGGTGGTAGCTGAAGTCTGCAATTTTTTTTTTTGTCATTCATATAGTAGCTGGAGAACCTAAGAAATAGTTAGAAAAAAAAAGTTTGTGAATCGGACCATTTTTAAGGGAGCTGTAACAGGGGGCCCAACTGATAGTTGAGAGCGGAGCCCTAACATGAAAACATGTTTAAATGTTTTAGTACTTAGCGTTTTAGATCTTCAATAAGTCAAAATTAATCATATGGTATGAAATAATCATTAGAATAATATTTTAAAGATATGCACAAAAATGGGGTAAATGCTTGAAAAGGGGCCCTAGAGCTCCAATAAAAATATGAGGGTGTTGGTCTAGGGGGAAGAGTTCAAGACTCAATTTTAAAATTATGCAATGAGAAGGTGAGAAAATTAGGGTGCAAAAAATGCATAGCACACAAAAATTTCAAGGGGCCCCGGATCAAGTCCTACAGGACCCTAAGGTGCTCCAGGATTTTAACTGGAATATAGAAACTGGACAATAACTAAAAGAAAAATGGTTCCAAAAATGAATATTGGATCAAGAGGGGCAATTTATTAATAATTTATGGTGCAAAAGCTTCAAGAGGCCTTGTACCAGGCCCCAAGGGGTAAGGGACTTAAGTGGCATGTAGTTTGGTATAAATACACTTTTTAGTAGTTTTTAATGCAATCTGAGGATGCTAGAACTATGCTAAAGAAAATTGCTAGGAATTCGGATCATTTTTAAAGAAGATGCACCAAGGGCCCTAAGAAGACGATTTATATTCAAAATTGGTGGTAGTTGAAGCCTGAAATATTTTTTTTTGTCATTCATGTAATTGCTGGAGAACCTAAGATGTTGTTATAAAAAAAAAAAAGCTAGTGAATCGGACTATTTTTAAGGGAGTTATAATAAGGGGCCCAAAAGGGGCCAACTGATAGTTGAGAACAGGGACCCAACATGAAAACATGTTACAACGTTTTAGTACATAGTGTTTTAGATCTTTGATTAGTCGGGATTAAGCATAGGGTATGAATTAATCATTAGAATATAATTTAAAAGAAATGGGCAAAAAAATGGGGAAATGCTTAAAAAAGGGACCTAGGGCCCCGATAAAAATATGTGAGTGTTGGTCTAAGGAGAAAAGTTCAAGACTCAACTTTAAAATTATGCATTGCAAAGGTGAGAAAATTAGGGTGTGAAAAACGCATGGCACACAAAAAATTTAAGGGACTCTGCACCGGGCCCTACGGGACCCTAGACGGGCCCATGGTCTTAATTGGAATGTAGAAACGGGATAATAACTAAATGGAGAAAGTATCCCAAAAATGAAGATCGGATAAAAAGGAAGCAATTTATTGACAGTTTAGTGCACTAAAACTTTAAAGGGCCCTGTACCGGGCCCCTTCCTAGGGTGCCTGGGTCTTAACTGAAATGTAGAAATGGGGCAGAAACTGAAAGGAGAATTCACTCCAAAAATGAAGAAGATCGGATCGAAAAGAGGCATGTTATGAACAATTTAGTGCACTAAAACTTCAGGGGGCCTTGTACTGGGCCCCTTGCAAGGGTGCCAGGGTCTTAACTGAAATGTAGAAATAGGGCAGAAACTGAAAGAATTCACCCCAAAAACGAAGAAGATGGAATAGAAAAGAGGCATGTTATTAACGTTTTAGTGCATAAAAACTGAAAGGGGCGGCCCTTAAAAAATTAAAAATCTGATCCTCAGATGCATCAGGACCTGTCTTGGACTAATCACACCTGAATTTTCAGACTTCTACGTGCGGTAGTTTTCGCTAGCCATCGCACAGAGACACACACACAGAACGATTTGTTCTTTATTAGTATAGATATTAAGTGTTTTTGAATTTAAAGTTGTCTTTATGTAGTTTAAAGTATTTTAAAGGGTGAATTCTCTGAATTTTCTATATAATGAAATTTTTTGCTGTATTTACCGGCTTTGTTAAATAGAGGTTCAACTGTAATTAAAAAATATCTATAGCATATTTTTCTTGTTATTATTAGTAAAATACAAGAGTTGTGCATCCTTTTTTTTTTATGTTAAATTATTTATTTCTTTTTATGAAATTCAGCTAAAAAATTGAGTCGTCTCCACTTTTGATTTATCTTATTTTTAATAATATTAGATCAGTATCAGTTGTGCATTTGTTATTGTTTCATTGAACTTTATTATTGTTGTTATTATTCTAAAAGCCTTTTAAGTTTATCTGTATTTTTATTTTCAGCTTTAATATTACATTTGACTTAAGAACGTACTATGCAAATGGATTAATTGCACTAGTTAAAAATGACAGGAGCTTCTCGCATTTTGCCATTATGTTATTTGGAGGAAAAGCTGTGATCAACATGTATGATAGAAAACCTCGTAGAGCTACTGGTCATGGTTTCCTCAATGATGGTAACTGGCATCATGTAAGTTATTAAAACTTTTATACTAACAAGGGAACCACTTTTGGTGCTGCTTGCACCTAGCACCGAGACCTGGTGCATTTTGTAGCCCTATACATAAAAGTTACAGAACCGATAAAATTTCTCTGTTAAAATCATATTTTATATACTTTTTTATACTTTTAATTTTTTATTATTACATTTTTATTTGTTTATTTCACGTCAAAAGTCAGTTAAGCCACCAAATATGGCACTACAATTTTCCCGTCCGCTTTATCCTCGGAGTATATGGGCAATAGATATAATTATATCAGATTGTGATTTGTTTAATAATTGATAGCATAAGAAACAAGAATTAGGCTTTTTCTTTTTTTTTTTTCTATACAGACGATAAATATATAAATAGTAAATATATTTCTATAAAAGCTTTCAAGATCATTGAAAACTAGTTTTTAGTAAAATACAAAATAAGCAATCTATTTTCTTTTGGAATCGAGTGAGATAAAGTTTCGAATCTTTAAAATGAAATGTTGCTGTATTAAATAGTCCTTTGTTAAAAATAATCATAAAGTAAATTAATATTTTTGCACAATTTAGAAAGATTACTGTGGCTAATTAGGTCGGACATTATAATTTTTACTGAAGTCCAAACCAGTCCTCTCAAGACAAACAGCTATGACATTTAACTAGGGGTGCCAGAAAGCTCTACTTTAAAAAAAAAACCGCCAACTGTTTCCCCGCCAAAAATGTGAATATAATATTGCAATTTTTCAAAATCAAATTCGTGTGGTTTTGAAGGAATTTTTAAACTTTTTTCAATATTTTATACTTAATATTAACTAATTATTATTTTTAAATGCTTTTTCTTTAAAAAACTTCAATGTTAATAGTTCAATAAGTGGTCTCAAAAATTGCATTTTCAGAAAGTTATTCTGCTGTAAAATCAAATTATTTTAACAGGAAAATTTTATCGATTCTCAAACTTTGTAATATAGGACTTTAAAATGCACCAGGTCTCAATCTTAGGTGCGAGCAGCACCAAAAGTGGTTCCCTTGTAAGTATCGAATTTGATTTTACCCAGTTCATTTTCTAAAAATACATTTTTTGGATCACTTTCAGTTTGACTCGAGAAAGTTAATATTTTAGAATTTATTTATATTTGTCTGCACCAAAATGATCACAGATTATGCAAACGTTCTCAGTGAAATGTTCAATGCTCAAAAATGTACATTTAAAAAGCAATCGATATTTATACAGAATTTAAACATAAAAATTTCAGTTGTCAACAAACATAAAATTTAACAAATTGGAGGAATTCCCAAATTTCAAAATTTTCATTTCCTCTTGTTAGATTTACAAAATATTTAGAGATGTATGAAAGGAAAGTAGAACCCCTTTTTAAAAATTAAAATTCAAAAGTTTAAAATTTTAAAATCTCAACTAATATTTTTTTTAAACTTTAATTCTGAAGCTTAAAAGCATTTTGTCCCTGTTAACTTTATTTTCCCGCAATATATCTTATTACTTTCAGAGATCATTTTAGGACGATTTTTAAGAGTGAAACTGCTAATCTAAGCGCTTTTTGCAAGCATCTGTGGGTAGGGCTGATATGTCACAATCCCTGGGAATTGTGTGGGCCTTGACCACAGATCAGTCAAAAAGTAATGAACCAATTAAATTAAATGTTCCTCTCAAATTAACAATTCTGCCCTCTGCTGGAAAATATTAGAATCTTCATGATATTACCCCAAACACGCATGAAAAATGGGGATTTTTTGCAGTTTGAGATGCTTGCTAAGCTTATGCCAATGTAACCTCCCAAAAATCTACGCTGTTGGCTCCGGGACCGTTGATCAACTCGCGAATCAGATGTATGATGAGCGGCCTAATAAATGAGTTCGATTCGCATAAAGGTTCCCGAGTCACTTTCTTAGTCCTCATCTATGACAATCCCACTAGAATCTTTACATGTATATATAACCAGAGTCTCATCATTGAAAATACACTGATTTAACCATTATATAATATTTAGATATTTTAATTTCAACAATTTTCTTATTCAGGGACCATGCTAAGAAATTAAGACTATAGCCAACACATTATTCAAATTTGAAAATCATTAACCAAATTTATCTATTATTAGCCAAAAGTGTATATATGCATATATTTTATTATATATACAAATATATCCTTCTATATATAAAAAAAAAGTTTTGATTTGGAAATGGACCAATGAAAATCTGCATAGATATTCCCAGCAAATCGGCATCCAATTTGAATGCTTAATCATGGCCTTTCTTCGTTAATATTAAAAAAACTGTTGCATACAAAAATATGAAAATCGGTAGTATTATAGAGAAATGTTTGATAAACATGCTGATGCAGACAGTTTTCATATCAAAGAATTATTTTAAAATATATTTAATGCCAAAGTTAGACAAAATCGTTCCATTAAAAAAGTTTTATAGGAGCAAAAACCGTACATAGGAATTTAATCATTTTTAGATCATTTTATGCATCAGAATTTCCCGGTGTGCAGACTGCATTTAGTATTTTAATTTGACTCATTTTTTGAGGTTTTATTTCTATTTTAAATTCAAATTTTCAGCATTTCGAGAGATATTTTTTACAAAATTTAGAAAATTGTATTAATTTAAACTGTTGCCAACTGTATAAACAGCGCAAACAATAATGTTTGCTTCAAATTAAAAATTTATTTTACACGTGATTATTATAAACAGAAAATATAAAAAGCAGGAACTCTTTGAAAATTACGTCATAAAAACTATACTTACACATGAATTTTAAAAGAGAAAGAATATTGTAAAATAATAAATTCATTAACATGCGTTAGAAGTCTTAAATAGGAGAATTTACATCACATTACACTTATTACGTAAAATGAACAAAAAATAATATTGCAAAACAGTTTAAATTGCGCGAGACATTTATTTGATATTTTAAGATGATCATAATATTTCATTTCTAACAAAAGTATTTTTACGTGAATATTAAAAAGAGAAAGAAAAGTTTGATGAAAATTATGTCAGATTACAATTGTCTGATTCAAATTATAATTCAATCTTCCAAAATCTTTTTAAAACTGATCAAATTAGCGTGCTGTTAGAGTCTGCGGTGCCTGAACGGGGGTTGACGAGCGTAGCTTGTAGGGGGCAGAGCCCCCTAGTATGATATATATATATTACATATATATATATATATTACATATATATATATATATTACATATATATATATATATCATGTGTATAATACTAATTATCATAAGGTTATAAGATTATTACTAATTATTATTTAGGTACTAATTATAAGATTATTATAAGGTTACTTTTTAGTAACCGTATAATAATTATTCTTAAATGGAGTTTTCTAAAAAATTTAATTGTCTAATTATTTTTTTTAAATTTCTCCTAATATAGTTTTTATTATATTAAGAATAATAAAAAATGTATTCATATTTTTATTTCTCATACATTTCTCTCAGATCTTCATGTAGCACGCCAGGGGTGATTCTGAGAAGAATTTTTTTTTTCTGAAATTCACAGCAAATTTTCTGAAAGGTTACAGCAGAGCACTGGAAGGGGGGGGGGGGATAACCTCCGGGCACTAGCTATGCGTTTTTTTCCGCAGCCCTTTGACGAAATTTGCGTTTTTCCTTTATTTTTTAACGAAATTTCCTTTTTTTTTCCGTGATCTTATGACGAAGTTTTCATTTTTTCGCGATTTTTTTTTACGAAATTTTCACTTTTTTGCAATTTTTTGACGAAATTTGTGGGTTTTTAGTAACCTTTTGACGAAATTTGCGTTTTTTTGCCATCTATTGACGAAATTTGCATTTTTTTTTGTGATTTTTTGACGAAATTTGTGTTTTTTCGCCATCTTTTGACGAAATATGTGGAATTTTTTTCCAGACTCTTTTGACAAAATTTGCGTTTTTTCGCGATCTTTTGGACGAAATTTACATTTTCCCGTGATTCTTTGAAAAAAAAAAATTGGTTTTTTTTATTTTCGTGATCCTTGGGCGAAATTTCTCGTTTTTCCAGGATCTTTTGACGAAATTTGCACTTTTTCCAGTGATCTTTTGGCAAAATTTGTGTTTTTTCGCGATTCTTTGACGGAATTGGTTATTTTTTCTTCGAAATTTTCTGTGATATTTTTATGTCCAAATTTTCGGACTGGATGACCGATTTTTTAAAATTTTCAGAATCGACTGCCTTAAATTTTTGGAAAATTCGGAACAGAACAGCGAATTTTGCCGGCTGAGAAGAAGAGGAGAAATATAGACTGAAAATACTGCCATATGCGAACTCGCGCTAAAAATAGAAATTCAGTTATTTTCCAAAACATGATTACAACAACAAAAGAAACCCAAAAAATCATTCGCCAGCTTTTTCGCCATAATAATTTTTTTCTCGCTAATTTGACGTTGTATTCGCATTTGGCGAGTAGGCAAATGGTTAGCACGGCCCCTGCTTATTATTTCACCTGTTGAACTGTGTTTACATATTTTTTATCTTTACTGTCTTCAAATTTTCTTTCCTTTTTCTCTTCATAAGAGAAATGAAAGGTTATTCGATTTTATTTCTGCTTATCTGTATAATTTTGTGTATTGATATATGTTTTTGCTATTAAAAGAAGTAATATTGTTATTTTCTCAGTACGAATTTTTTTTTCATATGAATTGAGAATAACTGTTTGCATAAGCATTCATATGCAAAAGATTTTTTATTGAGATTCCATTTCAATTGAAACACACTTTTTTGTTTTTTAAATTAAAGGAACTTTTGTTAAACTTAGTATAACTAAACAATCTTTTTTAATAATAAATGTGAGAATTGTATGACTGTATAATCAATATTTCCTGTATGCATTTATATGATATTATTATTATAAAATTGTACATATTTAGTAAAAATATTTCTCATACAATCAAATATAAAAGTTGGCCAGAATTGCATTAAATTAATTTTAATACTATTAATAACTGAATTTGTTGCCTTAACTAAACTTTAAGATTAAATAAAATATTATAAAGTTAAATAATTATTAATAATCAGATAAAAATTTAGTAACTGTTGATTGTTTTGAATTAGGTTTATGTATCTAAAGTGGGTCGGAGCTTGACATTCAAAGTAGGCAATAAGAAAAAAGGTATCAACTTTAAAGTACGCCGTAGACTTGCCCTTAGGTCTCCACTTTATATTGGAGGAGTTCCAGAAGAAATGGAATCAATCCATAAAGTTGTAAGTTTGTTATTCTTTGCCTATTTTTCATTTAATAATTATTATGATTAAAATTTATAGAAAAATTCAAATAAATGTATCATCATTACTTAAAGGTGCATACAACACAATATAAAAACATTTAAAATGTATTAAAGTCCTTTAAAATCAAAACGTTTTCAACCAAACTTACTCGGTCATCATCAATAAAAACTAAAGGTTGTTGTGTCTGTTTGGACCTTCTAGATTTACCCAGGAGAGATCATTCTACTTCAAGGATGGTATGGCATATAAGGTGGCATGGAAAAGGTATACAAAATTTCAACACAGATTCTATCTATTATGTAATAATTCCTTTCAGACTGTGGGGACATCATATGATAATATATTGTTACAAACTATTTCTTTGACCATATGATAATATATTGTTACAAACTATTTCTTTGTTAGATATTATTTCCAGATATTCAATTATAATAGCTTCTTGGTAATTACTTGAACAGAAAGTAATTTTACTTTATTAATCCAAGCCATCAGTAGATCAGGGGTATCTATTATACCTTTCAAGAATGATAATAAAGATTTTCTTTAAATGACAATGAGAAAATTTCTAGACAGGATAAAAGAACATGAAGATTAAATAGACCCTGTATTCTAGAGCCCGATTAATGTTGCATGCGGCCCAAAGCCTAGCATTTTTTCGAGGCCTCTTCAAATGAGTCATACCTAGAATTTTTCACATTTGGTGTATTCTGGAGTTATCATTGTAATCATTTTATTATTTGTTTATTAGTATTGTAATTATTTATTTATTATTTATTTATTAGTTTTGTAATCATTTTATTAATTTTGTGGCCCCCATCAGCATGGCCTGTGCAGTAATCAGGCACTGTGTATTGGGTCACCAAGATTAGCGCAAACTCAACCTATAAAAGTAGATTTCAGTAGATCCAAAATTATCTTCCAATCAAGTAATTATCAAAAAGCTATTATAAGAGAGAATCTCTGGAAATAATATCTAATAAAAAAATAGTTTGTAACGACGTATTATCATATGATGTCCACGCAGTCTGGAAGGAATTATTACATAATAGATAAAATCTGTGTGTTTTGAAATTTTGAATATACCTTGCCACCTTATATTCCGCACCACCCTTGAAGTAGAATGGTATTTTCCGGGCAAATCTAGAAGGCACAGAGAGAGATACGACAGCCTTTAGTTCTGATTAATGATGACAGAATAAGTTTGGTTGGAAACATTCTAATTTTTAATGGGCTTTAATATATTTTAAATGGTTTTATATTGTTTTGTGCACACCTTTAAGTAATGAGGGTGCATTTATTTGTATTTTTCTATAAATTTTAATTATTAATCAGGGTGAATTTAGCACTGAATTTTTAACTTTTTATTGAATTATGATTTCAATTTGCTAAGTTATTTGTAACTGGTTATTAGATCAGTAATCTCTTCAAAGAAAAACTGGCATACTTAGTCTCATTGAAGTTGTATTTGCTTTGCAGTAATATTAAAATGCTATTGGGAACTAACTCTGAAATTCTGTACTACTGTGTTTAATCTGATTGAAGTATTTATATAAAAAATTTTCAAGCTTTTCAGTTTATATATAATGAAAATTCAAGTAAATACCATTATAACTTTTTCATTTTGAGTATTTTTTGGTATGTTGTCTGAAATATTAGTGATTATTAATCCACTGTCCTAGAATTTTTTTTTTTTTTTTCAATTTCAGATTTTATTTTTGGCATATTTAAGTATATTTTAGCAAAACTATTAGTTTGATGTTGTACTTTTGATACAGTTTGTAACTTCATTTTTTATCCCTATTTATAAAGATATGTATTTGATCGGAAACCCTGATTGATTGCTAGCTGATTTTTATGAATCTATTCACTAATTGATACTTATTAAAAATTGATTGATCACTTATTAAAAATGCTAGTAAAAGATATGAAAAATTCTGTTTACACAAAATTATTATCCTTTTTGATGTAATTCTACTTCATTAATCTACTTAGGTTCTGGAGAGTTTCAAAGGATGCATTAGAAATTTTTATTTAAATGGAGAGTTTTTGGATATTGCAAAAGGAGAGCTTCAAAATGTTGGGCAGTGTTTTTCCAAGATTGAACCTGGTGCTTATTTCCCTGGAGATGCATATGCCATTTATGGTAATTGGGCTGTTTCTTGAAAGTTTATGTTTGTATTTTAGAATTTTACTTTTATTTTTGTTGTCTTTCTCTCGGTTGTATTTTAGGATTTTACTTTTTTTTTCTTTTTTCGTTGTTTCACTTTTGGTCAAAAAGTAGTGATACATAAAATTCATTATAAATTTTATTTTTTGCAGTTTTAGCATCTTGGATTCAATAAAATTTAGACAATTATTGCATTACTTCTGTGCAGGATTCTCACTGCCACTCGCCATTGTGCCCAATTATGGCAAAATGTTTCATTTGGCGAGTAAACAGATGATTAGACTCGCCAAACTGCGAGTGCTGAATTTTTGCCCAACTTTTTTCCTGTGTGTGTGTATCACTACAGGTGACATTCTAATTTGCATTACTGAATGATAGATGTCACTTACGTTCAATCGTACCATACCATTTACATTATTTTGAGAGATACTAACTAGGGTGTCAACGATTTAAATCAGTTGATTTAAATCAGCGATTAAATCATGATTTTAATCAAGTGATTTTTTTTTTTTTTTTTTGAATCATTGATTAAAATTAAAAAATTTTTAAATGTTTAAAATGACATAAAAAAATATTCAAATCTAAGATGAACACAATTTGGAAAGTTTCTACAGGTATTGTGACTTATGAATACACAAAACAAAGCTTTAAATAATTGTTTCAAAGCGTAATTCCTGAGTATTGTGAAAAATTTAAGTACAGTAAGTTTGTAAAAAGCATGGTTTTTATCTGACAAACATAAAAAGCATTTAATTTTAAAATGATATGTAAATCTAATATAACTTACAATGTCATCATTTCCTTTTAATAATCAAGTTATTCATTCTTTTATATACAATAAACATAGCAATAGAGTGTCAATGATTTTAATCAATTGATTTAAATCAGATGATAAAATCACATATTTTCTGATTTTTTTTAAAATAGTGTGAAAAAGCATTATAATCAGTAATGGAAATTATCACTAAATCACTTGTAAAAAATGTAATATTTGTTATTGTTAATTATAACAATATTAAACTGTGTAAAAAGAAGCGTTACACATTTAAAAAACATCTAACTAAATGTTAAATAACTTCAAAACAATATAATATTTAGTAGCTATTCAAATATTTTAATGTTGTGGGGGGAAAAATCAGATTTAAATTTCAACTAGTATGTTGTGGCCATCACAAAACTTTCTTTTATCTCATACACTAGCCGCCTTCGCCTGCTACGCTGGTCGGTTTTTCTAAAGAAATGTTGAATGAAACAAAATATATCTGTGAATTTGATCATGCGTTTTAAAGCAATATGGATATATACCTGGTGTATCCAACCGAATTGCTGAAAGCAACATGAATGTCATTACGGTATTATATCTTTTATTGAGTCATACAAAATTTAGACTGTTAAGGACCAATTTTTTTATTTGATCTGTTAGTGTAGGATTCAGTAAAGAACAATAGAACAATATGTAATATACTAAAAGCGTTCATGAAAAATTATCAATGCAAGTCTCATCAGAATCTGTTAATTGGACTTATTGAAAAGGCTGATCGTTCATAATAATTGGGTTCGCCTGATTCTAGAACTTTCATCTATAATTCTACAATCAAGCAACCTAACAACCAAGCAACAGCAAATGATATGTGCTTTATACTAAAACATTCACTGAAAAATTAACTAACCGATCAAGTTGCATCGAAATCCACTTAGCAGAATCTTTTAAAACGGAAAATATACCGAAACCTTCCCTAAAAATGATCTAATTAACAGTTTAAATCCCATAAAAATTCATTCAGTGAACCTTTAAAAAAAGCTAATCTTTCAAAATTGGGTTCATCTGATTTAGAACTTTCCCCATAATTATTTAACTAAGCAACGTAGAACGTTATGTTTTATACTAACATCTTTTCTGAAAAATTATCTAACAATGTAAATCCCGTCAAAATTTATTCAGCAGAACTCAAGATATAAGCGGCCGGAATGAAATTTCTCTTTGCATTATATATATATATTGAGATAGTTAAATATAACTTTCATAATTGCGTTAACCTGATTATAGAACTCTCTGGGAGGTAGGGGTAGGTATATACTGCATCACTTATGAATTTTTTAATGAACTCAGCTCAACTTCCATAACTATAGCATATATAATCTCTAGTATACCCTATCTCTCTAGCGTATAGCTTCCAATTTTCTTTCCTGTAAAACTGAAAAATTTTTCCGCATAGCTCCGTAACTAAACAACACAGAATGATATGATAAATATTGAAAAAATCCCTGAAATATTATCCAACTTACTGTGCATTTAATTAGTTGACTTGAAATCTTTAATAATAGAGTTCACCTAATTTTAGAACTCCCGTAGCAACTTAGAATAATGGTTTGTACATTAAACCATTTATAAACCAAATTTACTCTTTAACAGTGTAAGTTCTACAAAATTCTGTTCAGTAGAATCTGAGTTATAGTCATATTTACAATATTTATTGCTCATTAAACCTTTTTTCATTACATTTGATATAAAATCAGTAACTGTTTTGGTATTTCCCTGTTATGCCAACACCATTGTCACCAAGCGTAATAGTTGGCACAAAAATGAAATGATACATTTGAAAAAAAAATATTGATAAAAAAATGAGCATTTAAAAAATATAACTTTTGAAAATTACAGTCTTTGACCTACCATTTTTTAAAATCAATAAAAATAATGGTACTACTTGGTTATCCTGCCGACCAAAAATCTATTGCCAAACTATAAGATTAAAGGTCAGTAATGGTTGATCGTAAATGTCACATTCACTTGACTTTAAGCAAGTTACACGCATTTACGTCATCAGGCGATTTTTATTTCGACTTTTTAAATGTATTTTTATTAATGTTATACTCATTTATTTGTTCTTTCGTTATTTAAAATAAAAAATATGTCAATTTGTATAATTTGGTGAGTGGTTTGGCGATTTATATAATTTGGCAAAATTGGTCGACGGGTACCAGAATAAATACTTAAAATATAAGAATAAATAAATATTTTGCAAGTAATAAAATATAGCCAATTTAAACTGCAGTCTTGTAATTGTAAACGTCTTTTACTACTGAAGCATGGCGTACGTAATACGTATGTCTCGCATTTCAGTAAACATTTCATTCTTTCAATGAAGATATTCATGGTTTTTTGTACAAAACATTTTTATATGTATAATTCCTAACTTCTGAAATAATTTTATTGTAGCTTCCTCATCATCGGATAACTGCGAAATGGTAAAATCTATATCAGTATCAGTAATAAATATTTTCTATTAAAAAAAAAAACAAATTAAAAAGTTTTGCGAGATTATGGTGGAATAAAATGAATTCCATCATTAAAAATTCCTGCATAAAAATATACACGTTCAATAATTAGTAAATGTTAATGTGTGGCACGGTTTGCAATAAAAATCATTTGCACGATTAGGGTTGAAATAAATGGCGCGATACCATACATTTTGGCATGGTATCGCGACGAGAATTAGAACGAAAAAGTACCACAGGTTTTTTTTTTTATTTATTTAGTTTTAGTTTTTGAGACGTTTGTAATATTTTTCCTAACTGACATAGTTGTTTTAATTATTTAACCAACAGATTGGTTAAAAAATTATTCAATTTGAATTTCTTCCCTTGCTACAGAATGAAGAGAATGAGTTTTTAGAAATTATTACTTGAAAAATTCAGGTTTTGGCACCAAAGATAATGTCAAATTAGAAAATATGAAATATCTCTCGAACTATTGGGCTTAAAAGAATTTAGTTAGTACCATTCAATTCAGCATAGAAAAATACACCAAAATATGTTATCAGTTAAAAAACAACTATAAAATCAGATTTTTAAGGAAGTTTTTTAAAGTTCGTTCTCTTTTTTACCCCCCTTAGGGGTGGAATCTTAGAAAATCCTTTCTTAGCGGCACTCAATGCCATAAGAACTATTTTTACCCCGATTTTCAAAATTTTAGGTTCAGTAGTTTTGGCTGCGTGTTGATTAATACGAAATTCAGACTTTCTTTTATTACCCGACTACGGCAAAGCCAAAGGAGGGTTATGATTTTGACAGGCTATGTATGTATGTATGTATGTATGTATGTATGTATGTTCATCTGTTCCCTCGTAACTTCTAAACCACTAATCAGAATTCGACAAATGACATATCATTAGAAGCGTCTTAATTGTCCGCTGGTTATAGGCTATATAGATTTTCACCAAATTCAATGTGGCGCCTTCTAGCGGACAAAATATACAGAGTAAAAAAATAAAGTTAAGCTAGATATGCCGTGTTTGGTATCATTTTAAAGCGCTTCACTTGTACATTTCGAATATATATATATTACTAGCATTTGCTTGTGACTTTACTTGCATTTATGGGCTAATTGCATATAATTCACATCTTTTCGTTCTTAATTTCTTTGGTACTTAGTAATCAGAATAAGACCACTGCAGTGCCATTAGAAGGGTCTTGATCTTGATATTCTGTTGGTTGTGAGCTATAAAGTTTGTCACCAAATTTACTATTATGCCCTCTAGCGGACAAAAAGTATAAAATAAAAATATATGTAATGTGTTTGGTATTACTTGAAAGAGCTTCACCAGTATTTATATGCTTATACATAATTACAAGACTGCTTTGAAGATGTTTAAAAAAAATGAGCGATAAGAGTAAAGCGCGGATCACGGGAACTGTAATGTAGAGCAGCGTGAACGTTAATAGAATAATTTAATGCACTAATGTAAACGACATAAGCTGGGAGTACCTCCACGCGGTGAAGGCGGAAACAGTTTGATAACTGGCTAAAACTCCCATAAAAATGTCCTCTGCATTATATGCCTTCGGGCTTATGTTGTTATATGTGCGTGTGTATCTATTTGCCTATTCGTTGTCACGTTGTGTACCCGGTAACGCAGGGAAGCAACCACAGCCATCCTACTTCGATACACTGTTTAAATTTTGTCGGATTAAATAAATAAAAATAATTTTGCTGGTATTGCACCAAAAGTACCAGGTTTATATAGTCTACGAAATAGCAGTAAAAGTTAGTAGTATAGTATAGTTAGTAAGTATAGAAATAAGAAGTAGTATAATAAGTATAGGTCTATAAACAAAAACAATTTAGTTTGAGTTAGGTTAGTAAATCTAGTGTAAATAAATAGAGCTATAAATATTAACATTTAGTTTCATTATTTTAGGTATAAAATAAAAGCTTTTAAAAAATGGCTTTATCAAGGAAAACAAAAAAAGCTTCACGCATTTCTGAGACAAGAAAAAATGAATCCCCAGATATTACTGAATTTAGAAGAATAAAAGACAAAGATTATCAGAAAAATCGTAGGAAAACGCAGTCCGAACATTCTAAAGTGGAAAATCGTTGGAATGCTAAAAAACGGGCTGATAATCTTCGTGAGAAAGAAACTTCTCAAAAAAAAATCATACGTTTACATAAAGCAAAAAACTACATTGCTCAGATAAGATCGCAAGAATCTCAAAATTCTCGATCACAGCGACTTTATTCGTTAAAGACACATGCTTCCGAAACCCAAAGCTTAGAAACTCCCACTTCAAAAATACTTCGACTCAAGTCAATGAAAGATCATGCTTCTCAAGTACGTAATCTAGAATCTCCGTCGACTCGACAAACACGTTTGGAAAATATGTGTAATCATGCCTCTCAAATGCGTGCTCAAGAGTCTCCGTCGACTAGACAAACACGTTTGGAAAATATGTGTAATCATGCCTCTCAAATGCGTGATCAAGAGTCTCCGTCGACTAGACAATCACGTTTGGAAAATATGTGTAATCATGCCTCTCAAATGCGTGCTCAAGAGTCTCCGTCGACTAGACAATCACGATTGGAAAATATGTGTAATCATGCCTCTCAAATGCGTGCTCAAGAGTCTCCGTCGACTAGACAATCACGTTTGGAAAATATGTGTAATCATGCCTCTCAAATGCGTGATCAAGAGTCTCCGTCGACTAGACAATCACGTTTGGAAAACATGCGTAATCATGCCTCTGAAATGCGTGATCTAGAATCCCCGTCTACTAGGCAATCACGACTTGAGTCGATGAGCAATCATGCTTCAGAAATTCGTGCTAACGAAACTCCAACATCAAGAGAGATACGACTTCAATCCATGCAGATAAATACATCTAGAACCTACCGAGCT
The DNA here is from genome assembly GCA_963932465.1 of Maratus speciosus. NCBI lineage: Eukaryota > Metazoa > Arthropoda > Arachnida > Araneae > Salticidae > Maratus > Maratus speciosus. Next base: position 471,503,147 of record OZ010786.1, read on the forward strand.
CGAAGAATTTTGTTCGAAACAGACAAGGACGAGTTTGATAGGGCAATTTCGGAGGTATCGGACAAAACATGTTATATTTGTAAAAAAACACTATACAAAAATCAAGTAAAAAATATAACATCTAATAATCTTTTCCCGCCTAACACTCCACAAAGAATAACAGCCTGTAATCGATGTGCCAATTCTATAAGTCGTAATAAAGTTCCGTCAACGGCTTTTTGGAATAAAATGACAGTTCCGGAACCTCCTCAACAATTAGTAGCTTTATCTGAAGTTGAAATAAGGCTTGTATCAAGGATTATACCGTTTGTTAAAATAATAAAACTGGGAGGACATTTCGGACAAAAAGGGTTTAAAGGGCAGGCTGTGTTGTTTGCTCAACAAGTTGAAGAAATCACGGAACAACTACCACTGGCGATTGAACAGTGCGGTCTCACTGTTGTCATCGAAACATTAGAAAATGTTGATAGGGTCAGGGAATATAGAGTGAATTTAGACAACCTACGTGCAGCTTTAAATTGGCTTGTAAACAACAATCATCTCTATAGAGGCGTTACTCTTAACTTTGAACACCTACAAAATTCAATGAATGATGAGCATATAATTGAAATACCGCCAACAACAGTTAATCATAACCGAGAGCCACATCAACATTTTAAAGTTATTAATTCAGACCGAAAAATTCTTAGAGGTTCTTTTAATCAAGGAAGTGACATGTTTTCTTCCGACAGTAGGGGGAAACAATGCACTGCAAATGCAGCAGTTGCTATAGCTTATTCTTCCACCAAAGATCTGTCGCAATGGGACGCTTCGGACATTGATCGGGTGTTAATATTTGGTGATGCATATTACTCCCAGTGTCTAAGGAGCTTGCCAATACAACCAAATTATTTAAACACCGAAGAATTGCTCCCGGAGTTAGTCATCGCAAATATGTCTTATACACTTGATTTTGACATAGATTGTATAACAGGACTAATTAACCCAACAGTAGATGTGCTAGAAGGATATTTTTCGAGCTTATTAGAAGGTCTACGGCACTTTTTCCTGACTATTGAGAAGAATGCAGGCATAATCACCGCAGAAACAGAGATATCAATCTCTGTAATTAAACATGATACGTCGTATTACCTGTTTGATTCCCATTCAAGGGGACCTAAAGGATTTGTCGCATCAACTAGAGGTTGTGCAATGTTAATGATGTTCAGTACTATTGAATCTCTCGCTGAGCACCTACCTGTTGTCCTTATGACAAGAGGACGCAGAAACCTCCAGTATTGCATAACGTCTGTAAACGTATCTGTCAACAACATGACACCATCAAACGTATGTCCACATGAAACCACCGATAGCGAACATGACTCCGTTAATGGTCATTGCAACGATGACATCACTGCCAGATCCTTAACTAATAATGGCCAAATAAACGTCACAATGTTGATGGCTAACGAGTACCAGATACCTAATTTAATTGATGTCATAAATAATCCTGTAGGTAACGATACACCCCTCCCAGTATACGATATTCGGAGAAAGACAGCTCCTCCTATAAGCCTCCTTGTAGAAAAAAGAGCTGAGGAATTAGCATGGGTTAGACTCTTCCCTGATGGAAATAATGGATTACATGAAGAAAGGCAACACAAAATAACCCCATTGGACTACTTTCAGACTAGAGTTATGGGAAGCGACAAACGATTTCAAAAAATAGAATACCTATTTTATGCTCTGTCTGCAGTAGAATTGTTAAGAGCACGCCAGAATGTATCTGTTTGTGGAAGACTTCGACAAGATGGGATACAGCCGGAGGATCTTATACAAAATATACATTTATGTATGAGAAACATACGAGGGACTTCTTCCTACTGGCACAGGGCTTTTACAGAGCTAATGGCCATGGTCAGAAACTTAGGGCCACCCCATTTCTATCTTACATTATCCTGTAATGATTTGAATTGGCGGGACATGTTAAAAGCTCTCTTGGTGGCAGATGGTAGGCCTGATTTTCCTATCGACGATCTGACTTATGATGAAAAGCTAAGATTAGTGGAATCGTATCCAGTAACCCTGTCGCGCCAGTTTATGTTCAGGTTTAATGCTCTTATGCGAGTATTAAAAAGCAAATCGAATTATATATTGGGTCATGAACTGGTTGATTTCTGGTGGCGGGTTGAATTTCAATTAAGGGGATCTCCACATATACATATGATTGTTTGGTGTAAAGATATGCCCGATTTCAATTCGCCAGAAGGAATTAATCTGCTTGAAAATATAATTACCTGCGAAATACCTGAAAACGATTCAGAATTAAAAGATCTTGTCACCAGACTTCAAACTCACAGACACACACATACATGTTACAGTTATAGAAGTCCAAATTCATGTAGATTTGGGTTTCCAAAACGAAGCTCAGAAAGAACAGTAATATTGGATGACAACCAAGCTACTTCAAATGGTGGAAAATTTTATATATTAAAGAGACGCTCGGAAGAATCTATGATTAATAATTACAATGCAACACTACTACGATTGTGGGGTGCTAATATTGACATACAGCCTGTGGTTTCAGCTCTTGGCGTTGCGTATTATATCGCTAAATATATCGCGAAATCGGAACCAGCGAACCTGCAAACCGCAATAGCAGAAGCGCTTTATAGAGTTAGAGAAAGAGGAGGAAATTTTGGCCAGCAGATATTTGCCGTTCAGAATTGTTTGATGAATCATCGTCAAGTGTCAGCGCCGGAGTGTGCATACAGGCTGTGCCACCTGAAGTTACGCGACAGCTCCAGGAAGTCAACATTCGTTAACACATGCAAGCCTGAGCTCAGGTACAGGATGTTACGTTTTGATTCGGATACAGTTGAGCCTTGCAAAAATATATTCGAACGATATGAAAGTCGACCACGGAACTTAGAAGAATTGAGTCTCGGTGAGTTCGCTGTCAATTATGAGCCGATAAGTTCTATTACTTATCAAGACGATGACGATGGAGATGCTGATGCCTATGAGCAAGAAACTGAAAACCAAGAGCCAATAATAAATTTGCTGAATAGAATGGGTAGAATGAAGAAACGATCACGGCCAGCAGTTCTACGAACTCGATATTACACCGCTGACTCCGACCCTGAAGCGTACTATTACAGTTTGCTAGTTACGCATTGTCCCTTCCGTAGTGAATGTGAGCTGTTAGAGGGGTACGACAATGCTAAAGATGCTTTCTTGGCGAAACGTGGTCTTTTAAGACCACTTCATTCTGGGTATGATAATGAGCTATTATCTCGTTGGGAAAACGAAATACAAGATGCCCTTCGACGACTAGCTGCTGAACAAGCAGTCGACATGTGTGCCAATAATAGCGCCACGAATCAGACTTCAATATTACAAAATCCATTTCATCACATTAATATTCAAGAAGATGATTTTGAAGACAATATGGTAGTAAACATTATGTCTGATGAGGATTTTTTGAGGGGAGTCAATTCCTTAAACTACGATCAAAAACAGTTGTTCACCAAAGTATGTGACAAATTACGAACAAATACTGATGACCAACAAAGATCACTCCTAATGTTCATTACTGGCGGAGCTGGAAGCGGCAAAAGTTTCACTCTAAAACTGCTGGTTGAACAAATTCGAAGACTATCCTCAAATACAAGTGTCATAGTCACGGCACCAACTGGTGTTGCTGCCCGACTAGTCGGAGGATGCACTTTACACAGTACTTTTGTATTGCCTATTGAAAAGGGCCGAACAGTTACCTTGAGGCCGCTGACCGGAGATCGTCTGCAAAGGGAAAGAAATAAATGGAGAAATATCAAGTGGGTTATAATAGACGAGGTCTCAATGGTGCCCTATTCTACACTAAGAAATATTCACCTGAGGCTACAAGAGCTTAAACAGAACGACCGAGTCTTCGGAGGTGTCAACGTTCTAGCTTTTGGCGATCTCATGCAGCTACCCCCGGTTGCTGCTACACTTGGGGGCGCGTATTGCTTCAAGCAGCCGGAACATCATGTACATGAACCACACTTGTGGAGGATGTTTGATTTCTGTGAATTGAGCCAAAATATGCGCCAAGCCAACGATAACACTTTCGTTGATCTTTTGAACAATATCAGAGTAGGCAAACTGACCTTAGAACAACTGGCCACGTTAGACACAAGAAAAATAACTAATGAAACAAACGATTATGATGAAATAGTACATATATATCCCACTTTGAAACAGGTAGAGGCATATAACACCAAGATGTCGGAACGTTTAACATTACTTACTAAAATGTACACCATCACAGCAATAGATACATCTACTGAATCGAAGACATACGGACAGACCCCGAAACCTGAGCATTTACCTAGTGACCCCAATAAGACTGGGGGTATAATAAACAGTATCGAACTGGGAATCGGCTCCAGAGTAATGCTTCGTAGAAATTTGAATGTAAACCAGGGTTTAGTAAACGGAGCGATGGGAGTGGTGAAGGCCTTTGAATGGCCTGCTCTTCGGCGCGATCAGTTGGAACAGGGAGAACAGCCAAGCGCTGTTCTCATACAATTTGACGACGCATCCATAAAAGCCGATATTAACGGACTTGTCAGAATCGAGCCTTGCCTCACTGAATTTGACGGCTTGAGGGGGTCTGGGAAAATTCAGCGTAAAATGCTCCCGCTGATTCTTTCTTGGGGTTGTACTGTACATAAATTACAAGGTTGTACTCTGGATAAAGCAGTTATCGATCTAGGAAAGTCATTGTTTGCTAAAGGACAGGCCTATGTCGCTCTCAGTAGAGTCAAAACCATAGAGGGTTTGTTTATAAGTGCCTTGGATCATAATAAGTTGCTTAAAAATCCACATGACAGTCAATCGTTAGCAGAATTAGATAGATTAAGAAATCTTCCTAGGTCATCTTAATACATGAAACCTTCAATCTACATTACACATTTACACATTACACTAACGACCTCATCCACTAATCGGTCCATTACCCATTTGCTGCCATCGACGGATATGTGCGTCACTACTACCAAATACTGGAAGCGTCATACGTCAAAAAATAAAGTTAAGATAAATATGCCGTGTTTGGTATCATTCAAAAGCGCTTTACTTGTACATTTTGAATATATCTATATATTACTAGCATTTGCTTGTGACTTTACCTGTATTCATGGGGTACTTTTATACTTTTTCAGCGTAGTTTTTTGTCGTAGTTGGGTTTTAGTTTTTTTACTTTATCTTGTATATATAGATATCAATACTTCAAAATTCACTATCTCAGTGCCAAATTAAATGGCAATCTGTGATCATCATGAAAATTCTAAAAATATGAAATTCCGTGCATTAGTTCTCGAGGTATGACTGCCACTGAAATCGTGTAAATCCAGCAAAATGCAGCATAGCAGCGCCACCTATTGTGTTATTTACACCAGAACCTAATTATCACCAACTTATGTCAACATCTAACTGAATATGAAGTTTGAGGAAAATTCGTGCATTAGTTCTTGAGATAGAGGTATTGCGCAAATCATGACAAATGCAGCATAGAAGCGCCACCTGTTGAGCGATTTGCAACAACACATAATCAGCAGCAATATTAATCAAGTTATACTTAAATCTGAAGTTTGATGAAAATTCGTGCATTAGTTCTTGAGATAGAGCTATTGAGGAAATAGCTCAAAATGCATCACAGCAGCGCCACCTATTGGGCGATTTACACCAACACATAGCATCATTTCATATGAAGGACTAACTAAATCCGAAGTTTGATGAAAATGTGTGCATTAGTTCTTGAGATAGAGCTACTGCGAAAATAGTGTAAATCCTTCAAAATGCAGCATAGCAGCGCCACCTGTTGGGCGATTTACACCAAAACGTAAATAGCATCCATTCATGTCAAGGACTAACGGAATCTGAAGTTTTATTAAAATCCTTGCATTAGTTCTTGAGATAGAGCTTTTGCAGAAATCCTGCAAAATGCTACATAGCAGCGCCACCTGCAGGGCTATTTACACCAAAAACTAATCAGCACCAATCTATATCAGGGACTACCTGAATATAAATTTTTATTAAATTCCGTGCATTAGTTCTTGAGATAGAGTGCCCACAAATTTGTGTCACATACAGACAGAGAGACTCATAGACAGACATTTTGTAAAAATATGTTTTTTGGAATCTCTGACCCATTAAACGTGTAAATCCGTCAAAAACTGGAATTCGAAAATTTTCATGAAACCCATACTTTCTTCTTGTAAAGATAGAAGAAAGTAAAAATACAATTTTTGTAATCTATTTATAAATTATGTGTGAGTTTGCTGTATACATTGCTACAATTTTTTATCAATTTGATATACATACGCTTTAGAACCTGTGTAAAATTACTGGCTGCTTTATGAATTTATCAAACTATTATTTATCACCTTTTTTCAACCACTTTTTCAAAAATGTACATTGTGTTCTTAATTAAAACAGTTAATTGTTTAATAATTACAAAATTTAATCTGTATCATCAATTTGAAAATAAATGCAATTTATCAATAACTTTAAAATATAAGTAGTATTTAATATTGGTTTACATAATTATTACAAAATATTAATGCACATAATTTTGTATATTACTAAAGAATGTTTTAATTTGCAGTTTTTTGTAATTTTTATAATTACATAATTAAAATTTTATTAATTAAACCAAAAAAACATAGATTATGTTAGTAATTGGAGGGTTATTCATTTTTGAAATGCTTAATTCTTGATAGATGTTTAATATTTTAACACAGGGAAAAAAAAAAAAAAATCATGGTTTTTTTACACCCTAATACTAACCCAACACCAATTCAATTTAGCATCAGCCAAAGCCGCAGTAAGCAAAAATGTCATTTCAGTATGTGTTAATGTGCCCAATAGGTAACACTATTATTTTGAAATTGCCTTTGAAGTATGGGCTTCAATAAAAAGTCGAAGAATTCTAGAAAAATAAAGTTTTGACACATTTTGTTGCTTATATTTTGAATTTTTCAGAATTCATTGAATGCATTATCTTAAAATTTTGAATTAATTGGGACTAGAAGTTTTATTTCATAACATTTTATTGAGTTAAATCATATTTTAAAAAAACTTTCTTGATTATGCAAGACATTTAGAATACAGTTATTTTTTTTTAGTTTCTGTAGCATATAATTAAATTTTGATGAATAACTGATCAATAAGCAGTTACAAAAATTCAGGTTATTTTAGAATATATCAAAAAAAAAAAAAAAAAAAAAGCAAATTAACAAATTACAACGACCATTTGGAAAATGATTTTTTCGAAGACTAAAATTTAAGACACAAAAAATCGCACAGAGTTGATCATACATTACGTATGCCATGATTAAACATTAATAGTGTTATTACACGTAAAAATTGCAAGCAACAAAAATCGCCTGTGAATCGTCAGATTTCCTGAAACTTACGTATTATCCAAGCATTTCATGGGCTGTTCAGGAAAAGGCTTTTCCATCGTAGAAATCTGACGACCAATTTTAAATGAAATTTCATTCATAAACTTCTAAACATCCCACAATATTACTTTTTACACCGTCGTATAGAGAAAAAAATGTACTTTTAAATGCAATTTGTTTGAAAGCTGTATCTCAATTTGTTTCTGAGTTATTATTATTATTATTATTATTTGTAGTTTTTATTACTTTTTTGTCATAGTGGCAACAGAAGTATCCATCTCTGTTGAAAGTAAAGGGAAATACAGATTACTGTATAGACCAATCAGATAACGAATAAAATGCGGATTCAACCAATAAAAAGCGTCGGATATGCTTTTGATTTCCTACCCTGACGAGGACAATAACCATTTTCCAAATGGTTAAAAAAGGAGGGATATATTAAGGGGTTAAATTTTCAATGATTCACAGCAAATTTATTTTGCCAATTTTTTTTTTTCATTTGGCGATTTTTTTTTTTTTCTTTCAGATTAGCCAAATTGCTAATACTCGTAAAAAATCAGCAAGAACCCTGCTTCTGTGTGTGATTATTCTCAAGGGTTTGCTCAGACTTTTCTCACAGAGTCCTGTTTATGTGAAAAAATGATTTATATATATCTCTATTCTAAAAAAAAAGCAACTAATGCTCTCACCACTGCCGTAAATGAATTTTTTGTGACCCCCAAACCTTTCTTCGCGAATATTAAGAAAAGGGACTGCATACAAAAAATATGAAAATTGATAGTAGTATAGAGAAATGTTTGATAAACTCTCAGAAGCAGACAGTTTTTAAATCGAAGAATTATTTAATGTTAAAATTGGTCAAAATCATTCCGTTAAAAAAGTTTTATAGGAGCAAAATTTAATCATTTTTGCTAAGGGTATACATTACAAACTTGTGGTGTGCAGACTGTATTTATTTATTTTTTTTATTTGACTAACAATGTTTTTTTTTTTTAATCAAATTTTCATAATTTCAAGAGTTATATATATATTTTATTTTAGAGAAAGTTATTATTTTAAATCGGTGCTATTGTATTTACATGTGAATATCAAAAGAGAAAGAAAACATTAAAATAATAAATTAATTAATATGTGTTAAAAGCAGTAAATGGGGAAAATTATGTCATATTTAAAATGGTCAAATAATAATATTGCCAAACAGTTTGAATTTAAAAATTTATTTACACGAGCCATTTATTTCATATTTCGAGATTACTTTTCAATCTTTTGTTGCCAACTCTAAGACAGCGCAAAGAATAACATTTCCTTTTCTAACAATAAAAATATTTTCACATGAATATTAAAAAGAAAACTGGTGAAAATTATGTCAGTTTAAAACGATACATTTAAAATTAAAATGTCTTATTTAAAACAACTTTTTTATAGCATAGTTACAAAATATCAGGAGGCAAAGACTCTTGTTTACTTAATTCATTTTATATTAGCTTATTTTCAAATGTTTAACTGATCTTATTGAATCAAATGTGAAAGCAGCCATTGGATGTCTTAACAGCAACTGATTCAGCCTTAAAATTCCAAAAGAAAATGAATGGAAACCCGTTTACAGGGAGATCGCCACCGGTTTTTAGCTCACAGGCTATCAAAGCCTGAAAGCTAATGTGCCCACCGTTTCTGTACGTATGTGTGCATGTACATATGTACGTGACGCGATAACTCTTGATAGAAATGTCCGATTTGCTTCAAAAAAAATTTCTAGGTTCATTCTGATAAGGCACTTCCCTGATTAGTTTTGGGCGTTCATTGGTTAAGTATAAAGGGGGGGGGGGTGGAGGGTTAATCCCCCTTAACTTATATAAATGTTTTTTTTTATGCTGAATTATGAGTTTTACTTCAAATTTGGTGTACCGGTTAATTCTAATATGGCGCTTCTCTGATTATATTTGGTGGTTCATTGTTTTAAGTGTAAAGGTGAGAAGGGGGGGGGGTGATACCCCCCTTAATTCAGATAAATGGTTTTTTCTATCGGATTGGCTTGAAATGTTGTATACCATTTTATTCTGATAAAGTGCTTCCCTGATTAGATTTGGAGGTACATTGGTTAAGTATAAAGGGGAAACGGTAGCTAATACCCCCTTAATTTAGATAAATGTTTTTTTTTCTCTCCAATTTGCTTCAAATTTGGTATGCTGGTTTATTCTGATAAAGCGCTTCCATGATGAGACTTAGGCGCTCATTTGTTAGGTATAAAGAGGGGAAAGGGGGTGGGCTCATCCCCCTTATTTTATTTTTCTAGGGGCATTATTCTTTGAAATAAGAGTATAATATACAATTGGTGTCAATAGCCTGTGAGCTCAATGCCATCAGTTTAACTGGGCACTTTTCTTTTTTAATGCACACTTTTTTTTTCAAAAAATTAGGGCAAAAACCCTAGGTACGTGCTATACACAGAATAATTTTTTACTGCTGGATGTAATCACACGCTATACATACAGAGTGTCCAGCGAATAAGACCCTGATTTCAAAATTAAATATCTCAAAAGCAAAGATCAATAGAATTATGCGGTAAACGGTTTGTTTATTAGCTAAGCTGTAAAAATGTTATACAGAAGTTTCAAAATTTAGTTGCAAAAACCGTTAACAGATGTCGCTGTAATTGCAATACTTCTAAACCGTGCTTCGAAGTTCAGAGCACTAGGGTCTCATTCCTAGATGGCTCCCTACAGAAGAATGAATATTGGGAAAGTCCACTTTTTCATTGGGGTGATGTGCAGAAGTGGAGACATCTGGTCACAGAATTATTGCATCAGCTTTAATTTTAGAAAATTTCAATTAATAGAATTTTCAATAAAAAATTTAGAAATCATTATATAAGAACTTATTAAAATATTTTTTTAATTCAATTTTTAATGCCATATAATTATTTAAATCAAAATGCATATATTTAGAAAAATAATTTTGTACTTTTTAATTATTTTTTATATTTTTAAATCACAGCATAATATTTTGGTATTATTGTTTATACCTGAATTATTATGAATAAAAAAGTAATTTTGCACTTTCCATTTATTTTTAAATCACAGCATAATAGTTTGGTTTTAGCATAACACTTATATTTCTTTTCTTTGTAAACAAAGTTTTAGAGACAGAAATTATGCATTAAATTATTTCCTTTTTTAAAAGAATTGATGATAAGTCATATCATCAATGTCAAAGCAAAAGTAGTTTGGACGCTGCATTCCTTTCCAACACTTCGGATCCTATTGCTAGAAGCTGCACCATATTTCTGTGCTCAATGATAAAAAAAAATGAAAACGGGTTTTTAAAATTAAATTTTTTTTAAACTTAATTAAGTTTTTTTTAAATAGAAACTTTGTATTGTTTTCATTCAAACTGTTCTCTACAATTAAAAAAAAATGATTTATGAATCATTATTATAAATGCTCAATGATTTTTAAAAAAGGGGTTTCGTTTAGTTTAATTAAATTTTAAAACCAGAAACTTTGAATTTTTTTATTCAAACTTTTTTCACAGTTTAAATAAATATTAAAAAGTAAAGATTTCCTTTTTTTTCAAATCCTCCTCTACTTGGATTCGATTCCATGATCTACCAATTAGGAGAGAAAAGACATACCACAGAGATCCTGGTATCCGGACCGAAATAGCTTATAACAAAATTTTAAACAAATCTCAATTTTGTCAACACATGGCTCCTATTCTGCACATTTCCGAAATAAAATATTTTAATGAGTTCTTACATAATGATTGCTAAACTTTTTATTGAAAATTCTATTAATTGAAATTCTCTAAAATTGTAGCTGATGCAATAATTCTGTGACCAGATGTCTCCAGTTCTGTACATCACTCCAACAAAAAAGTGGTCTTTCCCAATTTTCGTTCTTCCATAGGAAGCCATCTAGGAATGAGACGCTAGAGCTCGAGGCTTCAAAACACAATTTATAAGCATTGCGATTACAGCGTCCATCTGTTAGCGGTTTTTGCAACAAATTTTTTAAACTTCTGTATAACATTTTACAGCTTAGCTAATAAACAAACCGTTTACCGCATAATTCTATTGATCTTTGTTTTTGAAATATTTAATTTTGAAATCAGGGTCTTATTTGCTGGACACCCTGTATGAATCAAGAAATATATTCAGAGAAGAAATTAAAACTGGAAAAGTCTTACTTAATAGAAGTATTGCTGCATCTTTATTTCACTCCTTGCACTTTTTTATACAGCAGCGCTAGTAACATTATTTAAAAGCTAATTTTATTAGCGTTGGAAATGAATTTGACATTCACTTGTATGTCAAATTGATGGTGCGCTTTATACACGTGTGCGCGTTATGCACGAGTAAATACAGTACAGTATGGAACCACTTATCCGGAAACCAGTTAACCGGAAAACCAGTTATGCGGAATGATATTTCTGATAGACTGATTTCAGAATCTTTGCAGAAAAAGGTGTCATAGACTGCCAGTTTGACATAGGCTTTGCTTGAAACAATTGTATAATTTGATGACAATATCTAGTATTTGAAAAGAAAACATATTTAGTTGTATTTTAGATGTTTTAATTTTTATGCAGAGGAAACAGAAGAATTTTTGTTCCTATTGGGATTCCCATAAATGATCTTCTTTTAAACTCTGGTTAACTTTTGATCTTTCTTGCATTGATTTTTAATCCAAGTAATCTAATAATTTAAAATCAGAAATAATACCACAACCACACATATTCCACAAAACTTATCAAATGGATGCTGCTTTAATGTACAACCAGTTAACCGGAAAAACCAGTTATCCGGAATACATCTGACCCCAAGCATTCCAGATAAATGGTTCTGTACTGTAATTATAATTCAATCTCCCATAATCTTTTTAAAGACGATCAAATTAGCATGCTTAAGTCTGCTGTGTCTGAATGGGGGTTGACGAGCATAGTTTGTAGGGGGCAGAGCATCATAATTTTGTGAATCTGAAATCATGGTTATTTTCAGATTCTTGTTTAGGCATTTTTAGCAATATCTTTTATATTTATTTATTTAAGCTAGATAAGTTTTTTGGCTACTTTAAATGTTTTATTGTTGGAGTAATTTTATTTTTAAATGATTAAATTTATGAAGGATCCTATTTTAAGATGAAAATTTTTTGGAAGGTCCTGTTTTCAGATGATAATATTTATGAAGGGTTCTTTAAACAACCGAAATTCTTCCTAAACAGATTTTTTGGTTATTTTTTGTCTTCATTTTATTTTTTCCTTATATTCCATTAATTTCCATGTTTTTGTTGGTTTGTTGTTTTGCTTTTCTTTATGTATATAGTGACTTACTTTTCTGACTTACTATGGACATATAAGAAGTATTCACATCAAAAAAATATAAATGCGATAAAAAATCCCCACCTTTTTTTATATGAATTTTTTTTAGAATATCTATTCTGCTTCTTAGATTTCTATCCTTCCTTTCAGCTCGTGCTTCAAATGAACGTCTTTTCTTAGTATTGCAGAGTTAATTTACAAGAGAATATACAATTGTTTAGGTGCTTATAATGTTCTGAATTTAATGGTTGTGAGTCGAATGGGTCGAGATCATGAGTTAAGTCTATGATCTACGTATTATCTATAATTATTCCTCAAATGCACAAATTTTTCATGAACTACGTGATCAATGTCAGTTTTCATTTATCTGACCTTTATAGTCGTGATGAGAATTGTTTAAGAGGGGTAACATTTTTTAAAAACTATTTAACTGAATGCATATAAACCATGAACAAAAGTTAATGAAAAATTGGTGGAATTTCAGAAGACATTTTAGCTTTTAAAAATTTGATTAATAACTGTTGAATATTACAGTTTTCTGCTATGAGATTTTTGAATAAATTTTGTTCTGTCATACAGTTATTACCATGAAAAATTTCCAAACAAATACTAAATGTACTGCATTGTAGAAATGAAATACAATAAAACAAATTAAAATCTTCTTTGCTGTAAAAATAAAATAAATAACTCTTAAAATTTTATTCATATTATCTCATTTTTTTTTAAATATGCACCGACATCTCCAGCATTCATATTCAGTGTTAACCTATACACACACACACATATATATATATATATTCATGCCATTTGATAATGTTCTGTATTCATCTTGAAACTATTATTTTGATTATATTGGTTGTTTGAGTACAGGGGGAAAATTTTTTTCAGCTTATAGCTTTTTTCCCACAGAAAACAACCGATTTGCTTATATCATTGAATTCTGTACTCTTGAAAACGTAATTCAATATATAAGTTTTTCAATTTTTTCGGAATCCATGTTCTTCTTTTTTTCTTCCATGTTAATTCTTGTAATTAGGTATACGGTACTTTATTTTACACATACAGTTCTATATTGTTGGTTTATGGCATGTAGTCAATCATTCACGATATTGCAGTTTTTGATGATGGTCGGTAATGTTTAATTAATGGTTATATATATATGTATTAAAGATATCCATTTTGGTCAATCAAATTTTTCTTATTTAGTTAAAAGTGAATTAAATTACAAGTTTCTTATATCCGCATATTTTCTTTAGTTATAGAAAATAAGTAAAAAATTTCATTGAATTGTGTCATTTGTCTCTTCATTTTAACAAAATTAAATTATGTGTTTTTTATAAATATTTTTTTGTCGTTAAAACATTCTTTAATTTTGCATCATTTATTATTGTATCTAGTATTTAAAAATAACTATATTATCTGAAGGTTTGTTTACTTATTTATTTTCAGATAAGAAATTTGATCTTGGTCTGAAGTTAGACATTCAGATGGAATTCAAAACAACAAGACAAAATGGCATATTTCTTGCTTTGTCAGAAGGTTTTGGTATTCCTTCTTTGGCATTGGAGCTTTTTAATGGAACTGTATGTGTATCAAATTATTCTTGAATGTTTGCATTTGCATCTAAAATTATCTATTTTAAACCGTGTTTTAATATTTTAATATAACTAGAACAGTTTAATGTTTTTTGGTTTTTTTTCTTGTAAATGTTGGTTTATTAGGTACTAATTTTTATTGATTTTACTTAAAATTCTGAATTTATCATGAAATTTAATTGCTATATATTTTGGAATTTTTTCTTTAATTATTAGTTTTATTTAAAAGAATTGGTAATTTTTGGCTTTTTTTATATTATTTCCAGTGTCCTTGTTTTCATATTATAATTTTGTTGACTTAATATATCCAGTTTGCAAATACATACTATAAATTTTGATGATTTTTTTTTTACTATTATTTTTTTTAATTCAGTCTGATATAAATTGTTGGTGTTTGCAGCATAATATAGTATTTAATTTTATCCCCCCAAAAAAATAATAATAAATAAATAAAAACTAAACACTTTCATCATAATAGAGTTGATGTGATAGTATTTAGGATATATGTTATTTAATTTAGTGGTGAATATATAAAGATGTAGTTGAATCCCAAAATTCTCAAATGGGCAGAGATGATTTATAATTCAAATGTGATTTGAAAATTTAATATTGAAAATCACAGGTGTAATTATTTAATTATTAAAAAAAGAAAGAAAAATATGCTTTACCTGCATGCGGGCAGAGTTGAAATAAACACTTTTAAATCAACAGCTGATGCATTGATGATATATACAATTTTTATGCATTTGCTTGTTAAAGCAAATTGCTTGTTCAATTTGCTTGCTCAAATGGGCAGAGATGATTTATAATTCAAATGTGATTTGAAAATTTAATATTGAAAATCACAGGTTTAATTATTTAATTATTAAAAAAAGAAGAAAAAGTGTGCTTTACCTGCATGTGGGCAAAGTTGAAATAAACACTTTTAAATCAACAGTTGATGCATTGATGATATATAAAATTTTTATGCATTTGCTTGTTCATCCTCTACTGTTCTATTACATCTTTAGAATTCTGTATATAAATCAAATGAGACCATACTCCCAGTATAAGAATAGTATGAATTTATAAAAATTCTTAATACTTATAAACTTAATGTAGTTCATGTTTATCTATATTTTTAGCATTTTTTCTGAATTTGATCATTACAACTTCAGGATTATAAAGTTATAATAATAAATCTATGCTGTGGGTTTACTATTTTTCTTTCTTTCTCATTTTTCGCGTTTTTTTTTTTTTTTTTTTTTTTTTTTTTTTTTAATTAGATTACCGTATCATTATTATTTTTTTAATTCTGTGATAAACTTATTAGATATCCCATCATCCTATAAATAGTTTTCTCTTTGAATAAATAAAATTTATTTAATGGAGATTTAATTAAAAATAAAAAAACTTTTGTTATTTCTTAGTGTGCTGCACCCCTTAAAAAAGTCCAAACAATGGTAATTACTCCAATTCTAAATCTCACAGAATAAATCCATATACTTGCCTACTTTCCTGTTGACAACTTTCTATTTAAAAAGTTGTCGTCAAACTATGTGATTTAATGACTGTAACAGAAAAGGGGACATCATGTTTGATTTCAAATGTAGTGCCAGCGCATATTCCATTTTAATTTATTTTGTAGATAAGCTAGTTTACTTTTTTAATGAAGGATATAAGATAACTGCTGTAGGAACATGATATGTCAGTTTGATATTTTTTTGGCTCATAATTTCAAAACTTTATCTAGTTTTTATTTATATGTTATATGTGTTATTTATGATTCTAGTATATGTTATATGTGTTATTTATGATTTTGGCATATGTTATATGTGTTTACATTTTATGAATAAATAAAAAGTGATGTGTTATGTTAAAACTTCTGTTATTATTAGCATTTTTTGCATACCCCCAGAAAACTTAAATTTAATGGTAGTTTATAAAAGCATAAACAAAGCAGTGTGATGCAAACAGCTTTATTCTGCAACTTTAAGGATGGAATTCAAGCTTAGTATTTTTTTTATATTTTGGTGGGGCACTTACCAGGCAATCTTTCATAGTCTGAATACATTGATGGGGCACTTGGCCAAGATCATTGGCTGAAAATCGTGAATGTGTAACAAATATGGTGTCATTCTAACTTATTTTTGATGTTAAATCCCAATGTTTCTTTCGTCATAGATTTTTTTTATATATAGAAAGTGACTGGCAGTGAAAAAACATAATATGTTTACATCAAAGCTCCTTGTTTATTATTTTCTACAATCCTGTTATACTGAAATTTTCTTGAGAGGTTATCTATTCCCATACCAAAATTGTATCGGTTTTTTAAATTCTGAATACTAACACATAATTCTAATCATATTTAGGAGTTATGCACATTTGAAGCTTGAACTATTAATGTTAAATTCATTTTAATCCTTACAAAGCATATTACAATGCAAGTTTAGTAGAATCCAGTTAAGACACTCACTGTTAATACGCAATGCCACTTAAGATGATGATTTTTTCTGTCTCTTAAACATCGCCCATACGACTAATGCAAAAAATCATGTTTAATACATGATAATTATCACTCATTCCCGCTTGTCCCTTTAATAAAAAAGTACTTAACCCCCTCACTGACAAGCCTGTGTTAATACGTTCACTAAGCTCCAGGTTTCACTGCAATATTTACAGTAATATAATTCTATTGATTTAATGTATTTTTAATACATTGAACAATGATTAATACTTCCAAGGATTGCATTCATATTCGTTATTAAGGTTTTTTTTATAAAATGTTGAAAGTATCATCTTTTTTACCATTTAAAACAAAATGCAGAGAAAACAACATTACAGTTTTGCCCTTTTTCAAGACAGTGAGAGGGTTAATACATGAATTCATAGACAAAGATGCAAATTTCTTCTATCTTCTCCAGTGTAGAGAAAAATTCGAACCCCTGCCTATTCTGGTATTATGTGCTGTTACAAAACTAATGCCTTTAAAGTCTTGCTGGTATACATAATAAAAAATATTACAGTTACTGTTATCATAGTTAGTGAAGCTTTTTAATGTATGTCTTATCGCTAATGGGTTTTATGATTAAAGTTTTAGCAATTGCAATGTGCGTTGGTCACAAAACATGACATTTTACGAAATATGTTTAACAAAGACACAAAAAAAAAAAAAAAAAAAAAACAAACACTGAAATTCGTGAAGACTGAACAAATGCAACTGCGGTTATATATTTCTTGTATGTTTTTTATGTTATGTTTACTTTTTGCCATCCTAACAATACTTTCTTAAAGAAAGATTAATAATGAAAGCTTTTCTTATTACATACAAAATTAAGGACTGATTATAAGGTTCCTCATTATCACAAATACTAAATACGATTTAATAACTGGATTGTTCTGCAAAGATGTAATATTTTTGTTTTGTGTTAAAAAAAAAAAAAATTAGGTTAGCAGGAACATTATTTTTGGTGTTTTATTTTTGTTTATAACCTGTTAATCAACAGCAAAGTCATATTGGAATCCATATTTTTTTCAGTTATTAGTTCAGTCATTCCTTTAAAGACAAACATGTTTTAAACTTAATACAGCTCGATTTTAATCTAAATATGCGTAAAAGACACAAATTTTGGCCATAAACAGATAAATGAAAGATCTAAAGTTCATTTAGATGATCAGATGTGTAAATAAGCCCAATTTATGTGACCTTTGTCCCAGTCCCTTGAAATGCGTCTTAAGCATGTTCGACTGTAATTTATTTAGCATAACGCAAAAAGTACTTGGCAGACTGAGCTGTAATTTTAGATTCACATACTTGGAGCTTCTATGAATCAATTTCTGTTAATTATTTTGCAATACCTATTTTTTATTGAAAATTGATTTCAAAATACATAATTTTGTTTAATTAATTTTTGAAACAAAAAAAAAAAAGTTTAGCAAGAAAATTTCACTATAACAGGATTGTAAAGATAATAAACAAAAAGCCTTGATGTAAGCAGATTTATTCTGCAAGTTTTAGTATCTGAGAATTGACTATCATTCAGAATTTTTTTGGGGTGTTGAAGGAGTGGGGATGGGGAGTATTATACATTAAATGTGTTGTTATTACTATAATAATGTTTTACATTGTTTGTGTTGCAATCTATAGTATTTCATCCTCTTTAGGTTATAATCACTGTCATTCTGGGTAATGAAGAGAAACCTTTTAGTGCTTCTCGATCGTTTGAGTCGCCGTATCATGTATGCGATGGTCAATGGCATATGGTAACTGCACAATATGCCCATAAAGCTGTTACTTTGAAAGTGGATTTGTTTGATGTCGCTGTTGGCTTGAGTGAAAGTTTGCCCTTAGAGCCCAGCACTTCTACTCCTTTGTATATTGGTGGAATACCTGGTAAGTGTATATTCAAAATGTCTTTTTCTGTTATTATTGTATATACTATTTTATTTTAAAAAAGTTTCTAGTTGAATGCAAAATTAATGCTATTGAATTAATAGGGCAATAACACTTGTGAAAAAAATGCTGTGGAAAACAGCTGATATTAAAATTTATTCATTTATTTTTTAAACTTTTAAAGTTATTTTTTTTTAATATATATGTGTATAGCTTTGGCAGTAGCTAGGCCAAAAAAAAAAAAAAAAGCAATAGTTAAGTGATTGAAAAACAAAATGATCAAAATATAGCTAATTATAAAAAAAAAAGAAAAAAAAACTTCTATAGTTCCTATTATTATATTCAAAGCTGGAGTAGCACAGTTGAAGTTTATTCTAACAGAGCGAAAAATGTCCAGACCAGGGATCGAACCTGGATACTTGGCGTGCTGTGCCAATGCCTTACTTGTTAGGCTATCCGGACCGATATCTGGCTGACATAATTCACTCTCTGGACATTTTTCGCTCTGTTGGAATAAACTTCAACTGTGCTACTCCAGCTTTGAATATGATATAATCCAGTTGGAAAAAATATTCGTTCCCTTCATTATGATTCTATAGTTCCTTTTGTCAATATCAGATATTTTTTATAGAAATTTGCAACTGCTGACCCCTCAAACTGACTTGTGAAGTTTAGTCAGCAAAATTGTTACAATAAGTTAATTCTTGATGTCTTTTTCTTTTTTTTAATTAATAGTCATGTGACTCCATTTAAAAAGAAAAGTGTGATCTTATATTATAAATATTTTATTTGAAATAACTTTTTCTATGAAGCAAGTACTTAATTAAGCATCTGGCAGAATTTTTCATGCATGTTTAACAATTCATAAAATATTATATATGAAAAGCATTGGTATGAGAATTTATATTTAATAACCTTTCTTACCTATACTTCTTATGTACTGGAAAAAAATAATATAAAATTTTTGTAATTTCAGCCTTTGAATTTATAAAATTTGTGACAGAAAAACATGGTTAGGACACTTATTGATTATATTGATTTATATTTTCTACTAAGTATAATTTTTTAGGGTTCCGTACTTAAAAAGTAAAAACGGAACCATTATAAGATCACTCTTGTGTATGTCTGTCCGTCTGTCACAGCCATTTTACTCGTAAACCATGAAATGCAGAAAGTTCAAATTGGGAGACTTAATAAAGACTGTTGACCCACATATTTACAGATTAGTAAACATTTACAAATACAGTAGAACCTCTTTATTCGAAACTCTTTTAACCAAAATCCATTTTGAAAGTTTTTTTCTTTTTTTTAACTATCTTAGAGTTTTTTGAATTTAACTTGAGATCTCGTAAGCTGCGGAGTGGAATGAAGAAAACGATCAAATTAGAAATTCTGAAACATTTGAAAGTTTTGCAAAAGGTTCGGCATGGCTGGAGCAGCAGAAAGACTGTGATAGTGGTGAACTAATAATATTAAAAAACTCTGTGCTAGAGCTTCAAAGCAAGGGCAATCGAAACAGCGACAAACAAAACATTTTTTCAAACTCTCGCTATAAATGTAAAAAGGTATACTTAATTTCAAAATTAAAATTCAGGTAATTATTTTTGGTTTCTATTTTGCTATTGCTTTATTTTTATTAAGCACTTGTTGCCATAATAAGAAATATTGCATTTATTTATCCTTAAAATTGAAGCATTCTCGATTATCTGAAAATTTCGATTTTCCGAAAGAAGGTTTGTCCCAATTACTTCGGATAATCGAGGTTCTACTGTATTTTTAGGAAAAATGTACAGGGGCTAATAAAGTTACTTGGGAAAAAAATCTTTTCTTTGTATATCATGTGGGGGTATCGTTTGAAAGCTTTCGTAATGCTGAACTCAAAAATACATTTAACTTTAGATATTATATTTTCAGAGATATCGTCGAAAATGTAGTGCAAAAATATATCCCCCCCCCCCCATCTATTTCCGAATCTACTGAAACTAAAATTATGAAAAAAATTAGAGGAAGTAGAGGTTAATTTAAACCTTGCAGGAAAATTATAGCGATCACCCTAGGTCACATAGTTTTTGAGAAAAGCTCATTTTTCCATTACATTCAAATTTCGATTTGCGGGCATTCAGAAAAGGTATTGAGGGGCGCTGGAGGTACCCATCATAGCAGACATATAAAAGCATTGTTGATAATGATTTTCACAAAAAATCGTCACTAATTAGCCGAGATATCAGACGGTTTGGACATACATAATGACAGGAATGATGTACTCTATGTACCATCGGCTTTTAAGGCCCAGATAACATTTTTTAATGATATATTTGTGTAATGAAATAAATGCCCAGTAGCAGTATAAAAGTAATAAATGTCAAATTGTTAAAAGCAAACTAATTTAATTAGAATTAATCAAATACTATGGGATTCACGACTAGTTTGGATTGAGTGGATCTCTCAATACGCCTCCTGTGTCTTTAAAAGTTAATAAAAAACCTATCTGGAAAACACGGCATGGACCAAGGAGGCATTGCAAATTTGCGACCTCCTTTTGAGGCGCGCTTAGCACAATGCTCGACAAGTTTAAACTTATTTTGTTTTAGCTACACTGTAAAAAAGAAAAGATTATTACTATGTTGAATTTAGTTTTATAAAATGCCAAATGAAGTTTAAATATGCACTACTTTTATTTTCTGTACCAAATTAACTTCATCATAAACAGATTAGAATAAGATTTAAAAAAGTGTTATACAGAATAGCAATATTTGATATTATTTAGGCTTCATATCTCTTTGAACTTTTATGGTATAACTATTCCTGCTTTTCTAGTATATACACTATACAGCTATACCCAACCCTACATTGCATAGTCTTATTATTCTTTTAGCAACGATTTTTTTTAATAATACAGTGAATAATTCATATATTTATTGTATGGAACCCTTTGAGCACGAGTTTTACTCGCACTTGACAGTTTATTTATGTTATTATTTTAAATAAATATTGCATTGTCTCTTATACAATAGCATAGTAATTTTTTATTATCTATCTTATGAAGTCTTTAAAATGGTATTATAAAGAAATCTGGAAATTCTTCACTTTTTTTTTAACAACACGCAGCCAGTTTAGGGACTTGAAGGAATAAACGCACACAAAAAAAGATATAAATTTCAACTGGTTATATTTCTGAGTGAAATAAAATCTTATTATAAAAATTTAACAGACAACTTTTATTACTTCATTATCTGGACAAAAGAACAAAGAACAACAATTTTCATATTAACAAACAAAAAAACTTATTATAATGATGCCATAAATATACTTAAAAAAAAAATGTAAACTGTGAGCTAGATTAAAATATTATTGTAACAAATATTAATACTGCTATTATAAATATAAAATTTCTGTAAAAAAAAAAACTTAATTATATTTTTAATAGTATTGTTAATAAAATTATTTTTATCAGATGAAGCGTCTACTGGAGCTGTTCACAGCAGGAATAATTTTGTTGGATGCCTGCGGAACATAGCAATAAATGATCGCCGAGTGGAGTGGGTGGACATGGCTGCAAGACACAATGTTGGATCTAATGCTTGTCCTACATTTTAATATAGACTGAGTAGCATTTAAATGGTGCTTATTTCTTATTAGTCAAGTGTTTAAATGACCATACTATCATGATAGAAATCTAAAGTTAAACTCTTAAAAGGAACTATATTAGTTTTTTCTCCATTTGTTTTCTTTTTAAGTGATACTCTTGAAAAAATATGCTTATAAGCAGTGGCATAGCAATTAAAAAAAATATGGGAGGGGCTCAAACAGTCAGCTCCAATTAAAATGAATAATTAAATATTTTTGGGATTAATTAATCGTTCCAATTAATTACTAATGCAATTGATTAATAATAAATATATGTATATGTTACTTGCAGTAAATACTAATATGAAATAAATGAAATTGTAGATTGAAAGCTTCAGAATATTAAAAAAAAAAAGAATTGAAAATAAAAATGTAGAATTGCCAGTAAAATGGAAAATTGAAATGGAGAATCGACTTGTAAAATCGTCACTGATGTGCAGATTTATTTGTTAAAAATGTAATAAATATTTATAGTACTTCTTTGTGCACAAAGTTCTTTTTTCAGAGGTCAAACATTGGTGACACAAAATATTAGTCTTTAGAACATCTCATGTGACTTTGAAAAATTATCATTTTTTAAGTGGGGAGGGCTTGAGCTCTATGAGCCCCTCCCTTTCTTACGCCTCTTGCTTATAAGTTAGAATACAAATCAATAGATTTGCAACTAATCTAAATGTGCTTCAAAGTGTGTTGGGCTATTGAAAAAGGAACAATATAGTTTCGCACATTTAAAGCCTTTTCATACAGAGCTTTAAAAAATCTTTAAAGATTTTCAGCTTTTCAGCATCTTCTTTGTCATCTCCTCATCCCTGTGAGAAAATGTTAATGTTATGTGTTTGTTTTACTTAAATTTCACCTTTTTTTGTGTAATTATTTTTACTTTAAGACTATATCATTTTTGTAAAGTAATTTATTTTATGTTACATGTATAAAGTATTTGGAAGGACATTCCTTGTGATGTTTATATATTTTATTTTGTATAAAAGTACAGTGTATTGGCATATAGAGTACAAGAAGTGAGTGAAATGCTAATATATTATAGTTTAATGTAAATTTGTACTTATTATTTATTTTTTCTTCATCTAAAAGTTTATTCCCATTTACACTTTTATACTGTCAACTACATAGCAGTACATAAAAAAAAATTAGGGATTTTTTTCTTCTGATTTTTGAATTTATGGATTCTGCATTTATTGCTTTTATATAGTGTATTTTTTGTATATAAGGCATATTTTGTTGAAATCATGTTTGCTGGCTGGCTGAAGAAATACTTTCAAGAAAAGAAAAATAATAACAATAAGAATTTGTTTTGTTTTTTAAACATTTAATTTATTGTATTTTGTTGCTCTTATAATTTTAAAGATTGGATTGATAAAAATAACACATATCTTCACCAATCTGATTTCACTGCTGTTGCCATAATTATGTTTTGCTAATCCAATCTCATTAAAATAATTTAAAATTTTTGGTTCCTAACCAGTTTTTTTAATTTCATATTTAAATAGCAAATAGATAAGCTCTTCAGATGGAAAAATAAAAAGTACAATATTTATGCAATAGAACAAAACTTCCTCAACTTCATTTATTTATTTATATTTTTTACATCTACCATTATTTATAAATTTCTTAGAAATGGCATGAAATACTTCAAAATATCCATTTGTACTTAAGAATGAATTATTATGAGTAAGAAATTTTTAAATATGTTTACGTAGGAGAGCTAATTGTTAGGGGAAAAGTTAAAAAAATATTTAATCTTTTATCTCTTGAACATGTAAATAAAGCGAAATCAAAGTGGAAAAGGGAAGCTTTTCACTCACTTCACTTTAATTTTCTGTATAATAAAAAAAATTGTCATGTTTTATTTTTCAAGTCATTTGATAAAATGTCATTCATTTTTTTAAAGTCTGATAATTATATATATACAGAGTATATTTGTTTTAAATGTTCTATATGTATTTAAAATATATTCACTGCCATTTATTGTTTTTTGTTATGTATCAGTAAGTTGCTAGTTTTAATTTATTTGTCATAGAATTAATATTTAGATTTTATAGATAATATATATAAGTAATATAAGTTGAAGGCATACATTTATGCTTGAAAATATTGTATATTATCCTTCTTAGACTCCAATTTTGCTTCTTGTCTAGATTCCTTTTAAACATAAATTATTTCAGTTTTATCAGCTATTAACTTTAACCTGCAAATTGACTCTTTTATCTATTTTAGTATTATTGTGAATCTTATAGAATATGTTGAAAATTAATTTTAAATCAAGCACATTCTCTTATCTTCTTTCTCCAAACCGAAAAAAAAAAAAAAAAAAAAAAAAAAAAATCAACTATATTGTTTCATGGAAATTCATGTCAATGGTAAAAAAAAATCCTTCATTAAGAAGTGTATAATTAAAGTATTATTCTCACCCCTAAATTTTTCTACTGGATTTTAAAATAGTATTCCGAAAAATATTGGTATAATCCCACAATCTGATGCAAACTCTGTCATGATCAAAAACTTTGATTAGAAAGATAAGCTTTACTTACAAATTTTATCACCATGAATGTCTTATTCTTATCATTATAATTAAGTTAATAATTATAACCATAATAATAATATAAGCATATTCTAGCTTCATAATTTAGTAAACTTCAGAGTTGTTTAAAAAAGCAACTTTTTTATAAAGAGCTATAATTTTTGTTATCTGACAAGATATGTATGCAATCATTATAAAGTGAGTAGGCCATATTTACCAATTCTGTTATCTTACCTATTTTCTATCTTTGTGTAATGATTATACATGCTTTGCTTAAAAATGAGAATTCTAAAAAGTAATCCCTTTCAAAACTAATTGCATTAAAAGGAATTCGAAAATTTAAAAGTCATTTTTTACTCCTGCTTTATTATAATACTGAAATATATTGTGTTCAGTTGGTTCAACATTAGAAGTTTTTTGCTTTCATTTTTGCAGTCATAATTTAACAGTTAATGATTTCAAATTGAATGCACAGCCTGCATGTTTCATAGAGTAATTACTTCTGGGCTGGCCTTTGAAGTATTTTTCCTTGTATATACAATTTAAGTGCCAAGATAAAGTGAATAAAATGTGGCTTGCATTATAGTTGTGCCAAGAATGTCTCAAATTATTGCATGCAGTGTAAATTTTATATTTCACAAATCAATATAAATAAAGGATTTCAACAACTCTTAGCTTTCTTTTGTCTTTTTATTAAGGTTTTAAATTACATTGAACAAATCATAGTTATAAAATATTTACACTGTGTTATTAAATTCTTTGAAAAAGTTATGTTTAATCCCTAAGTAGATATATTTTTCCCCTGGGATGCATAGCAATATTTTAATTTTCAACTTGTGTCTAAAAGGTTTCTCAGGCTTGTTGCAGAAATATTAAATTCTTTTTTATGATTTCAACGTGTTTCATGTTAAAATTTAACTTTCATCTTTTTGCCATTGATCAACAAGTGTCAGAAGTACATACATATTTACTTGCATAATTTATACTCTCTGATAATTTACACAGTCTTCAGATGAATCCTTTTTAGAATAGTCTCATATAATGGAACAATATTTATGTTACTCTAACCTCATATATTCTAACAGTTTTGATTTTATAATCGCATCTAAAGCCAATTTTTAGTTTAGTTCTGTGTATCCAAATATATGATTCTTTGTTTCCTGTACCTTTTTTTTTTCATCTGCTTCTAGAGGGCAGGTGATTTTATGACCAATAATATTGCATTGACAAACATGATAGAGTGGACTCTGATTAATGTGTCACCACTTAAGACATACCTTTAGTTAATGCAGATAAATGTAACATACTACACTTTGAAAAAATAATGTAGCGAGTAGCACACTACAAAAACGGCTGCCAACACACTTCTCTCCTTTGAATTTTAGAGTTTTCTCTGGGGTACACTTGCAGAGTATACCTGTCTTGTCACAATTAAATGTCTTCATCTGCATTTTTCTCTATTTTTTCAAGCCATTCTTCATTAATCCATTGTTCAACAGCTATCGTTGACACTTCAGCAGGTTCTCCACAAAGTTTACCACTTGTTATGTTAACAAGGTCAGCCTTGTGGAGTAGCTGACTTCTCATGTTTACTGTTACATTGCTCACCAAAGAGTTTCCCCTCAAATTTGATAATTACTGCAAGGTCAGAAACAGGCTTTACTGTTCCTATGTCTGCAGCAAAACAAAATTTATATCTTACAAAATTATTCTGCACCAAACTACTATCATAAGTAGTAATAGTTAACCCATAAAATAAGCAAAATTTACATTTACAAAAAATATATATAATAAGAAAATACGATAAATCTTAGATACTTAAAATACATATTAGCAATGCAGCACTTCTTTTTTAACTGTAAGCACACATGCTGGGATAAATCTCACCCCAATCACATTTTTTCTTTGAAAAAAAGGATAAAATTTTTTGAGGTCTTCTGACCTGCCTTATACCTATCAAGTTCAAGGTCGAGAAGGGGTGGGCGAAGGAATGTCTTTTTCTTTTCTTTCTTTTTTTTTTTTTTCATTAGGAGGTGCGAAATATGGCCCTTGGGATAAAATAATCCTGCACATGTACAAACGTTTTATTTCGATACGTTCATTTCTTATGGGGAAACACACACTAAAATAACTTTTATGAAAGAGTAAGATAAAAGCTACGTGTATATATTGATGAAAGGTTATTAAATGTAATTAATATCAATTTTGTGAAATAATTCATGTTTTAAGGTGTAAAACAAATTGTTTGCATATTTTCTAGGAAAAAAACGTGATTTTTACATAAACTGCTACAAAATCTGCAAATAAATATGAAAAGCATGATTTTTTTCCCTAAAAAAGAAGGAGTAGTGATTTATTTTACAATACAGAACAGTAGATTCATTTTTAAAATCAGGGGTCACACACCAGCTCCAATTGCACCAAACTGAACTATCTGCTACAAACGGGTTATTTTCACTTTGTTTGCACTGAAACAGCCATTTCGTTCCTCCTTTCTGTTCCCAAATTTGATTTCTTTGCGCCATTATCACGGAAATGCAATGCGAATTTTATCAAATTGGCGCGGAAAAGACGCCAATTTCGTTGAATGATCGCAGAAAAAACGTTTCATCAAAGCCCCCCCCCCCCCCCCCCCACCACCACCACCCCCCGAATTTCGGAAAAGGATCGTGAAAAAGACGCAAATTTGTTGAAGGATCACGGAAAAAACACGAAATTTATCAAAGAATTTCAGCAAAAACTGAAATTTGTCACAAGATCGTGGGAAAAAACACGAATTTCGTCAAAGAGTTGCGAAGAAAACGCAGGGTTCTCTTTAGAAAACAGCACACATATTATAGGTATAGTTTTTAATCTGAAATAATACACCGAACTAACTTTTGAGAAATCGGGTTAACCTGAACCTAAGTTTCAAGAATATACGCTTAGCTTGACATCAACCAGAACCGAAAACTGAGTTAACCCTATCAGCAATAAAAATAATTACCGTTGGGATGGTATGCATTTCCTCTTCCCTCCCCGTTAACCTTTCAGAAAATTTGCTGTGAATTTCAGAACTTTTTTTTTTTAAACTGCTAATCACCTTTGGGCTCACTCACATTTTCGATGTGCATCAAATAAAATAGTCAGACATTGTTCTGTGGCAGAAAGTTAAGCAAAACTGGTGTAAGTCAGTGTGAATACAGACTTGTAAGTGTTAAGTTCTCCGACAACAACGTATAGAATGTGCCAAATTCAATAGAATAAAATAGCAGCGATGATTTTCTTCTTTCCTTTAATCTGCTTTTATATTTTGTCACTTCACACGTTTTCTGCAAATTTTTTTCTTCAGGCAAGTTTGTTTTCTGCTACAAAAGTAAATGTTTTCCTTGTGTTGCTTATTTTAGCTTACTGTAAAATGTTTTCTGCTTGCAAAAACAGTTTTTCTGAGTGAGTGCAGGTACAAAAACTGTTTTGCCTGCTCCAATATTTGTATTTTGCTGCTACAAAATTCATTTTTTGCTGCTACAAAAACTGATTTTGTTGCTACAAAATTCATTTTTTGCTGCTACAAAAACTGATTTTGTTGCTACAAAATTCAATTTTTGCTGCTCCAAAAACTGCTACAAATTATTTGAAATGAGTGTGACCCCTGTAAAATGTATTTAATCAAAAGTATAATGCGAGACAAAATGGTGTAAGATTTATCCCACGCGTGTGCTAATGTTACAAAAGTAGACGCATGTGCATACAGGTTAAGCTGTTAGATTAATCTGTAAAGTCTAGAATATTTTGCAGCACCTGCTGCACTGTTTTTGCTACTGTTTTGGAAGGCAGCCTTCACCATACTCTTCTTCTATTTATGAACTACCTAATGGGAGAACTTTCCATACAACAGATTTTATATGCACATATTGTGGCATGTACATAGCTGTTTTCAACAACAGAAGATCAAACTGCAGCAATCTGGCTATGAGCTCAACACTAACTACTCAGGCCCTGTCTGATTAAGATGACTTGATCAAGTTGCAGCTCATCCAGTTTTTTTTTTTTAATTGCTTCAAAAAG
This sequence comes from Maratus speciosus, assembly GCA_963932465.1. Taxonomy (NCBI): domain Eukaryota; kingdom Metazoa; phylum Arthropoda; class Arachnida; order Araneae; family Salticidae; genus Maratus; species Maratus speciosus. Next base: position 471,532,070 of record OZ010786.1, read on the forward strand.
GTTTTCTGAAATTTTGATCATTTACAGAAGAAGAAAAAAATCTCCTGCCTTTGTGCCCACTTCACATCTACCAGCTTTTCAGCAAGCCCATAATGTATCCAAATTATTTTGTGCATGTTTCTAAAATAATTTAGCTGCTGTGCATTATTAAAATGCACTTCAAACAATTGACATCCAAAGACCATAATTCCACAGGCAATACACTTTTTTTGTATGTGACCTACTAACTATGAATGGAAAAAAAAAAAAATCTGCAAATGTTACTCAGAAATAACAACTTGCATCCATCATAAAAATCAAAAATGAAAATTTGTTTGTCAGTAATCTATCCTTGAAGCACAGTGGTGTAGTGCTCAGAGCATCTGGCTAACACATAACAGGTCTAGAGTTTCTCTTCACACTGCACAAGGTTCACTAAACCTTTCATTCCTTCAGGGTCAATAAAGTAAGTACCAAGCTTGCTTGGGAACGAAACACTGTGGGTTCCATGTTGGGCTGATCACCTGACTGGGACACATGCTGTACAGTACCTCAGGGCCCAGTGTTGAGCACTGTAGGCCCTGATACTTAATGGATCATAACGCTGCAGGTTTAGATATATTTTTTTAAATTCCTATCCTTAGTGCATTAATTAGTTGTAACTTAAGATGGTGATGAAGTGTCTTTCAGCACTTATGAAGCAGTCAACTCACACCATCCTTGTTGCAGTTCTGGGTTTTAGAGAAATTTTTGGATGCCATTTTGGATGTATTTAAAACTGTTTTCAAGTTTAAGTCCGTGAATTTCTGGCACATTTGAGTTATTGATAAAGGTATAAAATTTACAGATATGGTTATTCACGTTTAAAGACTTGAACTGCATTTTACGTTTTATAAAGCTGTTTTCAAATCTAAACCAGATACTTTCTGAGATATTCGCGAAAAATATTTATTGCTGTTTCCCTGTAACAGTAAACAACAATCAGAAAATAGTGGCATATTTGACGCTTTAGGCTGGTTTTCATGACATGACGACGACATAATGGTAGTCATCCGGTAGCAATTGGTTGTAACTCAAGATGTACAAAATGCATAGGAAAATGGAGAACGCTATTCGATTCTTAGGCGCACTAATGTGAGAACTTGGAAATTTTTAGAGAAGTAGGAAAGAAAGTTAGTTCTTGAAAGTGTCAAGAACGCGTTGTCAAGTGAGAGAAAAATATTTTATGAGACCCTTACACCTGAAGCGAACGCATATATAATATTCACCTACATTTAATGAAAACTGTTCACTACTTTCGAAAAAGGACGACGTTCACCAAAAATTATGTTAGTTGCTCCTTTTTCGAAATGATATTGGACCATCGAATTTCAGAAAATACATGAAAACATCCTGAAATATTTTTTTTCTTTTCTTTCATTCTCTTTTTTTTTTTTTTTTTTTTTTGTATTTGTTACCTTCTAACTAAAAATTTATGTCATTTTCTCTGATAAAAGTATTTAAGAATATGGGCATTAGATTTATAATAGTTTTTTAAAACTATCATTAAATTTAGGTATGTTTTGAAAATAGGTAAAAAATATATATTTATAACTATGACCCATCCAGCTTTGCTTGGGCCTGTCAAAAAATAGCACAAAACCCGAAAATTTTAAAAATAGCTGCAGGAATTTCGAATAAATTTCATTGAAAAGAGAACAAAATTAGAAATATTGGGTTAGAAATTTGAAACTGGATTCTTTTCATTAATGTGGAAAAATCGCAGCAAATCGCGAAAAAGCTCTAAAAGTGATTAAAAAAAAAAATCGCTAAAATTTCAGTAATCACAGAGGACAAAATTTTCTTTATTGGGCTAAAGGTGAAAACAAGATTTCTTTTAAGAATGTCAAGAAATCGCCGTAAAACATGAAAAAACTCCAAAAATCATTAAAAATTCTAAAATTGCTGTACGGATTCCAAATAAACTTTACTGAAAAGAGGACATCTATATTGGACTACAATATTAAAAATCGGATTCCTTTTACTAATGTGGGAAAATCACCGCAAATTGAAAAAAAAAATCTCTAAATATTGCACAAAAAATCGACAAAATTTAGTCCAATGAGCTAAAACATTGTAACCGGAAATCTTTTCCGAATGTCAAAAAATCGGCACGAAACGCAAAAAAAAAAAAAAAAAAAAAAAAAAAAGAAACTGCTAAAAAATCTCTTTAAAAATCGCGGAAGACAAAATGTACTGTATTAGGCTAAATGTTTGAAACCGATTTCCTTTTAGGAATGTCAAAAAATCGGCACAAAACGCAAAAAAAAAAAAAAAAAAAAAAAAAAGAAACCGCTAAAAAATCTCTTTAAAAATCACGGAAGACAAAATGTACTGTATTAGGCTAAATGTTTGAAACCGATTTCCTTTTAGGAATGTCAAAAAATCTCCTCAGAAGGCAAAAGAATTGCTAAAACTTGCATCAAAGACTGCAAAAACTTCAAAAATCGTGGAGCAGAAAATTTACTATATTAGGGTTAAAATTTTCAAACTGAATTTTGTTATTTTTAAACTAATTATTTTGCCCTTAAATCTCAATGTTTCTAAATCGAAATATTTTTGGAACAACAGCTAAAAAGTTGGTTTACGGTATTAAATTTTTAAAGGATTAGCGCATAAATGAGTTACTTTATAAGTGTGTGCAATTTTACACATATAGGAATTATTTTATTTTTGAACTGATTCCCCCTCCCTCCCTCCCTCCAAACTCAATCTCATAATTTCTTATCCAAATTTACGCTCGATCGTTAGCTAAAATGCCCATGGATATGGTATTATAATTTCAGAACAATTACCGGAAATGTCGTTTTAAAACGAAATGTGCACTAATTAAGGGGGTATGTTTTCTTTTTCTTTTTTTTTTCCCCCCCCCGAAGCCGATGGAGAGTTTTAAGATTTTTAAAAATTGCAAAAACGTCGTACGAAAGTGAATTTTTTTGAAAGGGTTTATATTCATATTTTTAAAAACAGATTGTACTCACAAGCTTTAAACGAGTATTTTTTATTTTCTGGTATTTCGAACGTTAAAATTTATGCAAGATGGAAGGAGGGGGCGAAAAAAAAAACGACGTTTCAAAAAATTTTTTAAAGGGTTAATATTAATATTTTTAAATCGATTGCACAGTTAGAAAGATAAAAATCGATAATACGGCATATATATATTTTCTTTTCCGTATTTCCATTCGTCTAGACGAGATACAGAAAAAAGTATGATTAATGCGTTCTTTCCAGCTTTTAAAACTGTGGAACGGGATTTCTGCCATAACGCTGTCCCTTTTTGTGGCATTTTGCGAAATTTTTTATAGTTCTTAAATAATATATCGGATAAATTAACAACAACAAAATCTGAGACTCAGGTGCATCAGGACTTGCTTTGGACTATCATCACCTACGTTTTCAGACCTCTACGTGTGGTAGATATTACTAGCCATGCCGGGCACACAATCATATTTTTTGTTAATGTAGATAGATTACTTCTAAATGGATTTATTTAAGTAAGGTCTATAAAGTACAACCCAAATCAATGCTCTAAGCTTGATTTTTCTTCATTCTACTTTTGTGAAGTAATCAGTTTAAAACTTATTTTAACACCTTTTAATAGTTTCTACTTATTATATCAATTGCGAATGTAATCGGAAATATTTTTTTGCATACTACATTTTGCAAAACATGCTCAATAAAGTCAAAAATGTAATAGGTTTTGAGAATTCGAAAATTTATGCAACCAGTATGATTTTTTCTTTATTAAAACTTTAATGAAATATTTTTTTCTGTGAAGTGTCGTATGCAATCTATGTTTTACATTATATACAGTGAAAACCTCTCAAAGGAGGAGAAAAAATTCTATTTTAGATAGGTTATTTGTTTTATATTCTTTTCCCTGGATCACAATTTTATTTTCCGTTTAACAATTTTGCAATAAAATATTCCGTTATAGACAGGTTACGTTATAACCGATTCCTTTATAGACAGTAGGGTGTATCGATTTTTAACTTTTTTTTTGTTTCCAAATTCCAAGTTGATAAAAAGTTGCTACTAGACACCACAACTTACCACAAAAAATTTTGGATTTTTTAAAAAATGTTTAGGTCTCCCGCACAAGCCCTAAATTTTAGAAATTTTACTTAAAAAGTAAATTTTTACAAAATTAAAAAAAAAACAACCTAAAACACTTCTTTTTTTAATTGCAAGTTAAAATTCCACTAACAATAAGCATGAAAAACGATAGAAAATGTATTTCAAAAACTTAGCACAGCATTTAGGTCTCCCGCACAAGACCTAAAGTTTGTTAATTTTGACGAAACTTTCGTATTTTTTAGTGTAAATGAAGCAAATTTTTTTCGTTAAAAACACCAGACTTAAGTGTATTTTTGTTACAGGAGGCATAAAATAACACAATATATATATATACATACTACATAAATAATATATAAATATTTTATACCTTAAAAAAGATAGTTTAACGATGTAAATTGTTTGATAAAGGTGTTGAAATAAACTCTATCGTTATTTGTGATTACTATTGTTTATTACAAATGTATAAAATATTATAACGTGGAATAAAATGTAGTATATAAGTACAAAATGTTGCTGATGTATTTTCATAGAACATGAGCGCAGTTTTCTTGTTCTATTTCAAATTAACTGACTTGTTTTAAATATTCGTCCTTTCATCTTGTCTTCAAAACCTGAAACGAAAGTTATGTACAGTATTTACGTAGGCCTACAGATTTTTACAAAATTATAGAAATGATCCCCAATGAATTTCAAATATTATATGGAAGACAGTAAGATAAAGATGTTATTTAAAAACATTAAAAATCAAAGTAGTACAAAGAAAAATTACTTACATTTTAATCCTTCACTGAGGTTTTGTACTGGCTCTTGGTCTCGAACGTAGGTAGCTCTTTACGGTCTTCCAGTCTGGCACGAATGAAACCATCTCTTTCGATCATCCCACACTCTCGCTTTGAAGCTTTTGTGACTTCTTTCACAATTCGTTCCACAGCTTGATTGTGAGAAGGAATTGTAAATTCAACCCTTCCACTTTTTCCCATTTCCACAATTAACTGTAACTCTTCTAGTCTCATATCGGTAACAAGAGGGGGTTCGGTTACTGAAGCGGTTTGCCAGTCAATCATATCTATATAGTCTTTAGCATTAAAATTGATCTGAGGGGGTTTAAATATCCTTACCTCTTTCTTTTCTGTTTCACGAGCTTTCTGGATTCTCTTATAAGCCAAGACTCTAATATGTTTTCGTTCATCAAACAACATAGCTATTAAAACAGGCTCTGGGTGAGCCATGAATGTGTTTCTCTGTAACGTTGCATGGACGACATATTTTAGCTCGTCTTCCAAGTAATTTCTGAAATGAATCATTTAAAAAAAAATAATGGAATCGTGCGGGATTTTGAGATTGCACTTAATTGAGAACCATGACGGTATGTAGACTTTCATTATGAACTCTGCAAGCTTTCTCAGCTCATGGGTCGGATCATCCATGGCTACATACAAACGAAGGATTCGATTTGCCAGGGTAAGCCACCTGGTGTGCGAGATGTTTCCGGGTTTTCGTCTGGCCAACTCTTCTGTACATGTACCTGTTGATACGGCTTTGGATACTTCGTACAGATACTTTTGGTCTGTGCTCAACTCTTTAAAATCAACTTCTGGTATATCGCTTTCAATTGAAACAAAATTGACAACATCCAGATTTTGGCAGCTTAGAAGTTGTTTACCAATAGGCCCGCTAAATGTGTTTGGTCCAGAAGTTGGCCCATCAAGAGCAACCATAATTTTTCTAAATGGTAATTCATTCAAATGTAGTAGACAGACAACTGCCTGCAGTGGCTGTTGTTTTTTATTTTCAAATAAGGTGATAACTCCATTTAAAGTGCCTGTGTTTGCTGCCGTACCATCACAACCAATAGCTTTTAGTTTTTTAAGATGGACAGTTTTTTCTTCACAATACTTTACAAGTGATGTAACTATTTCCTTTCTTGTCCCATTTATGGGAGTTACATGACCGAAATACTTGGATCCAGGTTCTTCAACAATAGATATGTGTTCTTCCATTAAAGATTTTCGGACACTTTTACCAGCTACAATTTCTTTTGTCATGGTTTCCTCTTTACGACCATCAAAGTAAATGGCCAATTGATCGGAGGTTCGAGTTGAGCTTACTTCTTTACGAGACTTAAGTCTTTCAAGTGCTACTTTTGATTTGTCGATTACTGCTTCTTGGTTCTCCGCACTAACGACATTTAAGTCTCGCAAAAGTGCAGTAGCTAACTGAGCTCCAGCTCTACTAGAAATGCCCCTGCGGTCACAAGCTCGTGAAAACAAACACAAGCGTTGTGGCAGTTCTTGTTTTACTTCTACACTTGAAACACTTTTTTGACTCGTATCAAATACATTTATTTCAAAATCACTATCTTGACATGATGTGTGAGACATTGAATCATCTGTACTATCACCAGAATCAATGTTATCAACAGATTTTAAGTTTTCATCCTCAGTCTTTTTTACAACTACCTGCATTAAAGCTTGTAACCTAGATTTTCTTTCTAATCGCTTTTTAAGCTTTTTAATCTCGTTTTTGTCACACTCTGCAATTGACATCAATCTAGGACCACGTTGGTCGAGCAAAAACTCGTGTTCTAGTGCCGGGACTTTTTTGTCAATAGAGCAAATACAATTGCTGAGGTCACATTTGCAAGTACAAATATCAAACAATGCAGTTTCAGTTTTTGACTGAAAGTTAGTTACTGCATCTTTGTACGAGTTAGGATACTTCCTTTTAGGCTCTGAACACTTTTTAATTTTCTCAAGCTACTCATGCAGTTTTAAAACCATAAATATTGTGTTTTTGGTGCCACAAACAGGATTTGAAGCTCTTTTCCATATTTCCTCAAGTTTTAAAGCAATTCTTAACGGAATTACCTTCTTTGCGGGCTGATGTATTCCCTTTTGTTTCATTTCAATGCGTACCCACGCAAAATACTTCAAAACATCCATCTTGGTTGGCAGAACATTAAACTCACTCACATCAATAGGTTGCCCGATAACCGGTCTGTCGGTAGTTTGTCTAGTTAGATGCGGTTTTTTACTCATAATGAACAACAACAACACTCACTCAATTGATTCTTACAACAAGACTATCTCACTAAAACACAACCGTAATACTCGCTCGCGGGCAGACGACTACTGACAAGTCTGCGCGGTGATTCATACGTGTCGCGTCACCGCGGCGCGACAGTCTGGCCTTCCCCCACCCCATCGCTTCAAGTTGACGCTTGACGTATTGAAATGTGATTTATTATTTCACTTATTTCAACAATTCCAATCAAGCCTAACGAGGCATTAGTTACATTTAATTTTTAAACCAGCAACAACACAAATATCAAAGCACTGAAAAATGTTCAAAAATTGGCTGAAATTTACGACTTTAAGGCCTTGTGCGGGAGACCTAAATGTTGTGCTAAGTTTTTGAAATACATTTTCTATCGTTTTTGTGCTTATTGTTAGTGGAATTTTAACTTGCAATTTAGAAAAAAAGTGTTTTAGGTTTTTTTTAAATTTTTGTAAAAATTTACTTTTTAAGTAAAATTTCTAAACTTTAGGCCCTGTGCGGGAGATTTAAACATTTTTTTAAAAATCCAAAATTTTTTGTGGTAAGTTGTGGTGTCTAGTAGCAACTTTTTATCAACTTGGAATTTGGAAACAAAAAAAAAGGTAAAAATCGATACACCCTAATAGACAGTTCTATTTTCGCAGAATTTACTGTATTTTGTTTGCTCAAGAGATATTAATTGTTAAAAGATGTTAGCCCCACAAAAATATTTCAGAGCCCCCCTGACATTATTAGCTGGTTACGGCCCTGAAGGGATTCTCTTGTCGGAATTCGCGTTTTTTTTTTTTTTTTTTTTTTGCGCGATTCTTTGTCAAAATTTGCATTTTCCCGCGTCTTTTTGACGAAATTCGCGGGGTTTGTTTTTGCGATTCTATGTCGAAATTCTTGCTTCTTTTCCGCGTCTTTTTGATGAAATTCGCGTTTTTGCGACGTTTTGACAAAATTCGCTTTTTCTTCGCGACCTTTTGGCGAGATACGTGGTTTTTTTCGCGATTCTTTGTCGAAATTAGTTTTTTCCGTGGCCCTTTGACGGAATTTGCTTTTTTTCTGCGATCCTTTGACGAAATTCGCGTTTTTTTCGCGGTCTTTTGACGGAATGCGTGTTTTTTTGGCGATCGTTTGCCCAAATTCGCGTTTTTTCAGCGTCTTTTTGACGAAATTTATGTTTTTTCCGTGGGCATTTCACGAAATTTATTTTTATTTCTGAAGTTCTTTGACGAGATTTGCGTTTTTGCGGTCGTTTGACGAAATTCGTTTTTTCTCCGCTGCCCTTTGGCGGAATACGTGCTTTTTTCGCGATGCTTTGTCGAAAATCGCGTTTTCCCCCGTGGCCCCTTGAACTAAAAGCGCGTTTTTTCCGAGGCCCTTTGACGAAATTCGCTGTTCGTTCTTTGCGATTCTTTGATGAAATTTGCGTTTTTCCGCGGCCTTTTCATGGTATATACGCGTTTTTTTCCGTAATACTTCCTCGAAATTTGTTTTTTTTCCGCTGCTTTTTGAAGAAATTCGCGTTTTCTCTGCGGCCCTTTGACGAAATTTCGCGTTTTTTCCCGCGATCCTTTGTCGAAATTTGCGTTTTTTTCGCGATCCCTTGTCGGAATTTGCGTTTTTTCCGCGCGATTCTTTGTCAAAATTTGCATTTTCCCACGTCTTTTTGACAAAATTCGCGTTTTTGCGACGCTTTGACGAAATTCGTTTTTTCTCCGCGACCCTTTGGCGAGATACGTGTTTTTTCGCCATTCTTTGTCGAAATTTGCTTTTTTCTGCGATCCTTTGACGAAATTCGCGTTTTTTTTCGCGGCCTTTTGACGGAATACGTGTTTTTTGCGATCATTTCTACAAATCCGCGTTTTTGCAGCGTCTTTTTGACGAAATTCGCGTTGTTTCCGTGGCCATTTGACATTTGTTTTTATTTCTGCGGTCTTTTGACGAAATTCGCGTTTTTTTGCGGTCGTTTGACGAAATTCGTGTTTTTTACGCAGCTCTTTGACGAACTTTGTGCTTTTTCAGCGGTCATTAAACTAAATTCATGTTTCCTCCGTTATTATTTCACGAAATTTGACTTTTTTCGCGATCCGATGACAAAATTCACTTTTTTTTACGGCCCTTGATAAAATTCAGGTTTTTTTTTCCGCGATCCTTTAAGGTAGGGATGCACATCCTGTGGCCCGCGGGCCAAAAGTGGCCCGCGATGGGGTAACGTGTGGCCCGCGAACTTCATCAATTTATAACTGGAAAAAACTGCAATTTTTGTCCAAAAGTCGCAGGAAAAAATCGTGAATTTCGTCAATTTGCCGCTGTAAAATTTGAAAATTTTGTTGGTCAAATAAGAATTGCGAATTTCGTTGATCGGGCGTGGAAAAATCGCGAATTTTGTTGATCGGATGCGGAAAAATAACGAATTTTGTCGATGATGCTCGAGATAATCGCAAATTTCCTTGATCGGGCTCGGAAAAATCGCAAATTTCCTTGATCGGGCACGGAAAAATCGCAAATTTGGTCGATGAAGCGCGAAAAAATCGCGAGTTTTGTCGTTCGAGGACGGAAAAATCGCGGATTTCATTGGTTGGTCACGGAAAAATCGCGAATTTTGTTTGTTGAGCACGGAAAAATCACAAATTTTGTTGATCAGGCGCGGGAAAATCGCAAATTTCATTGATCGGGGGCGGAAAAATCATAAATTTTGTTGATGATGGGAGAAAAAATTGCAAATTTTCTTGATCGACTGCGGAAAAATCGTGAGTTTCTTCAGTCGCGAGAAAATATCGCGAATTTCGTCAATTTGCCGCGGGAAAAAATTGCCAATTTCGTCAGTGAGTTAAGATTTGGGAATTTCGTAGATCGGGCGCGGAAAAATCGCGAATTTCGTTGATCGGGTGCGGAAGAATATCAAATTTTGTCGATAAGGCTCGGAAAAATAGCGAATTTTGTCGGTCAGGCGGAGAAAAATTGCAAATTTCTTGATCGGTCACCGAAAAATCGCGAATTTTGTAGTTGAAGCGTGGAAAAAAAATCGCAAATTTCGCCGATCGGGCACGAAAAAGTCGGGCTAGAACTTCTATCGGGCTAAGAAAAATCGCGAGTTTTGGCGAACGGGCTCGGAAAAATCACGAATTTCATAATTCGGGCCCTGAAAAATTGCGAATTTAGTCGATCAAGAGCGGGAAAATCGCAAATTTCGTTTATCGGGCACGAAAAAATCGTCAATTTTGTTGATGATGTTGTTGATCGATAGCGGAAAAATCGTGAGTTTCGTAAGTCGCGCCAAAAAATCGCGAATTTCGTTGATCGGGCTCGGAAAAATCGCAAGCTTCGTCGAACGGACACGGAAAAATCGCGAGTTTTGTCAATCGGGCTCGGAAAAATCGCGAGTTTTGTCCTTCGGGTTCGGAAAAATCGCGAATTTTGTCGATCGGGCTCGGAAAAATCGCAAGCTTCGTTGAACGGACACATAAAAATCGCAAGTTTTGTCAATCGGGTTCGAAAAAAAATCACAAATTTCGTTGGTTTGGCACGAAAAAATCGCGAATTTGTCGATAAGGCTCGGAAAAATCGCAAATTTCTTTGTCAGGCACAGAAAAATCGCGACTTTTCTCGATGATGCGCGGAAAAATTGCAAATTTCGTTGACTGGCTGCGGGAAAATCGCGAGTTTCGTCAGATTATCACGAGAACAAATCGCAAATTTCGTCAATTTACTGTTTGAAAAAATCGCAAACTTCGTCAGAGTCAGTTAAGAATCCCGAATTTCGTTGATCGTTCGCGGAAAAATCGCGAATCTCGTCGGTCAGGGGTGGGAAAATCGGACATTTCGTCGTTCTTGCACTAAAAAATCACGAGTTTTTGTCGATTGGGATCCGAAAAATCGCGAACTTCGTTTGTCGGGCACGAAAAAATCGCGCATTTTGTTGATCAGGCGCGGAAAAATCTCAAATAAATATCGTCGATCGGGTGCAGAATAATAGGAATTTCGTCAACCAGGTGCGGTAAGATAACGAATTTCGTCGATCCAGTGCGGCAAAATCACTAATTTTGTCGATCAGGCGCGGAAAAATCTCAAACCTTGTTGATCGGCTCTTCCTGCCCCCTTCGTTCATAAAGTTCGCATTTTTATTCGGCACCAGCCATTTTCATGCATATATTTGTTTTTTAGCACTTTTGATAAAACAAAATTTACTCCCCCGAATAAAGTGCAGGAATATTATCACTCTTTCAAATTAATCCTTGTTATATATACAAACGTAAACTGTTAATATATATTTGCCAACTGAATCGGATATGTCTACTGGGTAGGGGAACCTCTCTTAAAAAGGTTGTGCACCCCTACTTTAAGGAAACATGAGATTTTTTCTGCGAACGATTGACGAAATTGATGTTTTTCGCCGACCATTTGTCAAAAAACGCGATGTATTTTTTAAGTTTGGGACTGATGACCGATTTTTTTAAAAATTTTTGAAATTCGGAACAGTATCATCTCTACCCCCTCCTCCCCCCGCTTTCACCCCTCTGGCTACTGCTTTATTGTCAAAAATGATTTCTGTTTACAAGACAATTTCTGTTACAATTCTGTTTACAATTCAAGGCGTTTCGTAAGACATAGAACATTATGGAAATTTAAGTCAGTCCCCCCCGAAATAAAATCCTGCGTACGCCACTGGGTGGGCGATTGGAATTACTACCAATTAATCATTTAGTGACTGGTGCTAAGTGCAAATTTTCCTTCAAAATTCCCCCTATCGGCTCGATTTTTTTCCTCCTGATTAAGTTATCTACTGCTGCCCTCTGTTGGCAAAAGTTCTAACTATATTCTTGCATGAAAGATAATAATTCTTCCGTACGTTAACCCAAAGCCCTTCTCTCTTTCATTAATGACCGTAACCGTAAAAGAATGTATTTTAAATGAAATATAGAGTACAACTAAACAAGTAAGAATTTTTGGAAGATTTCTTTTAATCCATTAAAAAATAACGTATGCAATTAAAGACTGAAATTCTGAAAATACAAAACATATTTAACTTAGTTGATTGATACAAAGTATAGTTTTTCGACGGTCTGTAATATATTGAAATGTTTGACTTTGATAAACAAATTAATCTGAAAATTGAAAAGTCAACTTCCTTAGTTATTTGCTGTTTTAACTTATACAGAATAAAGAAATTATACATACCAATAAACAGCTTCAGCAACGGATTTAATTCATGATTTTTCTGTGTGTCTTGAAGAAACGAGGAGTGGGAAAGCCACCTCTCTTAGCATAACACTTTTAATGTGATATAATTTATATTTCCACTCAACAAAATATATTTTCCTACATCAGCCTGATTTTTTCCCTCATAATTAAATCTCATAGTGCTGCCATCTGTTAGTAAAAGCTTAAGTATATTATGCCTTAACCCCTTAGGGACAAGCGTCTTTTACAGAATTTTTAATCTTTTATCACCGGTTTTTCAAAACAGAAATTTTTGCCTAATTGAATCAGGAAAATGCTCGGATTAAATGAGGCAAAATTTACAATAAAAATTTATTGGTGAGAATAATCACGGATTCTGAGCACCTTACGCGGCACGTATACCGGTCGATCGTCCCCAAGGGGTTAAGCGGTTCTCAAGTGCACTGCTCAACAAGCGCAAGACTTTCTGGCACATTTACTAACTCATTTTTAAACTTAAAGACACAAAATTGGCAAGATTGACTATGAAAGTGATTTCGAATCGAAAAATGTTTTCTTTTCTTTTCTTTTTTTTTTTTTTTCTTTTTTTTTTTTTTTTTTTTTTTTTTTTTTCTTTTTAACCATTTGGAAAAATGGTTATGTCTCTGTCAGAGTAGGAAATCAAAAGTATATCTGAAGGTTTTTATTGGTTTAATCCGCATTTTATTCGTTTCCTGATTGGTCTATACAGCAATATGTATTTCCCTTTACTTTCAACAACGATGAATACCTTCTGTTGCCACTATGGCAAAAAAGTAATAAAAACTACAAAAAAAAAATTAATAGCTCAGAAACAAATTGAGATACAGCTTTCAAACAAATTGCATTTAAAAGTACATTTTTTTCTCTATTCGACGGTGTAAAAAGTAATATTGTCGGATGTTTAGAAGTTTAAGAATGAAATTTCATTTAAAATGTGTCATCAGATTTCTTGGAAATCTGACGATGGAAAAGTCTTTTCCCGAACAGCCAATGAAATGCTTGGATAATACGTACAATTCGCAGGCGATTTTCGCGCTTGCAATTTTTACGTGTCATAACACTATTAATGTTTAATTCATGGCGTACGTAATGTATGATCAACTCCGTACGATTTTTTATGTCTTAAATTTTAGTCTTCGAAAAAATCATTTTCCAAACGGTCGTTGTAATTTGTTAAATTGCTTTTTTTAGTTTTCTTTTCTTAAATATTCACGTGTAAATACTTTTTTTTTCTTTTTTTTTTTTTTTTTTTTTATAAATAATTACTTATCGAGTTATAAGCTATTTTGGGTCACGCGGCAGTCGGTTTTTCTCTTCACTGTGTCTGCTTTTTCTCTTTTCGTCCGGAAATTCGGTTTAAAACGCCAACTTTAACAGTATATTCTGACAGATCTTTTACGTTTACCCAAAAAATGGAAAACATCTTTCGATTACAAAGTTTCTCTCAATGGGAACACCTGTCAATTTCATACGTTTTCGAACAAAAATGAATTAAAATTTAGCAAAATGTAGTAGAAACATTATAGTGCTGTTGGAATATATAAATATATTAAATATTTGGATGAAATATGAGCAGTTGTATGAGATATTTTTTATCTGCTCGGGCGCGAACGATAACAAAGATTTTTTTTTTTTTTTTTTTTCAAGATTTAATAGTAACTCTATGGAGCAACCCATATAAAAATATCCAGTCAAATATCGTGAAAATTCAGAAAGATGTCGGCGGTAGAGTGAGCTGATTTTTAGTTGCTCTCTAAAAGCAGCTGAATGATAAGCTATTTTTCAGAAGTTGTCATTTTTAATTTTTATTCTATTTTTCATTTTTAACCATTTGGAAAAATGGTTATTGTCCTCGGTCAGGGTAGGAAATCAAAAACATATCTGAAGTGTTTTATTAGTTGAATCCCGCATTTTATTCGTTTTCTGATTGGTCTATACAGTAATCTGTATTTTCCCTTTACTTTCTGTTAGATAAAACATGAGACTGAAGGTAAATAACAATATTCACATTCAATCACAAAATAAAGATAAGGTAAAACTCCTTACCTTTTTGGTTCTGGATCGTCCACTTCTAAACTGCAAAGTTTCTTCTTTTATATCCATTGAAATGCTATAACAATATTCACTCACTATTTAAATATCCTCAGAGTAATCCTGTAAAAAATCTTGCGAGGGTATGTGTTATTAAAGTGTATTTATATCATTATTTGTACTGCAGAAATTTGTATCACCTCTTAATTTTCTAATTATTTTATAATTGTTAAAAGTATACACTCAGGAGCATTCATTTTTACTCCTTCCTTACTACATACCAAGATACACACTGAAGAAAAAAATATATATCTTACAAAAAAAAGATTATTGATAAATGAAAAAAATAACAAATAAAATTAATCTTGATTATTGATATAAACAAAATATTTAAAGTCATAAATTAAGAAAATAGTCCTTTCAAGTGTCACAATAATAGTCATTTAATTTGAATGTTTGTTTCTTATCCACATATTTCCTCAAACAGGAAGTAATTTTGTAAAGTAATAAAGTCTTTATTTATGATAGCTAAAGTGTTTTTTTGAATGACAGGAAAAAACAGTTTATCTTGATTAATGAGTTTATATAATTTTGAAAGAGATTAGCTTGTCTAACATGATTGATAATGTTTATCCAATTCTGAAAGAGATTATTTTTCTAACATGCCCCCTTAATCTCTTCAGATTGATGAGGCAAACAAGTTCATTGAATTTCTGTGATTCACTAATTCAGGTTTGGGGACTGGTTTAGTTAGTGCATCAGCAGTCATATATTTTGATGGACAGTACTTTAATTCAATTATTCCATCTTCTTTAAGTTGTTTTATAGCATGAAAACGAATATCTATATGTTTACTTCTTTTTGAAAACTTCTCACTTTCAATCATTCTAATACAACTTTGGTTGTCTTCATATAAACAGATAGGTTTTGTTTGTGCTAAGTCTAAATCTTCTAGGAGTTTCAATAAATAAATAATTTCTTGCCCTGCACTTCCGGCTGAGACATATTCAGCCTCTGCTGATGAAAGAGCAATGCATGACTGTTTTTTAGTAATCCATTGAATTGGATTATTACCTAAGGTAAAAAGATTGCCGCTGGTTGATTTTCTTGTACTGGTATCTCCTGCCCAGTCAGCATCCGTAAAGGCCTTTAAAATCGGTTCTGCTTTTGTGTCAATGCGCAAGTTTAATTCTTTAGTACAGTTTAAATATCGTATTATTCTTTTAGCTGCCATCCAGTCTTTTTGACGTGGGGATTCATTTCTTCTACTCAATATATTCACAGCAGCAGAAATGTCAGGTCTACTGACAGATGCGATATAAAGTAATGAACCTATTGCCTGTCTGTATTTAACATTATTTGGCAATAAATTGTCATTATCATCTAATCTATTAAAATTAGGTTCCATCGGAGTACCGACTGGTTTAGCATCCTCTAAATTAAACTTTTTTACTATTTCTTCTATTTTACCCCTTTGATTTAATTCGTAACCTTCTGCTGTTTTCTCTATTTTGATTCCTAAATAATAACTTAGTTCTCCCAGGTTTTTTAATTCATATTCTCCCTTAAGTTTTTCTATTATATCTTTAATTTCGTCATCTTGTCCCGCAATCAGGATATCATCGACGTAAACAATAATATACGTTTTGCTTTCTTCTTCATTTCTAATATATAAACATGTGTCTGAATTAGACTGTTTAAAATTTAAATCATTTAACGATTTTGTTATCTTAGTGTGCCATGCCCTGGCTGCTTGCTTCAACCCGTAAATGGATTTATTTAAGCGGCATACTTTGTTTTCCTGATTTGGAATAATATAGCCTTCTGGCTGAGTTATGTAAATTTCCTCATCTATGTTTCCATACAAGAAAGCCGTCTTGATATCGACATGATTAATTTTTAATTTGTGGTAAGCTGCCGCTGCTATGAATGATCTAAGTGTCGTATATGAAACAACAGGGGCAAAAGTTTCTTCGTAATCTACGCCATGTTTTTGATAATATCCCTTTGCAACTAATCTCGCTTTGTATTTCTGTATTCTTCCATATTTGGTTATATCATCATATTTGGTTTTAAAGATCCATCTGGATCCGATTATTTTTTTACCTTGTGGTGGATCTACAAGTGTCCATGTTTTGTTTTTATTAAGAGAATTTATCTCTTCTTGTGTCGCATTTAACCATTGCTTTTTTTCTTCTGGGTTTTCAATATTCATTATGTCATGAAAATTTTCTGGTTCTTTTATATGTTCGTGTGTTGTCATGTAAACGAATCTGTCTGGAGGGATTCCTTTATTTGATCTATCTGACCGCCTTGGTTCTGGTGTTAATTGTTTTGACTCACTTGGTGTGTCTTCAGTGTTTGTCACTTCAATTTCTACTAAGTTTTTGTTCTGTGCTTTGTCATTTTCATCGGATTGTTTTTCTCTCAAATTTAACTGTGTTTCTACCTTTTCTTTAGTATTTTTGTTTTCTAGAAATTTAACAGTTCTTGCGATTATTATTTCTTTACCACTTGTGTAGATGCGGTACCCTTTGGAGTAATTGTCGTAACCGACAAATATACCTTCAACTGCCTTATCATCTAATTTTTGTCGTTTATTTTTGTTAATATATGCAAAGGCTTTACAGCCGAACACTTTAAGATAATGTAAATTTGGCGGTCGTTCATTCCAAAGCTCATACGGGGACTTTTAATTAGCTTTCGTTGGCAAGCGGTTTTGCAGGTGATTCGCCGTACAGATAGCTTCACCCCAGAATTTTTGAGGCAAGTTTGCTTCGCTAAGCAAAGCTCTCGTCATTTCAATTAAAGTTCTATTTTTGCGTTCAGCTACGCCATTTTGGCTCGGAGAGTACGGAACAGTGTGTTGGTGCTTTATGCCGTTTTTTATGAGATAGTTATCCACTAAATCATTGTTAAATTCCCCTCCATTGTCTGTTCTTATATTTTTCGGCTTTTCGCCAAATTTATTACTGACTAAGGCAACAAATTCCTTAAGTTTTTCATAAACTTCTGATTTC
Source organism: Maratus speciosus (assembly GCA_963932465.1). Taxonomy (NCBI): domain Eukaryota; kingdom Metazoa; phylum Arthropoda; class Arachnida; order Araneae; family Salticidae; genus Maratus; species Maratus speciosus. The sequence continues at coordinate 471,549,463 of OZ010786.1, forward strand.
TTTGATAATAAATACAGAATTGTAAATCTTGAGTAATCATCTATAAATGTTAAGAAATATGTTTTTTTCCCAATAGTTGGTACTTGGAAAGGCCCACATACATCAGAGTGTATCAACGCTAATCGTTTAGTGGCTCTATAATCTGCTAATTTTGGGTAAGGTGCATCTGTTAGCTTTGTTTTGATGCAAGTTTCACAAGTTGTGTTATGTTTACAATTATTAATTTGTATTCCTTTCGCTAGGTGTTTTTCTTCGATTTGTTTTATAGATGCAAAATTTTTATGGCCGAATCTTCTGTGCCATAATTCTATGCAATTAATATTGTTGCAGTTGTAAGTTTTACTTACATAGTTTACGTTTGCGCTCTCATTTGCTAATATAATTTCGTATAAGTTATTTTTCTTTACCGCTTCTAGGCGTGTTATTTCGTTATACGTTAACTTACATTTATCATTTTTAAATAAAATCTCGCATCCATTTTCTGTAGCTTTACTAACAGAAAATAAGTTTGATTCAATATCTGGAACAAATAACACATCTTTTAGTGTTATGTTATGTGTTTCACCATCGGAAGTTACAGTTTTTATTAATGTATTTCCTGATCCATAAGAAACTAATTTGTTTCCGTTTGCAATTACAACATTAGTTTTTTCATTTGATTTAATTTCTGTAAATAAATGTTTATCATTTGTTATATGACTGGAACTGCCACTGTCAACTATCCACGCTTTGTTATTGCGCGGTTTTATTATAAACGCACAATGTTTATTACCTTGTTGACTTTCAGATTCATTGCAATCGGCATTTTTATCCGAATTTGATTCATAATCATTTCTTACAGTTTTTTCATCCTTTTGGAAAACAAGCGAAGAATTAAAATTTCTTTTGTAGTTTTGTTTCGTATTATGTGAAGTATTGTTTTGTTTATTTTTATAGTTATTACTATGCCAACAATCTTTAGTGTTATGGTTTTTTAATTTACAGTTTGAACAGTATTTTTGTTCCTTCTTGTATCCCGCATTACTGAATTTATAACCTGCATTGTTAAATTTCTTTGTAGTTTTAAATGCTCTAGCGGTGTTTTCAGATGGTTCTGAACTATCGCTTCTGCGGTTATATTCATCAATCAATTTATTTTTAATGAAACTAGGTGTCAACTCTTCTTCATTACGGGACTCTAATGCGGTAATTAATATATCACACGAAGCTGGTAAGCTACACAGTAACAGCGCTGAAACATGATTATCCTTTATTGTTTCTCCTATGGCAAATAATTTATCAATTAATTCTAGTATGTTTGTGATATGCTTTACCATGTCACCGCCTTCAGGTAATTTTGTGCTATACAACTTGCGTAAAAGGTATAGCTTGCTGGACAAATTACTGCGTTCATGAATTGCCTTCAGTGTGTTCCATGTATCTTTTGCAGTTTGAATGTTTTTTACGTGGACGATCTGGCTATCCTCAATGCTGAGGTTAATTATAGCCCTTGCCTTCCGGTCCTTTTTGGACCAATCGGCCGTAATTGGGTTTGGTGGTTCATCAGTAATGATCTCAAAGAGATCTTCTTTGATGAGAAGCATCTCAATTTTAAATTTCCAAACATTGTAATTATTAGAGTTGAGCTTCTCAATTATCTGTGCATCTTTTAAAGTTGTCATTTTTGACTTCTATTACCACCTTTTAATTTTCAAATAAACCCTTTAAATTATCATATACTAATATTTAATATTTAAGGAAGGCAGCGCGTCAGTCTCATAATCATTGTTAGATAAAACATGAGACTGAAGGTAAATAACAATATTCACATTCAATCACAAAATGAAGATAAGGTAAAACTCCTTACCTTTTTGGTTCTGGATCGTCCACTTCTAAACTGCAAAGTTTCTTCTTTTATATCCATTGAAATGCTATAACAATATTCACTCACTATTTAAATATCCTCAGAGTAATCCTGTAAAAAATCTTGCGAGGGTATGTGTTATTAAAATGTATTTATATCATTATTTGTACTGCAGAAATTTGTATCACCTCTTAATTTTCTAATTATTTTATAATTGTTAAAAGTATACACTCAGAAGCATTCATTATAACTCCTTCCTTACTACATACCAAGATACACATTGAAGAAAAAAATATATATCTTACAAAAAAAAGATTATTGATAAATGAAAAAAATAACAAATAAAATTAATCTTGATTATTGATATAAACAAAATATTTAAAGTCATAAATTAAGAAAATAGTCCTTTCAAGTGTCATAATAATAGTCATTTAATTTGAATGTTTGTTTCTTATCCACATATTTCCTCAAACAGGAAGTAATTTTGTAAAGTAATAAAGTCTTTATTTATGATAGCTAAAGTGTTTTTTGAATGAAAGGAAAAAACAGTTTATCTTGATTAATGAGTTTATATAGTTTTGAAAGAGATTAGCTTGTCTAACATGATTGATAATGTTTATCCAATTCTGAAAGAGATTATTTTTCTAACACTTTCAACAGAAATGGATACTTCTGTTGCCACTATGACAAAAAAGTAATAAAACTACAAAAAAAAAATAATAATAACTCAGAAACAAATTGAGATACAGCTTTCTAACAAATTGCAATTAAAAATGCATTTTTTTCTCTATACGACGATATAAAAAGTAATAGTGTGGGATGTTTAGAAGTTCAAAAATGAAATTTCATTTAAAATTGGTCCAGGAATATTAATGTTTAATCCATGGCGTACGTAATGTATGACCAGCTCCGTAGAAGTTTAAAAATTTACAGTACCAAAAATTGTAAAACTGAAATTTCTTTTAAAATTTGGTCATGATGGGTCCAGGAATGTTAATGTTTAATCCATGGCGTATGTAATGTATGATCAACTCCGTGCGATTTTTTATGTCTTAAATTTTAGCCTTTGAAAAAAATCATTTTCCAAATAGTCGTTGTAATTTGTTAAAGTACTTTTTTTTTTTTTTTTTTTTTTTTAAATTGATATTCTAGTTTTTTCCTTGGAAAACTAGTATAACAAACATATTCGGGGGGGAAAAAAAGACATCAAAATCAAAACATCCGTTCCAAAACAACTCATTGACATTAATTAGCAATAGAACGTTCGGAAATTTTACTCAAGTTTCATAAAAATACTTGACATCAGAATTTTTATTTAAAACCATTTGACTGATTTATTTAACGTAAATCTGCGTGTTTTAAATTTAATTTATTTTATGAAAGAATTTCTGGTTCCAGTTGATATTTAATCATATGGTCGGAGTCACATCGACTCCTTTTGGGCGTTCTAGTGTTAATTAGTATATGGCCTTATTCGTCACCGGACGCATCATACCATGAAGTTAAAGGGGACTCAGCACAACAGTGAACTAATATGTAATGTATTTTGTTTTCCGGACAACGAAAATATACGTAATAATTTAAATTAAATTAAAAATTTATTTTCAGAAAATGTGAAAGGGTGCTCAACCTTAAGAAAAGAAAGAAAAGCGAAAAATACTGGGTTGTAGAGTCTAGAATATATAGTGTAAAAATCGGCTTAGGAAAAAGTGCTAAAAAATTGTATCCCATAAATGTTGAACGATGCTGAACGACAAATGTCAATCGCAGCGACAGCTGATAATTCCAATTAAATATTGCATAAGAATTCAATTAAGAAAACGTTTTGCCAGTGAAGAGCTAGAAGATGTCGCTGCGATCGACATTTGTCGTTCAGCATTGTTCAATGTTTATGCGATTCAATTTTTTAGCACTTTTTTAAAGTATTACTGAAATAACTGGTTTCGACACTATATCTTCTAGACGCTATATTCTGGGTTACAATGAATTTTACTCTCGATTCTGAAACGAATACTTAGAAAATATTTTCGCTCAGTTTGAAGTTCTGGATAACCTTTCGCTTCATAATTTTGCATGCTCTGATTAAATTGCTACTCCTAACTTTTAGACAACATTTCAGACGGCAGGGCCAGGGGTGGATCCAGGAGGAAATTGTTTAGGCACCCTTCACAGAATTTCATTTAATACAAGAAAGAAAAATTATCCATCAGGCATAGATTATGAAAAGCATTTTCCAGCACTAATAGAATATTATTAAGAAATTTCTATTTTTCATATGCAGTGAAATCGATCATCGTTCATCCTGTAACCGAATTCTTTTGTGCGTCTCTGTTAATGAACAGTAAAAGCTACGCACTCCGTAATCTATAGAAAACATGTTGGAGTACACCTCAGTGCTCCTTTTTAACATCAGTATTGCAGGAAGTGTATCATGTAACTTACATAAATACCCTTGATACCACTTCAGCAGGTTATTATTTTATTTTATTGCCATAAAAAAATACTATTATTTACATATTTTGATTATTATTATTATTTTATAAAATGCATATATATATTTAGAGTGTGTATTACATATAGGTATTTTGATTATTATTATTATTATTTAATATAAGTATACTCATATATGTATTTATGCTATAAGGTCTTAATAAGAGTAGGGCCACACAAGGAGTCCTATCTGTAGAGGGGATCTTTTCAGCGAGTCACGAAGTCTGCAAGCCTGACAATAGCTTGACATAAAATGCCAAGTAGTATTTATGACGGGATACTACTTTATTTATGATACCTAATAAAACAGGCCACACAGGCGAAGACTCGGGGCCAAAAACCAAGATCGCTGACGCTCAAGGGGCGGAGATGGTATACCCCGGAAAAAGTGCAAGACCGAATCAGAGGTTTGCAGGTTGAAGGAAGAAATGGGGGGTCAGCAAGGCTGACCGATCATTCGACGGAGGGGGCGAAGGACCTTCCTCCACATTGTCATCACGAGGTGATGTCGTAACTAAAGGGAGAAGTTACAATTAGATTGATTAAAGTTTCTATACCATGAAGACGTAAAAATATCAGATCGATGTCAGTTGATGACTTAAAATGAGATCGATTCAAGTTTCTATAGGATGATGACTTAAAATAATATATGGATGTAAGCCCCTAAACCATGAAGTCTTAAGGAGATCGATGCCAGTTGTAAAGCTATGAAGTACTAAAATAATATGGAGATCGATTCAAATTTCTATACAATGAAGACTTAAAAATATCAGATGGATTCAAGTTTCTATATGATGATGACTTAAAATGTAGTTCGATTCAAGTTCCTAAACCAGGAAGACTGAGAGATCGATGCCAGTTGTAAAGCTATGAAGTACTAAAATATTTGGGTCGTGTTTTCCCGTTAAGGGATGGCCCTATGGATAATCTGTCCTCGGACATTGCTTCGGCGTCAAGTTTTTAAATTAGTGAACATTACCGTGAGTGTGAAAAAAAAGTCATTCAATGTGTCAAGGATTCAAGTGTGACCTTAACCACAAGTGATCCCTCTCTACAGAAGGTTTGTCCTCTTTAATCTTTTTGTTTTCCCATTGTGTGAATAATTTATGTTATATTAGGGAGGTACAATTTATGGTACTCAAGCAATTAAGTATTAATTATAATGGTAATTCAAAAAAGTAAATTTAATGTAATTACTAATTCATTTTCGATCTTTGGAACGCTGGTGTCTTATGACACAATTCTATCTTGTTTATTTCATTATTTTGTAAATATGTACATTACTGTAAATAAACCTTTTGTTTATTGTTAACTTTTGGCTATGTTTTCAATACAACATGAGTCCATTGTTTTACTTTAATGTAAATTTTATTTCAGATGACAGTCTGCTTTATGAGGCTATTTATGCGTAGTTTAGATAAGTTTTATTTAGATTCAACTGCACGGTCTATACGCTATTCCTTCACTAAAATTACACAACGCAGCTTGGGGCGTTTTGGAGATGTGTTTCCTCCCGCCTCAATTTAAGATAATTAAGGTTAGTTTAATTATCAGGAATAGCCAGGACCAGTATTATATAATTACGATCACAAATGTTTATCTATAAATTGTAATGTTTAAATACCCACTATAATAATTCAGGTATTTCAGGTTCAGTAATTGAGGAGTAGTTAACCTCTCTTACTCACTTGGGTAATTACCCCCATTACCCAATTACTTATTTCCCCCCAACCTTCATGGTATGTTTGGGTAGTTAAGTTGGTTCCGGTAAATGGACCTGGATCTCCCCAGCAAGTATATTTGAAGCATCATAACATCATTAAAATGCATCACAAACGATTTTTTCCCATAGATTATAATGTAATGGAGTTCTTTTGTGCGTCCCTGTAAAGGAAAAGTATAAATGTTATTTATTCTTTACTCGAGAAAGCATGTCACAGTCCACCTCAGTGATGTATATCAATTTCATTATGTTTAATGTTTTGTAACATCGTTAAAATTAATTGAAAACGAGTTTTTCCCATAGGCCATAATGTAACGAAATTCTTTTGCGCGTCCCTGTAAACGAACTATAAATGCTACACATGGGATTTTCAATACAGATCATTCTATAGTAAATCAATAACAATTACATGGCAATCAGAGTGTATTTACGAGAGTTAGAGCACGGGCAGACAGACGGTCAGACAAATCGAAATCATAAACATTTTTCATCTTTGTTGGGATGTTAAAAAGAGTCTCCTTCTCAAGATCCATTTTAATAAGAGAGACCTCTTCACAAAAATCTTCTTAATAAACAAAAACTATTCGAAAAATTATTTAAAAAATTAAACTTAAAGTCTCGTGTGTACCGGGACTCACCAGCCCCAGCCACTTTGATGGAACTGAAAGATGCCATTCGACGGACCGTCGTTGGTAGCATCGATGCCGACATGCTGCACTCAGCTGTAATAGGCGTATTGACGCGCCTTACTTGCCTAATAAATGGTGGTGATGGTCATGTTGAACATTTTTTTTTTTTACTTTAGAATAAAGACAATGTCATGTTATTGTGATTTGTTTCCTTGTCTGTTTGTGTTTGCCTGATTTACATATAACATCTCAGTATGACGTGTCAGCGCCCTCTTTCGGTTGCTTTTGGAATATTTTTTTTTATACATGGATAAAAAAAATCCAATGTCCCTCTGATCATATTCGCGAAAACCGACATTTTTTCCGAGCATTACTTCTTTTATTATGAATTTTTTAAGTTTGCACGGACTTATGATCACTCTGTATTTTTATTTTGTAAAATATGTGTAATTTGCGAACAAAACAAGTTCTCCATACTTTAGCTAAAGAATGTTAAATAAATATTTCGTTTGGATTCGAGTAACTGATAGATTTAACCTTTTGTTATAAACTTTTATTTTTCAGCAAAATATAATTAAATTTCACAAAAATAACTTCTTTTTCACAAAATGAGGAAAAAAAAAACCTGCTTTGACCTTGGACAGGTTGGAGAGATGCTTTCAAAATTTTTTAATGGAATAAAAATAATGGTATTATTAGGCACTGGCCAGATTCTGTCACATTGCCATTAAAAAGTTATCCTTCAAGATGTGCTTCTGAAGTAAAACAAACCCAAATTTTCTTTTTGTATAAAGAGGTAAAGCCCGAAAACTTTACACTTCGAAGAATTGAACTCACGAATTCCGCCGTTTCTGGTATTTGTGACAAGTACTCTAACCGTTAAACTGAGTGAAAGGCCTTCCTAAATTTCCATTGTTTCTTTTTTGGAAGTCAGTATCGGGGTAATGAATCATCGGCACTCAAAACGAATTTTATACGTCACCATATAAATCCATCAAAATACTGAAGAAAGTAATTGGAGAATAAATTATTATTAATAAAAGAGCTGGGACATGGGACATTTACACCATAAAAAGTTCAATGTTAACGTGAAAATAAAAAATCACAAGTTTACTCAATAGTGTATACAAAATGTTGTAAAGTTAAACACTAAAAGAAAACATTAAAATAATCGACGTTTCGCTTTTCATCTATGACCATCTTCAGGAAAGTGGTTGTTACATTCAACAATGAAACTTTCAAATTCAAGACAGCTTGTCTTTGTTCCTTAAAAGCAATGTAACAATTCTTTCCTGAAGATGATCATAGATGAAAAGAGGAACGTCGATTGTTATAATCTTATTTTAATGTTTGTTTATTTTTTAACTTTACAACACTTTGTATACACCATTTAGTAAACTTGTGATTTTTTATTTTCACGGATAATATTAAATTATTATTATTATGACTATTACTATTGTTATCATCTATATAATAAAAGCCTAAGTCATGTGGCTGTCATCAACAGTTCCGGGCTGACCACTTCACTTTTTTGATGCCAGGCGGCTATTTTGGTACTTTAATGTTAGCCAGGAACAGGTGATAAGTTGACAAATATTGTTCAATCGGCATCATTTCATGTAAATTATAATAGTCCAAGTCATGTGACTGTCATAAACAACTGATCCCACCGCTTTTTCATTTCGCAAGGTTTCCATTTTGATTAAAAATTAAAAATTATTTTTTCAAATAAAACTACATAAAAGTTGCCATGATCGCAAAGAATTCTTGATACTTTTATGTTAGCAGGTGCAAATCTCGCTAATAGCATTTTTTTAACTCGCCAGTTAGCATTTTTTTTTTTTTTTTCACGTGGTAAATTTAAACAATGCTTTGAAGTTGAAATTAGATGTCATAGTTTGTGACAATTATTTAATGTTTTTCTTTATTTTTCGTTAAAAAAAAAAAAAAAAAAAAAAAAAAAAAAAAAAAAAAAAAAGCCGTAAATTTTAGTTTTAAATGAAAGTTTTGTATTTTAAATTAAATGAGTGAAAGGATTATGTTTTAAATGAAATTAATGAAATACAAAAAAATGCGACGAGAATAATGTTTGGCAATATTTCACCTGCGCACCCCTAAGGAGCTATGCATATATAACGTATGCATATATATATTTAGGGGGTAAGGGGGGGGTCTGGCACATGATATCGTAAGATATCTTTAGGGGGGGGGGGGATTTGACTTTTGATATCATTATCATTTCTGATCCAACCAAAATTTTCTCTTTCGATTTGTAACTTGGTCTTTACCATCAAAATAGTATGTTCATTACGATTATTTTTTACAACTGTCATAAACACATGTTACAATTATTTTTTTTTTTAGTCTATTATCTACTTTTATGAAAATACAAAATTATTACTAAAATCATTAAATGATTATAAAATTATTTAATTCCAAAATATGAAAAATCACAAACTTTGGAATTCCTATTATTTTGTATGCATATATAATCTGCTGCTCGACAAGCCATATGTGAAGTATGATTGAAATGGTACTTGTGAACTTGTGTTCACTACTAAATAAAATAGAAAAAATGCTGACCACCTGTTTTGTTGATAAAAATTTCTCTCTGCCCCATCTCCTGCTGGAAAGTTGCAAGAAGACATTATTACTGTTGAATGCATTGTGTAACAAAATATATTATTGAATTAAATAATAACTATTTCGTTTAAGTGTTATTTGATATAAAGTTATTTCATATATAAAGTGACATTTTATCGACTTCTCTTCATTTGAATCAATAAAGTATGCGAAAATAAATGAAACCATATTTGTATATCACTCCAAGCAAAAGAAAAAAAAATCCAAAAATATAAAGAATATTTATACATTGATAACGATATCATAACCGGGGGGGGGGGTAGTTATTAGAACTGCATTATCATTACTACTATTATTATTATTATTTCGATCTCAGGTCCTATACAACCTGGGCCCCGTGGCATCGCTTATCAACCCCGATCATCATCACCCTCTCACAGAGCTGTAGCTAGAAGTAAATAATAGAGGGGGCTCAAGAAAATGCAGGATGCAGGGGAGGCTCATATTTTTTCTCTCTCTCTCTGACACATGCGTGTATATACATATGATAAAAGTTTTACATACAAACATAAATTGGTGAATATTAATATTTTAGACACAAATTTCTCTTATTAAACTGTTTAAAATAATTTCCTTTTATGCTAAGAAAAGGAAAGGCTGCAGAAGGAAAATTTAAGTGATGACGTCAACAAGTAAATAAAAAGCTTACTGTTCACCTGTTTCAAAAGAGTTGAAACATTTTTTCCCGAATATTCCCAGCCCTTAATGATTCTAAAATTGAGTTTTTATATGATAAAAACATTAACAGAATCAAGGATCTATTTTGGATTTTAAAATTTTTGTGTTCATTCAATTTCTAAAAACATTTGCGTTTAAATTGGCTGTTGGAATTTTTAATTAGTATCATTTATAAATCAAAGATCTTAAATATATATATAGATATTTTTTTTTTTTAAACTGGGATCACTTATATACGAAACAAAATGTTTATCACAAGCATCATATTTACTATCAAACTCATTATAGTAACTTTGTTTTATGCTAGTAATAGAAACCGCTGCAGAATGAAAATTTTCAGTATATATAACTAATGCTGATAATTAATAAATGCTATGTCAAAAAGTGCAGTTTTTATACAAACTAGGGGATCGTACCCGGGTATTCCCGGGTTAAAGAATATAAGTGAAAACATTTTTTTTTTAAATTGAAAACTAATATTTTTTTATATGCAATAATTTTTTTAGATTGCCCACGTACATTAAAAAAGCATTTTTCATATGGAAAATGCGAATTATACAATCAAATAAATTTTTGAAATTTAACAAAACGACATTTTCTTATTAGCCGCATGCTAAGAGTTATTTGACCAAGATTTTGTTACTTATGGCATCCTTTTATATTCTGATAATTTCAGAGCTTATGCAAGTCTGTTAAATTTGTTTTTTATTTATACTATTTTATTAGCCCCGGTACGGTATGCTATTTCTTTCTCCCAGCTTATTTTGTGTCCAAAAAATAACGTTAGCTTACAGACGCTAGCAATAAACAAAGTAGATGTATCATTGTACAATTAAATGCTCTATAGCATTTTTTTAAATTTCTAAACATCGCACATTTTCAGTTTTCATACCATCGTATTGGGAAAAAAAGTACTTTTTAATGCAATTTGTTTGAAAACTGCATCTCTATTTGTTTGTAAATATTAATTTTTTTGTAGTTTTTAGCGACATTTGTTTCATTTTGGCAATTCAAGTGCGCCATTTCTGTAGAAAGTAAAGAAAAAATTGCTGAAAAATAGCAATTATATCTTTTTGTTGTCATTTTCTCATAAAATGGAAAAAAAATTAATTAAAAAAATTAAATTGAAAAAAAAATTAATTAAAATACGTGCTACTTTGAGAAAAATATAAATGAAGGATTTATGATAAAACAGGGAGCTATTATAAACTATATTTAATTTTAAGTTTCTATATTAATGCAAATGACGTCATTTTACATAAAATAAAAGCGTGCGCTTTAAGTCTTAAAACTGAAATATGTTTTGCAGTAGAGTCCCGATTATCCGAATCACGCTTAACCGAGTTATTTTCTTCTGATGGACGGGTGGCTTCTATTATTATGAAACAGCCGTTATAAATGAAGCGTTAGGTGAAGATGAAAGAGCTGCCGTAAAAAGTTAGAACTCTGATTTTCTGGTCAGAATGGAAAAAAAAATGGCCATAATTTTTTTTAACGCTTCATTTATAATGCCTGTTTCATAATAATAGAAGCCACCAGTCCACCAGAAGAAAATGAAGTAATGGAAATGCCGGGGCGACACTAAATTCTGAAAAAGTCCTTCCGGCCAGTGCCGGGAGGAAGAGGTAGCTTTCATAATCCTTATTTAAAAAAAGCCAAATTATATCATTCAAACACACGAAGCTCAATTTAGTGGAAACCGAATATAGGAGATTCAATACTAATTTTTATCAATATAATGAATGAGAATTTCGCGAAATTAGTCAGCTTTATCCAAGCTGCTTTTCTTTGAAGTAACATATATTTGGCTGCCAAATTCGGCAATTTCTTAAAGTGCCTGTCATTTTAAGACAACATGGTGGATGAGGCTAAGCAGTGAACTCGGTCGAGACCTTAGTAATTGCTGTGCACATGCTCACTCACATCGGAATCGGTTAATATATAGGAGTGCTGTCGCATGCAAAAAATCAGATTTTTCAAAATGTCACCCACAATAGAAATTGAAACTGCTATATCTGAGCCATTTTTTAAGGTAAAGACAAACAAAAAATGCTCCTGAATCCTCATATCAAGGTCAAATACTTAAGAAAGAAACCCTTTTCAATTTCTAATTTTTTTGCACCTCACTTTAAATATATATATATATATATTAATTTAATGGTCGCCATTTTGAAACAAGATGGCTGATGAATCTGGCCAGCGAACTTGGTCGAGGTGTTGATGTATACTATCCACATGCCTTCTTACATCGAAATAGGCGAATACGTGTGTTATCGCGTGACAAGTACAAGATCGTTTCAAAATGTTAGCCATGCTAGAAATTCAAAGTGCTATAAATCAACCATTTTTTAAGATATAAACAAAAGAACAAATTTTCAGAAACAAAAACTGCTCCGGAATCTTTGTATCAAGGTCAAACACATAAAAAAATCTTTTTCATTTTCCAATTGTTTAATACCTCATTTTGAATTTTAAATTTAATTTTTTTTTAATGGCAACCCTTTTGAAACAAGATGGCGAATGAAGCTGGCCAACGAACTCGGTCGAGACATTGGTATGTACTATGTACAGACCAAGTTACATCCAAATAGGTTCATAATTACGCCTGTTGTCGCGTGACAAAAATCAGGTCGTTTTAAAATGTCAGCCACAAGATAAATTCAAAATGCTATTACTCAGCCATTTTTATTAGATATAGACGAAAGAAAAACTGTTCCGGAATCTTTGTATTAAGGTAAAACACATACAAAAAAAATCTTTTTCACTTTCCAATTTTTTTGGTATCTCATTTAAATTTTTTAATTTTTTAATTTTTTTAATGGCCGCCATTTTGAAACAAGATGGCGGATGAAGCCGGCCGACGAACTCGGTCGAGATATTTGTATGTACTATGTACACACCAAGGTACATCCAAGTCGGTTCATAAATACGCGTGTTAAAAATCGCGTGAGAAAAATCAGGACGTTTCAAAATGTCAGCCACGCTAGAAATTCAAAATGCTATAACTCAGCCATTTCTTAAGATATAGACGAAACAAAAACTGCTCCCGAATCTTTTTATCAAGGTCAAACACATAAAAAGAAAATATTTTTTCAATTTTTAATTTTTCGGTACCACATTTCAAATTTAAATTTTTCTTAAAAATTTAAATGGCCACCATTTTTAAACAAGATGGCAGATGAAGCTGACCAACGAACCCGGTCGAGACATTGGTATGTACTATGTATAAACGAAGTTACATCCAAATCGGTTCATAAATACGCCTTTTATCGCGTGACAAAATTCAGGACGTTTCAAAATGTCAGCCACGCTAGAAATTCAAAATGCTATAACTCAGCCATTTTTTAAGATATAGACGAAACAAAAACTGCTTCGGAATCTTTGTATAAAGGTCAAATACATAAGAAAAAAATATTTTTCCATTTTTAATTTTTTGGTACCACATTTCAAGTTTTAAAATTTTTTAAAAATTTTAAATGGCCGCCATTTTGAAACAAAATGGCGGATGAAGCTGGCCAACGAACTCGGTCGAGACATTGGTATGTACTATGTACACACCAAATTCCATCGAAATCGGTTCATAATTACGGGAGTTACAGTGTGACATAGGTCAGATATATATATATATATATATATATATATATATAGATATATATATATATATATATATATATATATATATCAATTTTGAACGGAGGGTGGTTTCGGGGTTTGGGGGTCATGATCGATGAAAATATACCAAAATTTTTTGAAATCGCTTTCCTCCGAACGGCTGCAATAGGTAGCTTTTTTGTAAAGAAAGCTACCTAAAAGCAGAATTCCTGTTCTCTAGTTTATTTATTCATTGGGAAGTTTTTTTTTAAATGGATATGAGCCGCAAGAAAAGGATGAACTCTTTATTTTGTTTTAAGGGCAAACGGATTAATCTTTCGTAATCGTGATCCGCGCGATATAGATAAATAAAAAAATATTTCATGCTTTAAAATAATTGTTAAAACCATAGACAATCAGTAAACTGAGATGAACTTTACAAACAAATTCCATTTGAAAAGAAAATAATCCTATTTGGTGATCTAAAAATTTAAATTGTACGATTACAAATATTATTCAATATTATTCTTTTATTTGTTTATAAAAGAAGTATTATTTCGTTTATTTGTTTTTCATAAATATGTTAGATTGGTGGTTTTTTAATATTATTCTTTTATTTGTTTATAAACGAAGTATTAATTTCGTTATGCAAAAATAGTCAGAAACAAATGCTGAAAAATGTTTGTTGCTTTATGTGTAAAATGTTTATTATTATTATGTATTGAAACTGGCTCGTGATAAGATAAACTTAAAATAAAAGCATGCTTAAAATTTATTTTAGAAAATATAATACATCAGACAATTAAGATACAGTTTTTAAGCAAATTGTATTTAAAAGTAATTTTTTTCCCTATGCGACGAAAATTGAAAATGTACGATGGTCAGAAGATTAAAAAATTGCAGTAGCGAAAATTTCAAGACCGAAATTTGATCGTGAAGTTTTGCCATTCGCAAAATGACATCAGCGTTACGTACTGATACGTTTGTTCTTTATAATGCAGATACTTAATCAGTAAAATATAATAAAGATCAGTTATTAGGATGTGGTTATCAGTTGAGGCTCTTATGCTTGGTATTCAGGAATGAAAAACAGCACTTTTCACCTTCTAAAAATTTGCATACGCACTGCTCATATCCATATTCATCATTTTTTAAAAATGTGTATTTTGTTTGATCATTTAAAAATCATTTTAACTCAAAACTTGAAGTCACGATTGTCAGCAACATCTTTTATTTGAACAGACGCACTCTTTACTTGAGATTCTAATCTCAATTCCAGAGAGTAAAAATTTCCGTAATTTATGTTTTTTAGACGCAGTTGTGTTAAAATGTTTAGTTTTATCTAAGAAAATGATCGTTTTCTTTTAAATATTATTTCATTATCACTTAAATAGGCATTTCGCCTAGTGTCTGAAACCTAGTATCAGTACGCCTGCAGAAGGAAAAACAGTATAGAAAATTTATGAGGAAAAACACGTGTTTTCAAAAGCAGTATGTCTTTTTCCGTTATCATGCCCCTAATATAATATTCTGCTCCTAATGGGATTTTGCGACACTAAACCCTATACAACAATTTTTATCAACAATTTTGAATTTTTATCAGAAAATAGCATGAATAAAGATAAAAATACCTCATTATTTCTCTCTTGTCTGCAATAATGAAAGCTATCTAATTTTCACAATTTTGAAGAAATTTCATAAAATGATTTTAAAATTAAAATATAAAAGTGGGGATATTTAAAAAAAAACAAACAGATAGTGCGATCACATCTACAAATGAAGAGCTTTCAGTATAAAAAAAAAAAAAAAAAAAAAAAAAAAAAAAAATTAGTGAAATTGTTTCAGCAGAAAGATTAGGGTGGATGACTAAAAAACACACTTGTGTTTTAAATATATAGATTATATAAAATAAGGAAAAATTAAATTAAGAAAATTATGCTATTTTGATAAATTATAGTAGAAAGTCCTAAAGAATAGCATTAAAATTTTATTATTCGAGAGAATTTTGGAAAAAAACTTCAGGAACATAATATTATCTTAAACCACGAATTATTTGTTTGCTTGTCTAACTCGGCGAAGCAAATCCATCCAGGTGAGAATCATCAATTTCTGTAATAGACGCTTTCAGTGTGACGTCATTCATGACGTATTGCTTGGAAACTGACTCCAAACAAACGGTTGCTATGCTTCATTTCTTGTTAAATATAAATCGTAGAAAATGTTATCACTGCCTATAAAGTATAAAAAGGCTTATCTGTGACATGTAGCTATAAAATACAAAAAAAGTCGAAAATACAGCATAGCAACCGTTTGTTTGGAGTCAGTTTCCAAGCAAAATGCCATGACTGACGTCACGACTGAAAGCGTCTATATAAATCGCTATTATTTGCATGTCACCTCTCTTCTATAAAGACACTCTAAATTTTTGTAAAACATTGCGTTTTATCAGTGTGTGATTTCGACTACATAATTTTCAAAAGTGAAGAATTTCAAAGCTGGACTGTGAAAATGACGCACTTCTACAAACCATAATTCAGGTTTAAGAATTAAAATACACGCTTTTTTATAAAATGACGTCATTTGCATCCGCTAAAGAAAACCACTTTTACAATCCAGTCTTAAACTTCGTCAATAGAGAAGTATGCATATGACGTCATTATCACGGAATAACAGACAAATATTCTTGACATAGCCCATACTTTAATCTCAACTTTTTTTTCAGGTTTTATGAGAAAAATGGCAACAAAAAGATACAGTATCTCCTATTTTAGATTCCGTTTACTTTCAATGACTTTGAATAGAAATGGGATACTTTCGTTGCCACGGTAAGAAAAATGATATCAAAAACTACAAAAAAAAAAAAAATAATATCTCAAAAATAAATTGAGATATAGCTTTCAAACAAACTGCATTTAAAAGAGCATTTTTTTCCTTATACGACGGTGTAAAAATTTAAAATGTGTGATGCTTAGAAGTTAAAAATTTGCAGTAGAAAAAATTGTAAAACCAAAATTTTATTTCAAATTTCAAAGTGTTGCCATTCGCAAAATGACGTATGCGTTATGCACAGATATGTTTGTCCTTTATAATATAGATAGATACTACAATTTAGTATTTGTGCAAAACTGTAAAAGGGCCCCAAAACTAAGTTCGATTTTTGAACAGAGTTTCATTTGTATTTTTGAAACAAAATTTCATTTGGTGACCTTGAAATCTTTCCCAGAGGGGGCACAAAAATTTTTAGGGGGGCTGAGCCTCCCCTGGCACCCCTCTAGCTACCGCCCTGCCCTCTCATCGAGAGCGTCAAAAATATGCCAAACTATAAAAAGTATTTAAAAACGAAAAATGAATTAATCGATTGTTCACCTCACTTAAATCGAGCTGACAAAAAATACTAATTATTTTCTTCGCTATTCCAGATATTTATTGTGAATTGTGATAGATCGATTGTATGTAGATTGAAGACTCTCTTTTGTGCAAGCAAAGATATCGAAGTACACGTCCTTTATGCTCGAGCATTTCAACCTTTTAGGTTTTTTCTTTAGGTTCTAAAGTTACATATTAGCTTTGCTCACGATTCGGGCGTAGTGCAGTTAATTAAAAGAGATAAGAAAACTCATCATAGTATTAGTAATTAAACACCCACTGTCAACCTTTACCCGATAAAAATTTAGCCTTGGCCTTCTAAGTGGAATGGAAATTAAATCCTTTTGTTCTTGTGTCATATTCAAGGTCAAGATCAAGGATAGCCGGTTCCAGATCGTCTGCTCGAGTCGGGATGCCATTTGAATATATTTTAGCTGGCTGTTCGATAGGTGAATATATTATATGCAAATCGAAGCTTTGTTTTACTTATTTTTCTATAAGAGTAGCATAAAACGACAGGGAGTTGACATTCTTTTCAGTTGTTTCGAACAAGTGTATCTCTAGTTAACGCTTTGTTTTACAAAAATAACTTTCTTTGATTTTGTGTTATGTAATAGTTAATTTCAAATATATTGTTTAATTACATTCACATCTTAGGAAACAGAGTTGCGGAAGTAAACTTTATCATACAGTTTTCTTTTTTCTTTCTTTTTCTTTCACTAGAACTATCTTATGCAGCGGTAGAGATAAAAATTCAATATGACATTTGAAAACGAAGTGAGAATTTTTTTTAACGAAAATTAAGTTGTTAAATGAATGTTTTTACAAAAGTGTTTTGGAGTTTAAATAATTTTTGCCTGGTATACGGCGCATGTTGCCAATTTGTACGTTTTCTCCGTAAGTTGTACTTTTTTTCAACCTTATTGTACGGTGTATGCTTAAACCTTTCCTGTACGACGATTTCTTCCTCTTTTTTTTTTAATTAACATGTCTGACTTTTATAATTTCAAAAATTTTCATCAGTTTATCTTTCCAGTTTTCTACAAAAAATTCGTTTTTGTTGCCCTTTTTGCCACAAAAATGTAACTGCAAAATTAATGAAACAGTGGATAATGTAATACAAATGCAGTTGAAAAATAACAATTATAACTATTAATTAATGATTTGTTTTTAAGAAAAATTCTTTACACAAGACTTTATTGACACATTCAACATAGTTCAGTAGGATGCGGAAAAAAACGGTAGTTTGCTAAAACAAAAACTAGTAGCGTGGGCCGAAAAAACTTTTCTTCGATTTTCGATGATGGGTAGTGCGGAAAAGTTGCCACTGGTGGCACTAATTAGGCACTAAAAATCTCAATTTTTTTGTGTTAACTTAAGTTAGCACAAAAAAATTGAGATTTTTCGGACAATTCCTTTATTTGCCGCAAATGGCTTGAAGTTTTGCTCAAAAGCTGATTTTTGAACTTTTTTAGCAAAAACTTTAAAAATGTTATATAAAATTTATTTCCGCTGAATTTACTTGAAATGTCATGTTTAGTGTACGAAATGGCTGTGATTATTATTTATTAGTTATGTGTATTTTGAATTAGGCTACTTTTATAGCCTTTTCCCTATAACTGAGCAAAAATTGTAAGTATTGTTTGGTTCGTTCGTCGGTTTCTCTCTTTTGTCTTTATTATGTTCCTCGCTCTTCCTTCGGTTTTTCGATGCGTTCAGAGTCACATACTTGAATGCCGGACCACAGCATGTCTTTCTCTTTACAGCAATTTTGGAAGGAGAGGAGAATGTGGAGTAGAAACCAATGAAAACGCAATTAGTCATCATGAGGATGAGAGAGGAAATAGGTGATGAAAGTAACTCGAGATGAGATGTTAATTATTTTTCTGCTTTAAAATACAGCTGTTGTCAGAAGATTAAAAAAGTGGGAACTTTGAAGCAGGCAGTTCGTCTGAATCAGAATTTGAACCAGAGCCTTCAAAAGCAGACACTCTCAAACGCATATACTTTTCTCAAACAGCGTTCGCCGGATTTAGAATTGGTATATCATATAGGTAAATTGCATTAAGAGCTTCATCTGTGCTTCAGGAAGCAGGAATTGTGAGAACCAGGAAGAAGGATCTCCTCCTCGATAAAGACTTAGTCAGGATTCAGAAAAAGAAACTTGAAAAAAGATAAGGAGGAGGAATAGCTTGGAGGATGAAAAATTACAACCATATTTTTTGACGGTAGAAATAATAACACTATCTTCATAGAAAAAAAGGAACAAGAGGCACCGTCGAGAGAAATACGAAGCACATATCACTAACGGCGTGCGAAAATGTACGTGTCCATTTTTACAAGCCTATGATCAAGTGGTTCTACCATCTAGTTTAGACAGTTGATGTCGCTGTCAGAGTGGAAGCTCATTCGTATGAAGAATACATATCAAATGTTGCAGTTCTCTTCTTTGTTTTTTCCAAAGCAGACTTTATTCTGATTTAGAAAATTATATAATGATTTTGCTATTTCTCCGCAGTAACCTTAAGGAGGTGTCAAGTGACCCAAATATTCCGAACCACGTTCAGACAACATGGTGATATTTGTTTCGTCTTTCTGTCGACGGTGTTGCTAGTCCCCTTCTTTTCTATGAGGATCGTTTTATGTTTTCTACTATCAAAAAAGATACTTGTAATTTTTCTTCCTCCAAGATCTTCCTCCTCCTGTATTTTCTTTCCAAAAGTTTCTTTTTCTGCCTCCTGACCATGTCTTTATCGATGACGAGATCCTTATTCCCTGTTGTCACAATTCCTGCAATTTTTGCTCACTTATATGGGAAAAATCTATAAAAGTCACCTAATTCAAAATGCATATAACTATTAAATAATACATAATCAGAGCTTCTTTAATCATTTCGTACACTAAACATGACATTTCAAGCAAATTCAGCTAAAATAACTTAAATTTAACATTTTTTAAATTTTTGCTAAAAAGTTCAAAAATCAGCATTTGAGCAAAACTTCAAGCCATTTGCGGCAAATGAAAGAATTGTCCAAAAAATCTCAAATTTTTTGTGTGAACTTAGTGCCACCAGTGGCAACTTTTCCGCACTACCCATCATCGAAAATCGAAAAAAAGTTTTTTTCGGCCCACCCTACTAACTAGTGTCAATAAAAATCTTCCGTTTTTAACACTTTCCGACAAAGATGAAAAGTGTTTATGCATTCGGTTTGTCTGTCTGTCTGTCCACTCTCTAACACCCGTAAATATACTCGGATTTTCATGCAATTCATAAAGGTTATTTAGGATCACCAAAGTATGTTTGATATTGTATATGAAGTATGTAGGATTAATAGTTCATTTACAGGGGTATTCAAAAGTATACCATTACATTATGGTATATGGGGAAAAATCGTTTGCAGAGAATTTTAATGATATTACGCTATTTCAGATGTATTGAAACTTATATATATCACTGAATTTCACTACGAACACTAGAACAGGGTATTCATACCATGTTTTATTCATTTACGGGACACTCAAAAGAAATCGGTTACAGCACTAGTACTGTCTTTGAGTAATAATTGCTGGAGTATACTGTTTAAAATTCGGTATGCGCTTTTAAATTTAATTAATGTTTTACTTGCTACTCGTTATATATAAATTTTATACCTCATATACAGGGCTGCACAAAAGTATTCACGTACCATTCTCCTTATTAGAGGAAATTGCTGAAGGGGAATTTTCAACTGAAGTATATGTATTTCTTAAGTGAACTAAATTTTGGCATGCATGTAGTTCATAGATACAAAACTGTATTTCATATACAGGGCTGCTGTAAAAATTCAGATAATTTTCCGATTGTAGATGGGAACAGCTGAAATTGGGTTTTGAAATGTGTTGTGCATTTCCATATGGATGAATTAGGCGTAATATTTTAATTTTTTAAACGGTACAGTTTTGTTACATTATTCTGAATGTGTTGGAAAGTGCTTCAAATTCTATGCTTGAGCATGATTTTTACTTTCTTGTTAAAGAGATCTTGTTAAAATCTGTCAACCCTAGCCTACCAGAGCGAATCCAGCCCTCCATGTAGAGAGGTGGGAGAGTGCCAGGTCTCTCACGTTATTGAGACATATGCCTGATGAATACTGTTAATTAAATTAATACTTTCTTACATACTATACTGGAATGATGCCACATTTCGTGCTTTTAATTTTTTAAAGGAACACGCCTGAAGCATCGCAGCATACAACTGTCTGCCCATGACTAAATATTGGTTGAGATAAATAAATTCCAACATGATCCAATCTTTTTCTTATATTAAATGCAAGAGGAATAGGAAATTAAAGTCTTTTGAATAAAAAGAAAAAAGGAAGAGTTGTGTTTGATGGTGTTAGATCGATTCTAAAGACTCTTTAACTAAATCTGAAAAAAATTTTGACCGCTAATGACTTCCAAGTATAAACAACGATTATTACTTATATTTATTACAAACAATCAAGTTCAACATCAATAAACTTAAGAAGCATTTAAATTTCTTTTTTAAAAAAATGATGGCTCCAGTTTTTTTAAGGATAATATGTGGAAGCAAACCACTCATTTCTAAGCTATTTAAAAATTCCATTAGAAATTGAATGGATGAATCATTTGCTTTTAAAATATTTTATGCTCATTTATGTTGTTCTCGGCGTGTAGGTTTATAATGTTAAAATTAATTTCATCACATTGTTGAGTTTTTGGAGACCGAATTGAAATATTAGCAAAGTCCATGATCATGACAACATCGAATGTTTTCTTCAAAAAATTCCTGAAAATGTTTTTCTCTGCTATTAAAGTGTCTTGTAAAACTATTTTATTTTATTCTTTATCCATCTCTACAATAATAGCCTAAGTCATGTGATTGTCATCAACAGTTCCGGGCTGACCGCTTCGTTTTTTATATGCCATGCGAATATTTTGGCGCTTTATTGTTAGCCTTGCGCAGGTAAAAATCGCCAAATGTGTTCCATCGACATCATTTCATATACATTATAATAGTTCAAGTCATGTGACTGTCATAAAAAATTACGGGCTGAACTCTTCGCTTTTGACATACAAGGCAGCCATTTTTACTCTATCTATATATATATTACGCTATCGTATGTGGCACAGAAGTCGCGATTATTTGTTAATTGTTTAATGGCAACGCTCGAATGAAACGCATCTCATTGGTTATTGAACAGCATTTAATGCATCTCCATACCTATAAGGGGTGTTACCATAGAAGGGGGGCACTGTTCTTTCGCCAAATGCTGCCAACTTGGCGATATATTGCCTAATTTGGTGCCCAAAGTTAGTCACCAAAAATGACGCCAACTTGGCGATATCTCTACTATTTCATCACATTCCCATAGACTTCCATTGTAAACCAATAGGGTTTACTTGCTTACAGAAAATCAATAAATTGAGATATTTTAATACAAAAAAAATTAATATTAGCTTAAGGGGTTATATTAATTATATTTAAGGGAGTCCAAGTAAATTAAATTATGAATAAAAGTAACATGATGCAATGCTTAGTATGCTTTCCCAAACATAAATTTTAAGGGAGACCAAACTGGTCGCCAAGGCGGCTAGTGTAAAAAAATATTAGGGGTGAATTTACATTTCTAAACTATGAATGAACAGAAAATTTAAAATTTTCCTGAAGAAGCGGTTGAGAGGGGGGGGGGGGGTGTCTTGTTTACCTGCTGAATTCATTTACTACTAGCCCATTTAATTATTCTAGGGACACCCAGGGAATTTTTTTTTTTAAGTCGGCGGCATTTCTTGCTTCCTATTTCATAACTTTTCTTTTTCTCTTGCACTAATTTGTGGCGAAACAATAAAGGATGCGAATGGTACTGGGGAATATACTCTGGCAGTGGTGCAGAGAGCGGCACAAGTGGGGAAAAAACTCCGGGACTCTCGCTTCTATAAGTTTTGTACAATTTTAAGGGAAGAATATTTTGTCTGAACTTTCAAAATTTAAATTCTATTTTTGGGCAGAAAAGTAGAAAAGAAAGGCTACTCAAAACTACAAACGTTTAAGTTTATACTTTTCTAAAACTGTCTATTTCAAGATTTGGGGTTAATATAGACTCTCATGAGAACATTCCAAGTGAAAATTCTCATGGCCGGTTCGGGTTCCATGATATTGATGAGGAAAGAGTAGAAGATCTGACTAAAGCAGAGAGATCTAAGCAGTGATATGATTAACTAAGTTTAATCTATGTACATTAGACGAATACATTTACAACAACACACACACATAATACTAAGCATATACCTGCACATAATACTAAGTTGCAGGATTACATATCTTCGCCAGCGTCCTTTAGAACACATCCAAAAATTACATCGTCTCTCTCTCTCTCTCTCTCTCTCTCTCTGGCTGTTGCCATTTTCAGTTTCCTAAAGAGTCTTTGGACCACGGAGTATGAGCGACTTTCACAAAAATAATGTATTGTAAAAGAAAGAGTATTCAAAACTACAAAAGTTTAAGTTTATTTTTCTCTAAAACAGTCTATTTCAAGATTCGGGTTAAAATGGACTCTCAAGAGAACATTCCAAGAGAAAATAATGTAATATAAAAGAAAGAGTACTCAGAACTACAAATGTTTAAGTTTATTCTTTTCTAAAACTGTCTATTTAAACATGCGGGGTTAGTATAGACTCTCAACGAAACATTCCAAATGAAAATAATATAATGCAAAAGAAAGGGTACTCAAAACTACAAATATTTAAGTTTATTCTTTTCTAAAACAGCCTATTTCAAGATCGGGGTTAATTTAGACTCTCAAGAGAACATTCCAAATGAAAATAATGTAATGCAAAAGAAAGAGTATTAGTGTTTCCCCTAGGCGTTTTCGTGAGGGCGCAGCGCCCTGCCCGTTTTTTTATAGCTGTAAATGCGCCCTGCCCATTTTTATATAACTGCAAACGCGCCCTGCCCGTTTTGGGTTTGCAAAAATTTGCCCTCGGCATGTTTCAACTAACGAATCTTAACAACACGTCGCGAAAAAATCCGGAAATTTGCAATCGATCGATGGATCTGAAATTCTAGAATTGATCGCGGGAAAATATTGCAAAATTAGTCTATCGAACGTGAAAAAATATTGTGAAATTCGTCAGTCGGTCGCACAAAAATATCGCAAAAAAAGTCTGTCAATCGCGGGAAAAATCGTGAATTTCGTTAATCTAACGCACGAGAAACTAAAAAACTTCTCCAATCGCTCACGGGGAAAAAATCGCGAAATCTGTCGATCGTTCGCGGAAAAAAATCGTGTAATTCGTTTACGTTAACATGAAGCAAAAACCGTGAGTTCCGCCAGTAAGCCCTGGAAGTTACCCAATCGGTCCCGAGAATAAAGCCTGCAAAATTTCCTAATATGTAGAAGGAAAATATTGCCAATTATGTGAATCGATCACAGTAAAACAATCACGAAATTCTCCAGTAGGTCACGGGGGAAAAATCTCGAAAGTAGTCGATTGGTCGCCAGAAAACCCCCTCAAAATTTGCCTAAAAGTTGCTAGAAAATAACACGAATGTCATCAATCAGTCGGAAGAAAAGAAATCGCGAAATTCAAAAATCGCATCCAGGAAAAAAATCGCGAAATTTGTTAATCATTCGCAGGGAAAAAAATAGCGAAATTCGTACACGATAGAGGGGAAAAAATCTCTGGAAATTAGCCAATCGATCCAAAGAATAAAACCTACAAAATTCGCTGATAGGTAGGTGGAAAATATCGGCAATTATGTTAATCAACCGCGGGAAAAGAATCACGAAGTCTTTCAGTTAGTCGCGGTAAAAAATCCGCGAAAATCGTCGATCGATCGCGGGAAACGCCCTCCAAATTCTTCAAGGGATCAAAAGAAAAACCTCAAAATGTCCCAATAAGTTGCTGGAAAATATCACAAAAATCGTCAATCGATCGCAAGAAAAATTAAATTCATCCATCGATCAGGGAGAAAAAACGAAAATTTTGTCAAAAGATTGCATAAAAATTATCACGAACTTCGTCAAGATTGCGCAAAGATCGTTAATTCTGTTGATCGGCCGCGAAAAAATATTGCCAATTTGATCAATCGGTCACAGAAAAAGAATCGGCAATCAAGTGAAGCAAAAAACCCTAATTTCATCAAAGGAACGAGGGGGAAAAATGTGAATTTCGACAAACGATCCTGGTAAACAATCGTGAATTTTACGAAATAGTCGTGGAAAAAAATCGTTAAAAAACCATGATTTTCGCGAAACGATCGTGGAAAAAAATTGTGAAATAACCGAAACGATCGCGGGAAAAAAAAAAACGTGAATTTCGCGAAACGGTCGTGAAAAAAAAATCGTGTATTTCGTGAAACAGTCGTGGAAAAAAGTCGTGTATTTCGCGAAACGATCGTGGAAAAAAATCGTGTATTTCGCTAAACGATCGTAGAAACATTGTGAATTTCGCGAAACGATAGTGGAAAAAAATCGTGAATTTAGCAAAACGATCGTGGGAAAAAATCTTGAATTTCGCCATATATGTGGTTGTAGTATAGTTTCTGATATCAAATCAATTATTATATTACACAGATTAAAAATCTGATCCAAACAAATTAAAAAATTGAGTTTTTGAGAAAGTAGTCTATGAGCATACCTTGGAAACAAAAATTCCCCTGTTCCTTCCGCATAAAAATCTGAATTCCAATATATAACTAAATCAGGGTGATTCTAAGTAAAAAAAAAATTGAAATTCTGAAACGTTACAGCAGAGGGGAATGCCGCGGGACGATCTCCTCTCGGCGCTAATTATGGATGTTTTCAGTGGCCCTTAGACAAAATTCGCGCTTTTTCATCGGTCTTTCGACGAAATTTGTGTTTTTTCTCGCAATCCTTTGGCGAAATTCGCGTTTTTTCATCGATCTTTCGACGAAATTCGGGTTTTTTGCGCTATCCTTTAACGGAATTCGCATTTTACTGCGATCCTTTGACAAAAAATCGCGTTTTTTCGGCAATTATTTGACGAAATTCGCGCTTTTTCTGAAAATATTTGACCAAATTCGCGTTTTTTGCGCGATCTTTAGATGAAATTTGAGTTTTTTCCGTGATCTTTTGACGAAATTCGTGTTTTTCCGCGATCTTTTGACGAAATTCGCGCTTTTTCCGCGATCTTTTGACGAAATTCGTGCTTTTTGCGCGATCATTCGACAAAATTCGTGTTTTTTCGCGATCTTTTGACAAAATTCGCGCTTTTTCGTGATCATTTGACAAAATTTGCGCTTTTTCAATGATCTTTTGACGAAATTCGCACTTTTCTGCAATCTTTTGACGAAATTCGCGCTTTTTCCGCGATCTTCTGACGAAATTTGTGACAATCAAATAAACAGCAATCAAAACAAAAATTTCAAAAACCTTTTTCTTAAAAAAGTTCCCTTTTTGTTCAGCTGAAGCGCCCTTTTTGTTCGGTTAAAGTGCCCTTTTTTGTTCACCTGAAATGCCCTTTTTTGAAGGAGCACCCTGCCCTTTTTTATTCTGGGGGAAACACTAAGTATAATGCAAAAATATTTAGTTAATGCAAAACTAGAAATGTTTAAGTTTATTCTTTTCTAAAACAGCCTATTTCAAGATTCGGGGTTAATTTAGACTCTCAAGAGAACATTCCAAATGAAAATAATGTAATGCAAAAGAAAGAGTATAATGTAAAAATGTTTAGTTAATGCAAAACTAGAAATGTTTAAGTTTATTCTTTTCTAAAACAATCTATTTCAAGATTCGGGTTAATATGGACTCTCAAGAGAACATTCGAAGTGAAAATAATGTAATATAAAAGAAAGGGTACTCAAAACTACAAATGTTTAAGTTTATTCTTTTCTAAAACAGTCTATTTCAAGATTCGGTGTTAATTTAGACTCTCAAAAGAACGTTTCAAATGAAAATAATGTAATGCAAAAGAAAGAGTACTCAAAGCTATAAATGTTTAAGTTTATTCTTTTCTAAAACTGTCTATTTCAAGACTCGGGTTAATATGGACTCTCAAGAGAACATTCCAAGTGAAAATAATGTAATGTAAAAGAAAGATACTCAAAACTATAAATGTTTAAGTTTATTCTTTTCTAAAACAGTCTATTTAAACATGCGGGGTTAATATAGACTCTCAAGTGACCATTCCAAGGGAAAATAATGTAATGTAAAAGAAAGAGAACTCAAAACTACAAATGTTTAAGTTTATTCTTTTCTAAAACCGCCTATTTCAAGATTCGATTCGGGGTTAATATATAGACTTTAAAGAGAACATTCGAAGTGAAAATAATGTAATGTAAAAGAAAGAGTACTCAAAACTACAAATGTTTAAGTTTATTCTTTTCCAAAACAGCCTATTTCAAGATTCTGGATTAATTTAGACTCTCAAGAGAACATTCCAAGTGAAAATAGTGTAACGCAACCTATGCAATGTGCAATACATTTGTCTAAGCTGATGTGGTAAATTTCATCCAATTTGCTTTTTTAATTCATAAAATACATGTGCACGTTATTATCTAAATAACATTATGCATAGAAATCACAGCTAATTACATGATTATTAATTAAACGCTAATTTTATTTAAAAACGAAATTAAAAACATCAATTGAAAGTATTCAATTAAAATAAGTTGTGGTAAAAAATTAATTTAAAATTGTTTTGATTTAAAATAGCAAACTAAAAAAAAATATTTTTAAAAGTATCTTTCCCATTTTATGAGAATACATACATAGGAGCCCTAGAAAACTTTAACATCGGGGACCAAGTTAGCTCTTTACACCTCTAAATTTACTTCAAGCTGTAGAAGGAAAGGAAAAAATATACAAAATGTGGGTGGCTATTAATTTTCAGGACTGGAGCAAACAATTATTAGAATTGAAAGTTCGTCGGTTGATTAGCGGTGAAATTTGAATGGTCGCGTATCTGCGCACAATATTTGAGTTGCGTTTCATTCTCATTTTACTTTCTGGTGTTAAAACACGCAAGCAAACGGTCTCTGTCAAAGCATTGTCGTTGAAGTAAAAATTATGGAGTAGAGAATAAACACTAAATTTTGTTTCAAATTGTGAAAAAGCGCTGGCGAAACACGTAAAATATTGCAGCAAGTGTACGGTGTAACATGGTCTCGCATTTTCGAATAGCTTCATTTCCGCACATTGGCTTGCCTGTGAAACGTTTCTTGGCCAAGCATGACATCGTGCAGTTAAACCATCTATCCTCCATATTCACCGGACTTGGCACCGGCAGACTATTTGTGGTTTCTCAAACTGAAAACATCACTAAAAAGAATAAGATTTCTGGATATTGACAACATCAAGGAAAACGTGACTTCCGAAATTAAGGAGGATCCCCAAAGGAGATTTTGCAAATTGTTTCAAACAATTGTATAGCTGCGCGCAAAAGTGTATTATGTCAGACGAAACTTACTTTGAAACGTATTAAACAGTTATGTACTGTACGTTCATATTTCAGAAATTACTTCACCAGTTCTTGGAAATTAATAGCCGCACATTTATATACGACATACAATGTTGATATCTTCTTTACCAATCTTAATCACGCGTGTTAAATACCCGCAACGCTTTAATATGACAATCAGGGCGCATCGAATTGAATTCAATACTCTCCATATTATTCTGAAGTTGTTTTTTTTTTATCTGAATAAAATTTATTGTACTTTTTATAGTTTTTATGCCTATTTTTAATTCAAACACCAAGTGCAAATTTTATTACGTAAATGGTTGTATTATAATTTAATTAAGGCTGGAAAAGTTATAATAGAGAGATATTGATAACTTATTTAGATTTCCTTGAAAGTGAAAGAAAAAATAATTTTGAAATTATTTCCAGAGTTTATTCTTTAAATTTAAATTTATATTCTAGATGCAAATAGCTGAAAACTACAAGTTCTGAATACTTTTAAATTGCACGTGTGTGCAAATTTAATTTTTTAACTCTGATATTACTCCTACTTATAATAACAACAATAACGATGTTATTAAGCTTCTTGAACAACAATCTGAAATACCTTTTACTGCTTACCAAGTTAATTGAAGGTTGAATTTTTCGATTCTAATTCAAATGAAAGACAGAAAAGAAATCTATATTCAAAATGGTGCCTTGTACAAATGGCATAACAGACCAATGAATGAAGAAAGACCACGGACATAGGTTGTTTTCAAGTGCCCTAAATATTTAGAAAATTATTTCTCAGAAAAACTCAAGTCTTTTGCTGCATATTGCAAAATTATAGGTTACATTGAAGACAATTTATTTAAAATGAATAAATTAAAAAAGCAATTTCTTTTTAAAACTAGTTTTTCCTTACACTTCTGAATAACATTCAGCAAGTTTTCCATATATTGTGAAAATAATAGAAGAAACAAATTAAAAATCTAGTCATATCCTGTTTAAAATAACTGCTGGTGAAATACCTGTCAGTACTCAGTTTACATACGTATGTTGAATTAAACAAACTTTTCTCAACATTTTACTGTTTTGCGAAATTCTTTTAACATATCTGCCAACCTTCGTTTTTTCCCCCTTCTTTAATGTCATATAAACATATAAACATAATATTTTAAACCAGAAATTTTACTTAAGTGTCGGGGTCAGTGAGATCCCCAATCCCCTTCGCCAATGTTAAATCTATGGAAGAGGAATGCATCTGTATTTTAAAATATATCCTCAAGAAATTAATATTTTTTACTTATTTTTTCTGTGTACTTTTCTTAAAGGATTTCTCTAATTTAGGGTTTCGCTCATCTGACGAAACCAGGGCTGCGAAATCAGTGGGAAAAATATCCGACTCCGGGATATTTTAACGACTCCGTCTCCTATTCCGACTCCGGGTTGGGGTATTAGTGTTGCCTGTTGGTTAAAATAATGATAGAATATAAGAAAAATAAAGTTCAAAACTCACTATTTAGACACTGATTATCTTTTTAGGGCTTAAAAAATAAAAAATAAGGAAATTATATTTTCCGCTTTATTAATTTTACAATTTTGCATCCGCAAATCCGAAAAATCCAATTATCGAAGCCTAAAGAACACAAAATGGAAATTTTACTATTTTGTATCTTCGGACTGAGAAAAAAAAAGCGAAATCATTACAATTTAGTAGTCGTTCAGACTCGAAAAATTTCTATGGAAAGGAGTAAAAGTAAATATGAAAGTTTTATTATTTTGGAAATAATTCGAATTCTGTGGATTCTAATGAAAAAATAAAAAAATTACATTTTTTGAATTAATTTTACAATTTTTGCTTTATTTCGGGTTCTGCAGACCTGAAAAATCTGAAATTTAAAAGGTGAAAGATAACGAAATTTCACTATTTTATCGTTGTTTTGGGTACCGCCGATTTAGAAAAAAATAATTACAATTTCATCTTATTTTGACTCCTGTTCACAAAAATAAATAAATAAATGAAGGGTATCTCAGAATTTTGACTTTTGGTCATAGAGAAAGGGAAAAAGGCTTCTATTACAATGCTATACTGGGTTCTTAATTCTTTTGCCTCCAAAAATAGCACAAATTTGTAATTTTCGCATTACCCCTACACTGTAAAAAAAATCCAAGTAAAATTACGGACAAACACCGGCAGCAGAGATTCCAGACAATGTCCGTAAAAAAATATTTAGACCGTAAATTATAAATCACCCGTAATTTTACATTGTAGCAAATATATGACCAAACCGTAAAAAAAAGGATTTTGTCCGTAAAATAACACAACTGCTAATATGGATTATGCTGTGAAAGAATGGACAATGCCCGTAAATTTAGAAGTCAGCTTAATATGTTAAATAAGTATAATTGGCCGTAAAATTAGAAGCCGTTTAAAAAATGTTAAAAAGGTGCAATTGTCCGTAAATTTATATGACCTCAGGCATTATTATGGGTTCATTTTGAGTTTTTTTTTTTTTTTTTTAAAGGGTGGTGGGGAGCAATTACATTATTGCCAATTAGACAGAATTTTTTTATTCTGATTGCTACCAATATTTTGGAATGGCAATATTTGCCTTTAATGTGTTGTAAAATAAGGCAAAATAATAGCATTTTAAATAAAAATATTGCCTAACTGCTAACACTGATCAGATTAAATAAAAATAATTATACAATGATTTACAATTTTATTGACCAGCAATCTCGCATGAAATTATTTTTAACAATCATTTTATGTTACCACTATATTTTAAAAATAATCTTAATCTTATTTAATTGCAGATTTCTATGACTAAATAAGACAAAGATTATTTTTCAAAGTATTCTCTGAGAAAAAACACATAAAAGTTGGAAGCTATGGAAATATAGGTACACTCACGCCGTTAAATCAAAATGTAGCATCTTTGCGATTCTGAATGATGCTTTATAATAAACTCACTAGATTTTCAATCAATTAAAAGATAACCTACTTTGATCAGTCAGACTTGCTTTCCCTTTTTAGCATTAATAAAGCATGTTTAAGTAAATTTTAAGAGGCATAAAACACCTCGACCAAAATATTCACTTCTCCTTAGTTTATAAAAGATTTCTTTAATTTTCACTTTAATTTTTTTTTTTTTTTCAAAATTTTTACAACTTAGAAAAGAATATCTGAAAATGTAAGTTTCTGATGTTTGAAAAAAAAGCGAGATAAATGGATCCTACTTTAAATTTTTCCATAAGTTAAGATGAAATTTCACAAAACTTGTCCAATTAATAAAATAAAATAAACAAATAGTATGGCAAAAACAGAATCAGGAGTAGAATAAATATATATATATATATATATATAATATATTCTAGGATGCACATTTATCTCAATTTTTTGACTTATTTAATTACAGAAAAATATTACATATTCTGCAATAAACAAGGTATTAACAACAACAAGAAAATAATAAATTTTAGAAAGTTTCATTTAAGGATTTACACACAAAGGATATTGGAATCTTAAAATAAATTTATTAAACATATATTTATACATACATATCCAATTTTAAATACATATATTTATTAAAATAATGAGCATATAAAAAATAATGCATATGACAATGTTTTTCCATCAGATTCTGTCCATCTTTTGGGAGATTTTGTCCTTTTTTCACTGTTTACACACAAGTATGCCCTATTAAAAATAAAACAGGTATATTACATACATATTTACAATATTACAAGAAAATATAAACACACAAAATAAGAATCTTAAAAACAAAAAAGACTCAATATGCGCAAGTTTCCATTGCTTCATTTCTGAAATAAAAAAGCTCCTCCCACCTTTTCCCCCTACTCTAGAAATAGCAAGTGCAAAGGGGTGTGGCCAAGGAATGCAGATTCCAACAGAAAGAAACAACATTCAGAAAACAAAAGCAAAATACAAACAAATAACTCTGATTTTTTTTTTTTTTTTTTTTTTTTTTTTAGGTTACTAGGAAGAAATTTTAAAAGTGAGATATGCATTTAACGTTACAATGCATAAAAGAAAAAAAAAAGCATTGCGTTGCTATAAAAAAAATCACTGTATCTTTACAGCAAAAAATGCTGGCAATATGGGTGCCAGCAAATTTTGCTGTCAATTTACAGCAATTTTGTTTTCCACGGGTAAACAGCAAACTTGTAAATTTACAGCACTTTTACATTTAATTTTACAGTAATTTTGTTTTTTAGATTTTACAAAAAATTGTATTTTTTCAGCATATTTTGCTGTTAATTTTACAGCACTTTTAACAAGATAACAGTAATTTTTTAGCCTTTATTATTATTTATTTTATATCGAAATAAAATAAAAAATTGCTAAAAAGGTGCATTTAATGTCGCAAATATAAAAAGATGTTAATAAGATGTTGTTACATAATAAAACAGTTTTTAAAAACTTAAAAATCTCCAAGATTTCGTGCCGAGTGCTTTCGATCACTATCGCTATTCGATCAGTAGGTGATCGAAAGCGCTAGGCATGAAATATTGGAAGTTTATAAAAACTATTTTATTATGTAATAACATCTTATTAATATCCTTTTATATTTATGACATTAAATGCACCTTTTTAGCAAATTTTAATTTTATTTCGTTATAGTTTTCAAGGTGAATGCGACATTCTAACGGTATATGTTTTTGTTTTCATATATATACATTTTGTATTTATTTTATTTTATTTATTATTATTATTATTATTTGTAGATATACGTTTGCATCTTCCTCCCCCCCCCCCCGCCCTGCAATGTTTGTTTACTTTGAGTTTTTTTTTTTTTTTGTATACTATGATACATCTTTCAAAAACTAAGAGCTCTATAAGTGTTATCTTTATGTCTACTTATATCATTGTTTTAATAACATTATTATATAATAAATTCTGTTATACATGTGTAAGATACAAATTTAGCACCATAAAGCAAAATAATAAATAAAATAGGAAAATACACCGAAAAAAGCAATAAATCGTAAATTTTAAACTATTGTAACTCATTATAAAGAATTTTCCTTAAGTGAATTTCAAATGTACTGCGTAATATAACATACATTGAGAACATTCAAAATATCTAATTTCAGCATCTAGTGCTAATTACTTCTTATTGTTCGATAATTATCAAAAGCAAAATGCGATCTGCTGCTTTTGAATGCTGCGACAATATTAAGCAAACTCTTGGAATATTTTATGGATCAATAAAGAAGTGTATCCAGCTTACACACAATAAATGATTTAAAAATTACATATAAAAAATGTAAAGAAATGCGCGTAAAAAACTAGCATCTATGAAATGTGAATAACTCCGACGGTAAATCGGACCATAAGTCGTAAAATTGTTTTTGAAATTTTAATAAACTATAATAATACATTAAATAAATAAAAACATTTAAATTAGTACAAAAAGCGCACTTAAATCTTTTAGACAATTAAAAAATATTGTATAATTTAGATTAGTAAGGTATGTTAAAATACAAATAACGGAAAAAATGAAATTGCGAAAAATATATAATAGCAAAGCAAAACATATTTCAAAAATATTGATTTTTTTTTTAAATCTGGTACTTTGACACATAAGTAAATAATGTCCTATGATGGAAAAAAGAAAAGAAAAATAATAATTTTTTCAAATGTAAATTGGAAATATTCTCTTTTGTTATAATTTAAGACAAAATATTGAACCCTTATACAAATGATTCAAAGCTACTGTCAGTCAACGTTTATATATATGTACGCAAATACAAAATTTGTATCTTACATTATATAAGAGAACTGCCTATTTGATACAGTTATTAAATCAATGATACGAATAAACATAAAAATAAAACTTACTCTGATTTTTTTAAAATATGTAATCCAGAATTGTATATAAGTATCCAAAATCGCCATTTTGAATTCATAATAGGCACATATTCACACCGACGCTAACATTCGTACGACACTACTTTGCTTTGGCTTGACAGTGTGCCTGTAGGGCAGGTATCTCATCTGGAATGCAGTCCAAGCGGTTTTACCATTGTTGAAATAACAGCAGTTTACTGTAAATCGATACGGAAGTTAATAAAACGCTGTATTTTAGCGATTCACAGCCAAATCACCTGTAATTTTTACCGTTTTTTTTTACTGTGTATGTTTACCCAGGACTATGAAAAATATACGTATAAGTTAGAGATTACTGTTATTCGATAAGTAATTTATCAAAAATTGGGAAACGTGTTTGGATTTGAAATCACTAGTAAGACAACTGCATGAGCCGAAATTTCAAGGCCCATCCCCTTAAACGATCGGCCGTGCTTTTATATATATTATCACTCCAATCCCCAATCATTGTGAATTGTTCCTATTTTATCGGGGTAGTTTGATTCTTTCAAATTTGCTATATTGGGCTTGTCAGCTTGCTCAATTTTTTTTATCAGTCTGATCCAGCCCATTAACATAAATTGTCTTAATTTTACTTGCACGGCCTGTTTGAAAAATTGCCTTCATTTTCCAGGCCTTGGGTCCTTCCAGACCTTTGTACCTTGGGTTCTATCCGCAAACCCCAAAAATACGAGGGGAAGTGCTTATATTTGAAGCAATGTAAATTATCTACTACAGTTATGAATTAAAACAGTTTTCATTAGTACCTTGTACTTATTCTGTATCTACCCCTGTATCTAGTTTTTACACCGCAGTAAGTCAGTCATCTTTAACTTGAGTAGCCTGTTATAGTCCATGAATAACAATAATAATTCATTTTATACCAGATTAAAAAATGCATATAATTAGTTTAATTTCACTTTAACACGTCTAACAAAAAAATCTGGAGTCAGAGTCGGCTTGTTTTTTAGCGGCTCCGACACTGACTCTTTTTCTCAAAAATAGGTCCGACTCCACGACTCCGACTCCAACTCCGCAGCCCTGGACGAAACCCTATTCATATATCACTCCTCTGTCTGTCTGACTGGGTTTCCGTCACAGAGCTCGTTCTCAGAAACTGTATAAGTTGGAGACCTGAAATTTTGCATACTTACAGCTGAACCCCTGAGATCACACGGCAAATCATAAAATTTTGAAAAAGTCTTAATTAACGCACGTTATTAATTAAAAAACAAACCCAATTAAAAGAATGGAAAATGTGTTCATAATTCAACAAAAGCATTGACTTTAATCGAGCGCAAAAAGTAGCTATCGGAAAAACTCGAAAAGAGATGAAGCGATTGCCATAGCAGAGATGCTAGGAGGATAAATGTATTGGGAGTTCCTAAAGACGTCCGTATTTTAAAATCTACTGGGCCTAAAAATTCGAAAATTGCACAGCCAGATGTAAAAAAAAAAAATTCTCTTTCAGAGTTTCTAAATTTTTTTCAAAAATTCCATCTGGAAGTGGAAATATCCATTAAAAATCGACTTATATAAATTTATTCACTTTCTTTTAAGTAGTTTAATAAAAAATAATGTGCCCAGTTAAATTGATGGCACGAGTTCACAGGCTATTCACACTAATTGTATATTATACTCTTATTTCAAAGAATAGTACCCCTCGAAAAATAAATTAAGGGGGGATCAGCCCTACCCATTTTCCCCTTTATATTTAACCAATGATACCTCCAAATCTAATGAGGGAAGAGACTTATCAGAATAAACCTGTATACCAAATTTGAAGCAAATCGGATAATTCTGCATGAAAAACTCATTTAGTTAAATTAAAGGGGAATTAGCTCCCCCATCCCCCCCCTTTATACTTAACCAATGAACCTCCAAATCTATTCAGGAAGCGCCTTATCAGAATAAACCGGTATACCAAATTTGAAACAAATTGGATAGAAAAACCCATTTATCTAAATTAAGAGGAAGGATTAGTCCCCGTTACCCCTCTTTATACTTAACCAATGAACCCCCAAATCTATCAAGAAAGCGCCATATCAGAATAAAACGGCATACCAAATTAAAGCAAATCTGATAATTCTGCATGAAAAACCCATTTATCTAAATTAAGGAGGGGGGAATTAGCCCCTGTTCTCCCCCTTTATACTTAATCAATGAACCCCCAAAACTAATCAGGGAAGCGCCTTATCAAAATGAACTTAGAAAAAAAATTGAAGCAAATCGGATATTTCTATCAAGCGTTATCGCATTACGTATACAGGGTGGTCCTAAAATATATGTCAAAAATGTAAAGGTAGGTAGAGGGGACCTAAATAAGCATATTTCGTATAGGATTGTGTGTGCGGTAATGCCGCCTTGAGCCGATAAGAAGCGCTGATGACTGCGGCGTATAAAAGCGCTTCGCTAGCTGGATTCATCATTTCCAGCACGGATCTCAAACAGCATGCATCGTTTCTCCAATGTAGAGCAATGTAGGCTCATGGTAACCCACATGGCACAATAGCACACGCGTACCAAGAAAGGTTTTCCATTAATGTTTGGGCAGGCATTCTACACATTAACTTAGTAGGACCGTACATTCTACCGAGTCGTATAACTGGCCTTACATACAACATCTTCCTACAGGAGGTTTTACCTGAACTTCTGGTAGATATTCCTCCAGCTGTTCGCAGACGAATGTGGTTCCAGCACGATGGAGCCCCGTTCACTTCAGTCTAGACGTCAGGAATCACCTGGACGCTATCTACGACCCGCATTGGATATAGGACGGGGCGATCCAGTTCCCTGGCCACCGCGTTCTCCTGATTTAACCTTGGATTTTTCTTTTGGGGTCCTATTAAAAGCCTGGTGTATGACAGTTCCATCACATCTGAAGAAGATCGTGTTGCCCGCTTGCCTGTTGCTGCTTTACATGTGCTCAACATGCCTGACGTCTTTTCTAATGTACGCCAATCTATGCGCCGTCGCTGTGAATCTTGTATCGCTGTTGGTGGCCACTCTTTCGAGCACCTCTTGTAAACTGTTAATAAATTTTTGTTTTCTTTTGTCTTGTCTTTTCAGTTTCCTTTGATTTATACTGCTTTACAAGCTAGTGCTTTTATGTGTCATTACCGCACACACATTCCTATCCGAAATATGCTTATTTAGGTCCCCTCTACCTACCTTTACATTTTTGACATATATTTTAGGACCACCCTGACCCTGTATACACATACATACAGCACCTGCGGGCACATTAGCTCTCAGGCTTTCATAGCCTGTGAGCTAAAAAATTGCGATAAGTGAGAACTTGAAAAACCAGCTGGTAAAACAAAAGATAATTTTTGGACTTTGATATTTTTGGCGGGGGGTAAAATTTTTATAAATAGTGCATTTACAGATTTTAAGCTTATGCAACTAATAATATTTTTCAACGCTGATTCAAAAAATGTAACCTTCTTAAAAATCGATTACAAACTTTTTATCTCTCTATTCTAAAAAAAAGTAACTACCGCTGTCACCGCCGCCGCCGCCGGTTTTGAATTTTTTGTGACCGGAGGTCTTTCTTCGTTAATATTAAGAAAAATAAGGCATACAAAAATATGAAAATTGGTAGTATTATACAGAAATGTTTGATAAACACGCTGATGCAGACAGTTTTCAAATCGAAGAATTATTTTAAGAGATATTTAATGCTAAAGTTGGACAAAATCGTTCCACTAAAAAAGTTTTATAGGAGCAAAAACTATACATCGGAATTTAATAATTTTTAGATCATTTTATACGTTATAATTTCCCGGTGTGCAGAATTAATTTATTTTTTTAATTTGACTCATTTTTCGAGGTTTCATTTCTATTTTAAATTCAAATTTTCAGCTTTTCGAGAGATATTTTTTACTTATTTCAGAAAATTGTACTAATTTAACCTGTTGCCAACTGTATAAACAACGGAAACAATAATGTTTGCTTCAAATTAAAAATTTATTTAGAACATTTCTTCTATTATAAACAGAAAAAAAAACTTTCAAATTAGAATTAAATAATTACGTATAAAAAGCAGGAACTTATTGAAAATTACTTCATCTGTAATTACACGTGAATTTTAACAGAAAAAGGATATTGTAAAATAATAAATTCATTAACATGCGTTAGAAGTCTTAAATAGGAGAAATTACATCACATTTACGTCACATTACACTTATTACGTAAAATGAACAAAAAATAATATTGCAAAACATTTTAAATTTAAAAATAGCGCGAGACATTTACTTGATATTTTGAGATGAACTTTTCAACTATTTTTTTTTTTTTTTTTTTTGGACAGCGCAAATAATATTTCATTTCTAATAAAAGTATTTTCACGTGAATATTAAAAAGGGAAAGAAAAGTTTGGTGAAAATTACGTCAGATTAAAAACGATATATTTAAAATGTCTTATTTAAAAGGACTTTCTTTTCGCTTTGTTAAAAAATACCGGGAGACAAAGACTCTGTTTACGTAATTCATTTTATATTAGATGATTTTGAAATGCCATTGTATCTTTTAACAGCAGCTGATTTTTCCGTAAAATTCCCCAATCAAAGAGAAATGAATAGAAACTCGTTTATAGGGAGATCGCCTTTGTTTTTTTAAATATAATTCAATCTTCCAAAATCTTTTTAAAGCCGATCAAATTAGCGTGCTTTTAGAGACTGCAGTGTCTGAACGGGGTTTGGCGAGCATAGCTCGTAGGGGACCGAGCCCCCTAGTTTTATAAAAAAATTCTATTTTTATAAAGAAAGAGAAATGCTTTAGTACCGCACATTATTAAAATCTAAGCGTTTCTCCTCTAATTATCATTATTTTACGTTCGATGTTTTTGATCGATTTTAAACTTGGAGATATTTGATAACACTTAAAAAATTTAAACAAGGAGGGAGAGTTGAATTTCAAGAGGTGTAGGAGGGAGCGCGAACAAATTTTTAAAATCGTAGCGTTTTATACAATAAATATAATTTTAGATGTGGTTTTTTGACGAGGTCCTCTGATAAATATTATTTATTAGATATAAAAATTTCAAAGACTTTACTGGGTGAACTCCGGGTCTACTCCGAGGGCGCGAGAGTGGACACCCCCCCCCCCACCCCGGGGGTGAAATTTCTCAAGTTTTTCTCAACCCCTCACGTGATATATCATTGTAAAGCCCTGTGACCACTCTTTTATATTAAGCACCTTCCGTCCCTCCTCCCTCCACTTTGTCCCCCGGGGTACTTTTCTAACTTTAGCCGACAGCCCTCATGTGATATTGAAAATAAGCCATGTGACCACTCTATCACATTATGCCCATCCCGCAAAAGGAGACATAGGCATCGCATTTTTCAAACAAATCATTGAATTTCGGCACCCACCCTCTTACATGTCTGCAACCAAAATTCCCAACCGAAACAGCATAAAAGCGACACCTGTTGGGCAGTGTGCATCCAAGCCTAATAAGGCTCTATTTATGTGAAAGTGTAACAGAATATAAAGTTTGGTTAAATTCCATGCATTAATTTTTGAGATATAGTTATCGCGAAAATCGGGAAAAACCCAGCATGGCAGCGCGACTTCTTATAGGATTTACACGAAAACCTAATCAACACCAACTTATGTCGAGGTCTAACAGAAGATGAAGTTTGATAAAATTCCGTGTATTAGTTCTTGAAATATGACTATCGCTAAAATCGTGTAAATCCCGAAAAATGCAGCATAGCAGCTCCACCTGTTGGACGAGTTACACCAAAACCTAATCAGCATCAATTTATGTCAAGGTCTAACTGAATCTAAAATTTTGCTAAATTCAGTGCATTAGCTCTTGAGTCCAAAAATTTTTGTCACATTACATACCAGACAGACAGACAGACTCACAGACAGGCATTTTCTAAAAAAAGTCAAATCATATACAGGACCTTCTAAAATGTATAAATCCGTCGAAAACCGGAAGTCGAAATTTTTCACGAATACAATACTTTTTCTTCCAAAACTAGAAGAAAGTACAAAAAGATAGGGAGACATCCTTTAAGAAAAGTACAGACAAAAAAGAAGTTTAAAATGTTAATTGCCTGAGGAGATATTTAAAAAATACGATTGCAGTCCACACCCACACATTTAACAATAGCGAGGGAAATTTGAGATCTCACTAACTAACATCCTTAATAAATAAAATCAAATAAATACGAGATTAGATTATTTTTCGTTTAAGGACACATTTTATGTAATTTTTTTTCCTTCTGGTTTTAAATATGTTTATTTGACTAGATAAACACCTGAAAGATGACAGCTACGTTGAAGTGATACGCAGAATGTTTTTTATAATAACCAGGGTATTCAACAGGGGGTCTGCGAGATGGCGCTGTATAAATATAATTTTTTACAAAAGGATTTTTTTTACCCATTTTATTAAATAAAGTTTCTGGCGCAAAATATGTTTATTTGACTTGAAAAAAAAAATTGGAAGGTTGTTGAAGTGATATGCATAATCCCATTTATAATAATAGAAATAAATTTATTATTAAAAGGTCATTTTTAGGCCATACTGTAGTGAGACCTATATTTTCGATGAGAATTATTTTCAAGGGAATGTGATTTTATCGTCTATTTTCTCAAAATAATAATAATAATAATAATAATTTGAAGATATTATAAGCACCCAGATTGAATTGTGCAGGACCAAACTACGGCCGCCTTCAATACCGGCCAGGAAAACTCTTTAATGTTTCTTTATCCTAGAACGGCTTTTCGAGCGATTCGGCCGACTGCGATCACGTGATCTGACGTCATGATCTCTGTCCTAAGACACCACCTTAACAGATAAGAGACAAGCAGACAAGACTTTCTCGGCCGGTATTGAAGTCGACAGACCAACAAACCGTAGTTCTAAGTTTTACATACTCGCATAGGATAGGAACGTGCGTACTTACAAAACTGTGTAAGGACTCAGTTATTGAGAATTTTCGTATGTATATTACTTGCTTAAAACTTTATATAGACACGGTAGAATTCGCACAATATTACATTAAAATTATTTTAAATTCATAATATTCGTTACACATTTTCAAAATTGGCAGATATACGACATCATCTATAAGCTCTTATAGTTCAGAGTAACATTTTATCAACATGATACATTTTCAAAATTTTACTTTACTATTTGTACAAAACTTTATTTTTCTTGCACGAACCGTGTTATTGTAGTGAAACTAGTTTTGCAGGTAAAGTTGAAAATGTCCCTTTTCAAATGGTAGTAACAGTAACATGCGCACTGTCTCTCTGTTTATATATACATTGTAAAAAAAAAAAAAAATACAGATTATAACATTATCTACTATAAGCTCTTATAGTTTAGAGTAACATTTTAACAACATTATACAGTTTCAAAATTTTTCTTTCACGAAAAGTGTTGTAACAAAACTAGCTTTATAGGAAAAGTTGAAAAATGTCCTTTTTAGAATGGTAGTAAGTAAAATGCACATTATCTCTCTGTGTACATATACATTGTAAAAAGAGATAGATTTATAAAGTCATCTATAAGCTCTTATAGTTCAGAGTAACATTTTAACACCATTATGCATTTTCAAAATTTTACTTTACTATTTATACAAAACGTTATTATTATTATTATTATTGCCCGAACACTGTTGATGTAGTAAAACTAGTTTTGCAGGTTAAGTTGAAAAATGTCCCTTTTAAAATGGTAGGAAGTAAAACGCGCGCTATGTTTCTGTGTGTATATTCATTGTAAAAAGAAAAAAAAACAATCTCTCCGGCTTGGCCTACAGGCGCAGGTAGATTTCGAAGTT
This sequence comes from Maratus speciosus, assembly GCA_963932465.1. Taxonomy (NCBI): domain Eukaryota; kingdom Metazoa; phylum Arthropoda; class Arachnida; order Araneae; family Salticidae; genus Maratus; species Maratus speciosus. Next base: position 471,591,533 of record OZ010786.1, read on the forward strand.
AAGTGGCCAATTTCAACAACAAAAACTAAATCATGATTAATGATAAACCTACATAAACTATTTTATTTGACCGCTTTTGACGAGTTTTTATTTCATTTTCATATAAAAGCTGGTTTTATCAGAATCATGTTAAGGCGGTATTAAAAAAAATACTTTCCCATGCTCAACAACTCGAAATTTTCTGGCATGTTTTCAGATTCATTTTTAAAAGAAAAAATATGAAACTTGCTGACGTGATTTTTGAAGAGATTTATAAGCGACCTGTGTTTCTATTTTTCGTACAATTAATTAAAACTTGATTTATAAACAATTATTTTTTCAGTAGGACAATATTTTTAGTTTCCAACACAATCGCTTCGGGAAATTCGGTTCAAAATGCCAACTTTGACATCATTTTTTGAAATATATTCTGCCTCTATCAAAAATTCGACCATTACGGTACATTATATAGTTTCTGAATAAGAAAACCTGCCAATTGAATGCGTTTGAGAGCAAAAATGAATTTAAAAATGAGTCAGAAAATAAGCAGTTTGGATTTGAATACAACAGTAATACGATTATTATTATTTTTTTTTTTGAAGTACGAATTGGTCTTATCAAAAACTTGTCAATATAAAAGTTGTAGATGCTATTAAGAACATTTATAATAAATTTAATTGGATTTGATATCTTGAGAATTGGTGAAGTTATGAATTTTTTCTCCCTAAAACCCTGTTTCTGCGCCCTTTGAGCCCATTTTTGATTTTATCAAAAACTGTGATACATAAATTTTTGGCCCTATTTTTAGAAGTAATAAAATTTCAAACTGATTTGATGTGTACAAAAATTAAGAAGTTATGGGGTTTTTTCGGTTTTCACAAAACCCCTCCCTATTTCCATCCCCTTGGTCCGATTTTGCCCATTAACCAATTTGCCCGTTGATTTTATGTATCAGTTTGGAAGAGATTTGTGCAGAATTACGGACGTTATCGTGCCCATAAACAAGTGATATAATATATATATATATATATATATATATATATATATAGATAGATAGATAGATAGATAGATAGATAGATAGATAGATAGATAAAGTTTTTTACTGAGGGTGGTTTTGGGTTCTAGGGGTCATGATCGGTGCAGATCTGCAAAAATTTTTCAGAAATTCCAACAGAGGAGCGATCGTAATAGGTAGTACTTCATACGAAATCTACCTAAAAGACAGATGTATAATATCATCTATAAGCTCTTATAGTTCAGAGTAACATTTTAGCAACATTATGCATTTTCAAAATTTTCCTTTACTATTTATACAACAAAACGTTATTTTTCTTGCACGAAAAGTGTTGTAGCAAAACTAGCTTTGCAGGAAAAGTTGAAAAATGTCCCTTTTAAAAATGGTAGTAAGTGAAATGCTCACTGTGACGATTTTAAAATGTTGTTGAGGAGAATTAAGTAAATAAAAAGAGTTTAATTTGCTGTTGGATAAAATAAACAATCTGGAGTGCCGTAAATAGTGTGATCGTATAGCAAAGATGATAAGGTTGACTCGCAGTAAAAATAAAAGGAATAATCTTACTTAAATGACAACAGTAGACACATTGAAGAGACAGCAGTTATAAAAATCCTCTTTATTCGTTGATTCACTTGAGAGATGGAAGGCAATTAGGAGAAGTAGGTCACTGTACACATTTAAAAAAAGTTCCACGTAGAATTATTAAAAACTTGAAGTAATTCCATGATAAAACTGAATGCTGGTTAAAATCACTTTTTAAAGAAGGTCTTGATAATAAAAAGTCCGAAATCAAATATGCGTTAAATTAAAAAAAAACAGAGACCGAAGATAAACTTTTAGAAATCGAGATAATAGCTATTGAAGAACATCGCTCTTTGAATTTAGGCGCAAGGCCCGAAATTCAAACGACAAATCACATTGTCAAAAATAATACACATTAAAACTTTCGTAAATCCTTAAAATCTTAAAATCTGTTAAAAAAAAACTGGCTGCATTGATATATATACTACATAAAAGGGGTTTACAAAACTACCTTCAGAAATGATTTAAATCTATTTGTTAAATTAAAATTGCGTATGAATTGTAGATCGAATGACAGCACGGAGAAAACGAAACTATGGTCAAAAGGCAAGAGGGGAGACACACCTCCAATATGACGCGGTCGACGTCACGCTGTTTCTAAAAATAGAACAGAGGAAGGGGAAAATCTGAAATCAAAACGTTCTGTTACATGCGGTAAAAAGGAAAAAAAAAGCGATTTGAACGATGTTTTGCGTTGAAAATAAATAGTTTAAAACGTGAGATAATAATGCTGCATTACAATTTTAAAAAATAAATAATAAATGTGATTGCTACATCACATTACCCCCATTTGCCGAACAAAATTTTGGATGACCAAAAGGTGAAAAAGGTAAATCTTGAAAGAGCTTTTTCAACAAAGGGAAAACAAAATTTTAAAAGCCAAGGAGCAAAAAAATGTAGAATAAAATTTAAATTTAAATTTAAAAGTCATAATAAAAATTTTAAGTGCATTTGCACATTTAGGGAACGTACATGTACAGTGACCTAAAGAGAAAGAAAAAGAATATACATCAAGTAGTACATTCAAATTTCAATAGTATACATAACATGATAGTATACAATAATAATAATATCAAGCCCCATTGCAATGACAGGCAAAGAAAGGCACCTTCCTGTGTAAAAAAATCTTTATAAATTAAAATATTACTCTTTTAATATTTTAAAATTTTATAAATCCAAAAGCTAAATAATTTTTTTAAGCCAAAAGAGACCACAAAAAAATTTTGAATTCAATAAGTTAAAAAATAAGGTACACTTATGAATCAAAATTTATAAAGTTGCAAAAGTAAAGCAACAAAAAGTCAGAAGTACCCTCTCTAAATATTCTGACTGCCTAGGAAAATAAATCATAAATTGAAACATTCGAAATGAAAAATCATTTCTACTAATCAATTTTCTCATAATATTGAAACATTCGAAATGAAAAATCATTTCTACTAATCAATTTTCTTGTAAATATTGAAACATTCAAAATGAATAAATAAATCATTTCTACTAATCAATTTTCTCATAAATATTGAAACATTCAAAATGAATAAATAAATCATTTCTACTAATCAATTTCCGCATATTTATAAAAATAAATTGCAATGAGAAAGTCGAGAATATTTTACTTTTATATTTCGACAACCTAGGACTTAAATTTCATTAATCATAATAATAGTTTTTAAAAAAAATTTGTCATAATCAGGAAAAATTTTAAATTACCAAGCAAGTGTACCATAAAAATATTTAGTTTAGTTCCTTCAATAATTTAATAGTAAAATTTGAATTTAAGTTTCTATGCTTGTAAAAAAAAATTATATTAACTTTAAACAACAGTTGAAATTAAATTAAAGAGCAGCAAAAATTTAAAAAATATTGTAGAGTAAACAGACAATCCTTCATGATACCATGGCCAATGGACACATTCAGGAACCCTGTAAGCAAATTTATGCAAAACACAAAACTACAGCTGGATCCGATCTCCATAAGAGACTTCTGAGATTTTGTGCAAGATAATTGATTAAAATATAACACATTAAAATACAGCATAGAAAAAGAAAAAAGGATAGTGTATTTTACAGATGTAAAGAAGCTCTTGGTATAAACCAAGTAATAAAAAATTAAAAACGAAAACAAAAATGGCGTGTTGAGGAAGAAAAAAATCCATAACTTCGTCAATTCACAGGATATAAAATCCGCATGAATTTATTATAATATCGTCTTAATATTATCTACAACATTTATATTGACAAGTTTTTTGATAGGACCAATTCTTACAGCAAAAACAAATTAAAAATACATCGCGGTTGAAGAAAAAAATCATCTAAGTAAGGATGTATTCAAATCCAAACTGCGTATTTTCTGACTCGTTTTACAATTCATTTTTGCTCTCAAACGCATCCAATTGGTAGGTTTTCTTATTCAGAAACTATATAATGTACCGTAATGTTCGAATTTTCAATAGAGGCAGAATATATTTCAAAAAATGATGTCAAAGTGGGCATTTTGAACAGAATTTCCCGAAGCGATTGTGTTAGAAACGAAAAATATTGCCCTACTGAGAAAATAATTGTTTATTAATCAAGTTTCAATTAATTGAAAAAAAAATAAAAACACATGTCGCTTATAAATCTTTTCAAAAATCACGTCAGCAAGTTTAGTATTTTTTCTATTAAAAATGAATCTGAAAATGTGCCAGAAAATTTCGAGTTGTTGAGTATGGAAAAATATTTTTTTTTAATATCGCCTTAACATGATTCTGATAAAACCAGCTATTTTATAAAAAGGAAATAAAAACTCGTCAAAAGCAGACAGATAAAACTGTTAAAGTCAGGGCCCGACTTAGACTATGGGGGGCCCCGGGGCAAGCATCATTCTGGGGGCCCCCTTTTATCTATCTATAGATTTTTTTGTGAATAATGTGGAAGTAGCTAGTACTAAACTTCATACATATTGTATTATATGGATAAGTTTTGTATCCGGTACTGCTTACATCTGTATACAGACTGTCACAAAAAGATGGTCACAAAATACTAGTAGGATAATAGTAGAAATAAAAATGAATGATTGTTTGATACGAGCATTTCTTTCCAAACTTTTACTTTGCTTATCTACGTACGTTATAAGATGTCTAAAAGAAAATGCCCCAAATTGGTCATAATTAATGGTTTTAACTTGCCACATTACGAGAAAACCGTTAACAAAGAATTTCTTTTGAAAACAATAGAATACTAAGACGTCATAATAAAATATTAATGATTAGTTTTCTAATGATATAGTTTGTCTTTTGCATGGGTGGAGAGGTTACTGGAAGCAGAGGGGGGAAGGGGGACCGCACTTCCTTCCTAAATGTTTGAAAATATATGAATTCTGGACACTTTTGTTTAATTTTAAACATTTGGCACCTTTTAATGAAAATCCTGACTACTGTCATGGGGGGGGGGGGGCATAAAAAGAGTCGGCCTGTGAAATTAGTATACTTAACTTCGAAATCTACCTCTGCCTGTAGGCCAGGCCGGCAGGGATTTTTTTTTTTTTTTTTTTTTTTTTGCACGAATAGTGTTGTTGTTGTAAAACTAGTTTTACAGGTAAAGTTGAAAAATGTCCTTATTAAAATGGTAGGAAGTAAAATGCGCGCTATGTTTATGTGTATATATATATTATAAAAAAATACAGATGCATAACATCATCTATAAGCTTTTATAGTTCAGAGTAATATTTTAATAACATTATGCATTTTCAAAATTTTACTTTACTATTTATACAAAACGTTATTTTTTTTGCACGAACAGTGTTATTGTAGTAAAACTAGTTTTACAGATAAAGTTGAAAAATGTCCTTTTTAGAATAGTAGTAGGTAAAATTCGCACTGTCTCTCTGAGTATTATATACATTGTAAAAAAGACAGATGTATAACATCCTCTACTATAAGCTCTTATAGTTCAAAGGAACATTTTAACAGCATTATACATTTTCAAAATTTTACTTTACTATTTATACAAAAAAAAAAAAAAAAAAAAAAAAAATCTTGTTCGAATAGTGTTATTGTAGTAAAACTAGTTTTACACGTAAAGTTGAACAATGTCCCTTTTAGAATGGTAGTCAGATGTATAAAATCATCTATAAGCTCTTAGTAACATTTTATTAACATTATACATTTTCAAAATTGACAGATGTATAGCATCTATAAGCTCTTATAGTTCAGAATAACATTTTACCAACTTTATACATTTTCAAAATTCTACTTTACTTTTTATACAAAACATTATTTTTCTTGCACGAAAAGTGTTGTAGTAAAACTAGCTTTACAGGAAAAGCTGAAAAATGTCCCTTTTAGAATAGTAGTACGTAAAATACGCGCTGTCTCTCTGTGTTTATATACATTGTAAAAAAGAATAGATGTATAACATCATCTATAAGCTCTTATAGTTCAGAGTATCAGAGTAACATAATTTTACTTTACTATTTATACAAAACTTTTTTTTCTTTTTGCACGAGGGTTGTTGTTGTAAAACTAGTTTTACAGGTAAAGTTGAAAAATGTCCCTATTAAAATAGTAGGAAGTAAAATACGCGCTATGTTTCTCTGTATATATACTACATTATAAAAAAATACAAATACATAACATCACCTATAAGCTCTTATAGTTCAGAGTAACGTTTTAA